>OW285238.1:170410155-170960155 GCA_935421215.2 Melolontha melolontha
CGTGTAAAATGCAAGTTTTATTTAAACTATTTAGGTATAAAAAGGTATAAAATGCAAGTTTTATTTAAACCAATTAGGTATGATTTTGCTCTTCGTGTATTAGCACAAATTCAACAAACTCCGCAGTAAATTATTAATTTATTAAGTGATAGATGTGTAGTTTACGTCACCTATGGTATCTTGTAAATTCATGTAAAACTAAATACAAATCTCCCCAATACTTCTAATCCTGCGCGAACTTACCCCTCCGCTTGCCAACTTACTGGCACTTGCTATACCTGATTTCAATTTCAAATTAACTTTATCTTTAGTATTACCTAGGAAACTTTGCCGCTACTAAGTTACCAGTTGCGATTCACGACCACCTCATCGAAATGTCTGCCGACAAAATGCTACAACTGCAATTTACATCTGAAGATTTAAATACGTTTTGAGTTTTGAGTTGTCGAAATGAAGTCACAGAAGCATTCTTTCTCTTTCCTTAAGACTTAGTCTTGTTTCTTCTACTATTTCAATTTTGTTCAGCCTCTTGGGAAGCAGATGTCCAGCTCTCGCACCATCTCTTGGGAGATCGGCCTGGAGGTCTCCTTGAGTTCGGTTTTTCGTACTTTGCCCATTTTGCCCATCGATCCCCCGTCATTCGGTCGACGTGGTCTCGCCAGTATCTTCGTCTATTTCTCGTAAATTGCACCACGTCCTCGTTATTCGCCATCAGGATTGCGTCGTCAGCGTAGCACAGTATCCGCAGCGATTCCTGTCCAATTCTATATCCTCCATCCATTTCTTTTACGCCGTTGATTATTTGATCCATGATGAGGTTGAATAGTACTGGGCTCAGGCTATCCCCCTGGCGTATGCCCGTCAGTACTGGTACTTGTTCTGTGAGTCCCTTTGGTGTTTTGATCTTGGTTGTATTACCTTTACTGAGGTCCTTTATTATGTTAATGTACGACACAGGTGTCTTGTTTTGCTGGAGTATCTATGATGTCGGCTATTTGTACTCTATCAAACGCTTTTTTGAGATCCACAAAGCAGAGAAACAGCGGCTTGTTGTATTCTAGGGATTTTTCGATCATTTGTCTAAGGATGAAGATTGCGTAAATTGTCGATCTATTTTGTCTGAAGCCTTGTTGTTCTTCGTTTATTGCTATTCTATTCATTATCTTTATTGCAATGATTTTTGTAAAGAGCTTGCTTATGCTAGGTAGGAGAGATATCATTCTGTAATTTTCCGGGTCGTTCTTATTTCCCTTTTTGTAGATCGGTATTGTGATATTGTTTTTCCAATCATTAGGCACTTTTTGGGTCGATTTTATTTTTTGGAATAATAATGTGATTGCTGTTTCCAATTCAGGCCCCCGTACTTGAGCATTTCATTTACTACTTGGTCTGGGCCGGGGGCCTTCCGGTTTTTCGATTTTATTAGTGCCTCATGTACATCTTCCCGTGTTATGTTGTCCTTTTCAAGGAGCTGTTCTGTGTAGGTGTTGTCTTCATTCTCTCCATTGTCGTCTGTCCGCGTTTCATACAAGCCATTTATATACCTTTCCCATTCTCCTGGGGTAATGATGTTTATTTGTACTTCTTCGTTTACCGCTCTTTTCCTGTTCCTCAGTGTGTTCCAGATCCTTCTCTGTCCTCCGTACAGGTCATGTTCCATGTCGGTAGAAAATTTTTCCCAGTACGTCTTCTTTATTTCCTTTATGGCATCATTCACTCTGTTTCTGATCGTTTTGTATCTTTGGTATTCCTCTGCTGTTCTTCTGCTCCTATATCTGACGTAGGCTTCTTTCTTTTGCTCTGCCAGCGTTTTCACTTCGTCTGTAAACCATTGCTTTCTATTTTCTCTACCATTTATGTTTACCTTCCTCACTCCAAGTGCCTCTACGGCACCTCCCGTTATGTTGGCTTTTATCTTATACCACATTTGTTCGACATCCTCGTCCTCAGTCATTTGGTTCGTAGTCCTTTTTTCCTTTAGTCTACTCTGATACAGTATACTCTGATACAGAAGCATTGAAAATATTAATCCCTGTTACCACGTGTTATCTTTGTTAAAAGGGTTTTTCGAAGACCGCGATGGTTGGTTTAGCGCTCGTGTTGTTGAGATTAGTCACTGAGCGGCGCTGAATTTTCTTCTATAATGTCTTTTGTGACTTGATTGTATGTAATAAGGGAGTTATTTTTGTGTATCTCGTCTATCCTAGTATCATGCACTGTTGAGTCTATAGTAAGACGAAACACGTGTTTGTCTGGATAGCAACTTTTACACAAATATGTATTGTGTGAAACTTGTATTATGTTATCCATGCCTTTTTAATAATATTTTTATATTATTAACAAATTTTATTGTTTATTACACTAAATGGCGAGGTTTTATCTATTCAAGTATGTCTCAAATTGATTTGTTCGTAATTACTATTAATATTATTGTTGTTATTGTTGACGTAGACTAAAATTTCGAATGACCTTCTTCTAGTGCATTATATCTATGCCTAAATTACATTCTATTCGAATTAATACAGTTCAACTCTATACTTAAGATTTCGTTAATCTTAGAAACTCCTCAAGTTTCGCACGATAAAATGCATAGTCAACGTTCAAAAGTAATTATCGCAAATTTCCCATTCTAGAGTAAATTAGATTGGTGTAAAGTTGGTAGCGTGATGTCAGTTTACATTAGAGGTCCGCCCGTTTACAAAACGAATTAACTAGCCAATGAGTTGACGTGGTTTCTACGACAAGACGAAACGCTAGGTACCGCATACCGAACTACGGCGTTCCTCACGTTACAAATTAGAGAAGCTCGTTCGGGGACGAAATCGCGTGGAGCCGTGAACTTCTAGAAAAATTAACTCATTTATTATTAACAAACGTACGAAACAAATTTCACCGAGGAAAATTGTTTTATTAACCTCTACCAGCGTTTTATATCTTGAGAAACCGGGATGATACGAGTGTATTTCATATACTTGCCGGCTGGACAGGAAAAAAAGGATACATCCCAAGATTCGCGGCATGAATAATCAGTTTATATATTATCGTAAAGAACAAGAGAATTTGTGATTTGCATAAGAAAGTATTACCGCGGTCTGTGGAATTGCATTTTAAATTTTCAGTGGGATGTAAAAATGTACATAAATCTGTCACGAAACAAGCGCGTTGTTTTAAAATCCGTGTACTTCTCTGGTAGTTAATACAATAAAGTTTTTGTAATTTTGTGTCAAATCTTAATTAAATAAGATATCGCTCTGACAACTATATACAGGCTGATTCATTTTCGGCCCTCACCATGGGGATCTCGCTTATTATTGGAGATAGAGTATAGGTTTAAATTTGGCAAAGTTGTTAAATTTTGTGTTTGTTATAAATCCGTAAGGAAAATAGGCCTGTGACAAATGACCTTCGTTATTTAAAAAAAAAAACGCGAAAACCCCATTTTCTTCTTTTACCTGTAGCACCGACATTTGGCCTTGTAGAGAAAAAATAAAAACACATCCTTTTGGCCATTTCTAAACCTCTATCCAGTGCTTTACTCTAAATTTTTATACGACGTTTCGTTTCTTTCTGGCCATCATCAACTATCTAATTTCCTTTAGGCGCTATATTGGATTTAGAAATCTTCAGAGAGAGTTTTTTTTCTGATTTCAACCATGTACCACATGCTGACTAAAGTTTTTGACATTAAACTTTATTTGAAAGAATAAATTATAAGATTAAATAAGGTAGCCATGGAATTTCAATCTGTCAAACATTTCATTTATTGTTCATTAATAATACAAAAATGTCATACACTAACGAAGAGAAACGAGATATGATAAGTATCTTTTATTCTTCGAACCGAAATTCAACAGTAGCAAGTACAAGATATCTACAATTATATCCAGAACGACAACAGCCTCATCGTACCATTTTTCTAGATCTCGACAGAAATTTGGTCGAGAATGGATCGTTTACTAAGCCGCGTAATGGTCAAGATAACAGGAATTTAAATGAAAATCGACAAGATATTTTACAAATGGTAAATTAAAAGCGTGTTTTCAAATTTCATGTTAATCTTGTATTTTTATAGATAAATAATAATCCATCAATTTCTACACGCGAAGTAGCGTCAGAATTAAATTTGTGCCAGTCCAGAGTTTGGCGAACTTTACATAAAAGTAGGTTTAAACCATACAGGATCCATGTTAGTCACTCTTTACTGCCTGGAGATAATTTGAGGAGGCTAGAATATTGTAATTGGTTAATGGGAAGGATAGAAAATGACGAAAATTTTTTAAGCAAAATCATCTGGTCAGATGAAACAAAATTTACAAATTCTGGAATATTCAACAGAAATACGGAGCACTATTGGGCAGTACAAAATGCCCGACAAAACAGGGCTAGAAGACCGCAACATCGTTTTGGAATAAACGTTTGGATGGGTATTTTGGCAAATCGTCTCTTAGGACCAGTTATGTATGAAGAACATTTAATTGGCGAAAGATATTTAAACATTTTACGTACATACGTATCTGACTATCTTGATGACAATATCCCATTAAATCAATTATGTACAATATTTATGGTGGCAACAAGATGGCGCACCAGCACGCAATGCAGCTGTTGTTCGAAATTTCTTAAATCAAGAGTTTGCAAACCGTTGGATTGGAAATAGGGGAGTTGTTGAATGGCCTGCGAGATCACCTGATTTAAGTCTGCTAGATTTTTTTTTATGGGGATATGTTAAAAATAATATTTATAAAGTAGATGCGCCACAAAACATTGAAGAATTACGAGACAGACTTCAGAATGCCTTCGATGCAGTTCCTAGAAGAACTATACAAATGGCAGTACAAAATGCCAGAAGGCGTGCCCAATTGTGCATTACCGAAGATGGCCGATAATTGAACATTTACTGTAGTTGTTTATTGTTTACATTTCTATGTATTTTATTATTGTTTTTGTTATCTTGTACTCGCTACTGTTGAATTTCGTTTCGAAGAATAAAAAATACTTATCATATCATGTATGACATGTTTATATTATTAATGAACAAAAAATGAAATGTTTGACAGATTGAAATTCCAAAGGCTACCTTATTTAATCTTATAATTTATTCTTTCAAATAAAACCTAATGTCAAAAACTTTAGTCATAATGTGATACATGGTTGAAATCAGAAAAAAGAACTCTTTCTGAAGATGTCTAAATCCAATATGGCGCCAGAAAGAAACGAAACGTCGAATAAAAATTTAGAGTACACCACTGGATAGAGGTTTAGAAATGGCCACTAGGATGTGTTTTTATTTTTTCTCTACAAGGCCAAATGTCGGTGCTACAGGTAAAATAAGAAAATGGGGTTTTCGCGTTTTTTTTTTTAAATAACGAAGGTCATTTGTCACAGGTCTATTTTCTTTACGGATTTATAACAAACACAAAATTTAACAACTTTGCCAAATTTAAACCTATACTCTATCTCCAATAATAAGCGAGATCCCCATGGTGAGGGCCGAAAATGAATCAGCCTGTATATTGGCAGGTATAGATTTAGGAATTTTTTTTTAATGATTCTTTAAGAAATATGGGCGCCAGTCATCTAATGCTTTTATTAAATGAACCAATTGTATGATATTCAGTTACTTAGCGGTAGAGCAGGAGATATTTCTCAGGAGCCGATTCTTCTTTTTAAAAATCAAATCTACTTTTTCCTCGCTACGGCCACGCGAATTTTTGCAAAATCGACATTTTCGATTAGGAAATTTACGGTTTTCCTGGCATAACTCGAGAAGTGGAAGTCCTAGAGCCTTCTGGCTTAGACCAGTCGATTCAGAGCGTCAAAACGCATCGGACAGTATAGGATAGGTCAACTAGAACCAGCTGGTTTCCAAGATACAGAGAGGCGTCGAAATCGAGCATAATATTTCGGCGAAATTTTCGCGATTTTCAAAAATTTTCGATCACGAATTTCTACTCAAAATCCACCCTAAGGTTTTCGGGGGCGCTAAAGAAGACGGTCTGAACGATTTTCCGCTGAAAATTCGCGATTTAGTTTTTTGTACTTTTGACCTGTCGACACTTTTTCGTAGATATCTCGAGAACCAAAGCAGATAGCGAACGCTAGTTTGGTAGTCGTAATCAGCGGGTCCAATTACATATAGTGTTGCCGTCAAAACAGAGAAAATCGACAATCGACATTTTTGAAATTTTTTCAATTTCATCGCCTGATGTTCAAAAAAATCACGAAAATTTCAAAACGCCATAACTCCCTCATTTCTCATCCGATCGTCGCGAGTCTTACGCCAAATTAAAGATATCGTCATAAGGATTAAAACGCGTATACAATGTGCCAGTCTAGGACCAACCGTTTAGCCGCTACGGCCACGCTTTACAACTGAATGCCTAAATTTTTAACACGCTGTATCATAAAGACTTCAAAAAATAAAACTGGATAGTTATTGATGCACTTGGTAGGAATAACAGACTTGGCTATATTTCATAAATTTTATTATATTCATATATGTTTCGGCTGTTATGCCATTCTCAAAGAGTTTCTTAAAACTTAAAAAGTTTTAAGCCTTTGGACTTTGGATTTGAGATAGCCCATTGATAAAAATCTAAAGGGTTTAGATCTGACGACCTAGCAGGCCATTCGATAAATCTATTTGGGAAAATATTATGAAGGTTACTAATCTTAGTAGGTAGACCGCAATGGCAAGAATCCATGTTGGTTGCTGGATATGTATGGATGAGTGTTATAAAGAATACTGTTATATAAAATCTGCTCAAAAATTTTACCAAAATTTTGCAAAATCGCTATGGGTGTATAATTTTCGAAGCACGATACATCACCCTTCTCGTGAACCGGTGTAATTCTAACTTCTTCTTCTTTCATCGATCAGGAGAGGCACACGTTTTCAGAGCCAAATTAAAAACAATCTGTAACAACTTTGCTAACATTTTACTGGTATTACGAATAAAGAAACTGATGGGTATCAAATCATTATCATCTTGTCTTGTCTGCAAAAGCAGACATAATTATATATAGACTATATAGACTTCTGTAAAAATATTAACTTTTGAAATAATTCTCAGTTGTGTAAGTGTAATTAAGCCAAGAAGTTAAATCGTAAAGTTTATACCACTTTCTGGAGAAAATGTCACAAACGCTTATTACAAAATGTTTCGAAGGAGCTCATAAAGTTTCGTAATTTCGTAGAAAAATCGAAGCCCGCCTTTTCACAACATTTTATATTTAAAATTCAGCCCGCCATTATCAGATTCGTATAAATCGCTCGTCCGTACGTTCGATATCAGTAATTAAGATCGGTGGAGTACTCTAGTAAATTATATTCCGTGCCGTTGGCGTATTGTGGCGGTATTTATATGTCAGGCAGCTAATTTGCACATCTCGGAGGAGAGCTGTGACTGTTTCCCCCGTGATGCTATCTAATCATAGTGGCACGCACAAGCAGGTGGCCATAAATTAGTGGACTTTACGTCCGAGATGCGCCCGTTACGTGACTTGATGAGTTTTAACTGCCCCCACGGAAAGGAAAAAAGTAACGTTCACCGCTAGGTGTGGAATTGCCTTGAAATAATTATCACTGAAACAATCGGGGGTGTTAAATGATTTATATGGCAATTACGGATCACAGCTTTTGATAATTAATTAAATTAATTCTAATGGAAACGAATTTTCCTCCTAAAAAGTGGGTAAAGTCCGAACAGTAATATCTTTATTTCAAGTGCTAATTAATTAACTAGATATTAGAGAAGTTTTAGTACAATTCAAAAGATAATGGAATAATAATGTGGAAAAATCTTAAAATAAACTTTTAATTAAGATGGAAAGACAGAATTATATTATATGCTTCGATGGGACAGAAAAAATGTAAATAAACTTCATGTGTTTGAATTTCAAAGAAAAGAAAATTCGCAGACAAGAGGGTGTCAAGCTGATAAAAGTTGTGGATTCCAAAACTTAAGAAAAGTCCAAAAAAAATCATATAATTGATACCAAAAAAAGTATATTTCACGCCTTAGTAAATACCTTAATACAACCAAGATCAAAACACCAAAGGAACTCACACAACAAGTATCAGTACTGACGGGCGTACGCCAGGGGGATAGCCTGAGCCCAGTACTATTCAACCTCATCATGGATCAAATAATCAACGGCGTAAAAGAAGTGGATGGAGGATATAGAATGGGACATGAATCGATGCGGATACTGTGCTACGCTGACGACGCAATCCTGATGGCGGATAACGAGGACGACCTTCAGCGACTGCTATATCGGTTCCAAACAAAAGCAAAGAACCTTAACATGCAGATATCAGTGGAGAAGACAGAATCAATGGTCATAGCAAAAGAACCCACTAGATGTAACCTGGCTGTAGATGACAAACCCATCCGACAATGTATGCGATGCACGTACCTGGAAGTCGAGATAATAAGCTCCAAAAACCTACAACAGGAAGTCAGAACACAAATGAATAAAGCCTCAAGAATTTCTGGCTACCTAAGGGACCTCATATGGAGGAATAAATACATGTCCACTGAAAGTAAAGTCCGCATATATAAAACAGCCGTAAGACCGGTGATTACATACGCAGTGGAAACCCGAGTGGACACAACAAAAACGAAGAGCATGATGATAGCAACGGAGATGAGGACCTTAAGGAATATCAGAGGAGTAAGCTTGAGAGATCATGTAAGAAGCAGTGATATACGAACAGACCTTAAAATTCAAGACGTGATGCAATTTATGAGAAAAAGACGAAGATACTGGCGAGACCACGTCGACCGAATGACGGGGGACCGATGGGCAAAATGGGCAAAGAACGAAAAACCGAACTCAAGGAGACCTCCAGGCCGACCTCCCAAAAGATGGAGCGAGAGCTGGACATCTGCTTCCCAAGAGGCTGAACAAAATTGAAATAGTAGAAGAAACAAGACTAAGTCTTAGGGAAAGAGATAGAAGAAGAAGAAGTAAATACCTGTAATTAAAATCAGCACAATTTAATTTAATTTTGTCCATAATATGTTTACCATAACAAAACCTTTTTTTCTTTTGAAGGGGGGCGGGGTTATACTCTATACGAAATTTTCTTCGTGCACTATAGTGTTCACCTAATTATTCCAAATGAATATGTTAAAGTGTGTTACGTGTTCTTAACGGGCTTAATTATTTGTAGCAAATTAGAGTTTTCCTATACAATTTTGTTCTTTTAATTTTGAAACTACCTGTAGATACCATTTTGTATTAGCGCTGTCTTCGTATTTGTTCGTAATCCTTCGCATTCATCTAGCGTACTTGTCGGCAGACGAAAGACACCGCCGATATCTATCAGTCGTGATACCGTCGAGGGAATCCCCACTCTCGTTCACCACGTGGATGCTTGAAATTTAGGGCTTTAATTATCGCTTTATTAAGAGTATCGATATTGTACCGAGACCTCCTGCATTAGGGATTTATTAAAGTACCACGTATCTTTTTTATTGGAAGTACCAATTTGGCTGAAAATGGATTTTTACGGTGACATACGTTATACGACATATAAGTTTTGTATCTTCAAAACCACTAGAACATTCTGGTGTGTACTTTCGAAGTTACTTTATTTCTTTTAATTTTTATTCGTTTATTTGCCTACTTAAATAGGTAGTTTTTTCCTATGGACTACTGAATGTCCCACAGTTTTCTGTGGATGGTCGACAAGCCGTAAAAACCTGTGGAACCTTCAGTAGCCCATAGGAAAAAAACACCTATTTAAGCGTGCAAATTAACGAATAAAAATTAAAAGAAATAAATTAACTTCGAAAGTTCATACCACAGAATGTTCTAATGGTTTTGAAGACACAAAATCTATGTCGTTAAAGGGAAATAAATTCCTCTCGTCACGGTAAAATCCCCTTTCAGGTAAATTCCAATAAAAAAAAATATGTGGTACTTTAATAAATCCCTAATGCAGTAGGGCTCGGTATAATATCGATACTCTTAATAAAGCGATAATTAAAGCCCTAAATTTCAAGCATCCACGTGGTGAACGAGAGCGGGAATTCCATCGAAGGTATCACGACTGATAGATATCGGCGGTGTCTTACATATGACGACAAGTACGCTAGATAAATGCGAAGTATTACGAACAAATACGAAGACAGCGCTAATACAAAATGGTATCTATAGGTAATTTCAAAATTAAAAGAACAAAATCGTAAAGGACAATTCTAATTTGCGACAAATAATTAAGCCGTTACGAACACGTAACAAGTGAATATTGCGAAAGTATTAATTGCACTGTTAAATTTTTAGAATTTAGATATGATTTGAGGATAGCGATTAGTCTACGGGTATACTGTTATTTTGACTCAGTTTTGATGAAAACCAAGGTATTTGTTTAAGTGTCTCGTTCATCTATAAAGTCTATTTCAACATTGTTTAGTGTTTCTCTTGCAACCAATTCCATTTTCCTTTTTCGATGTGCAGTGTTTTGCATTATGCTTAAACTCCATATTAATATCGGAGGTTATTTCTTCTGTGATTTTCTTTAATCCTCTTATTTGCATCATTGTCTGTGTGTGAAGTTTAATACCACCCATTTACATTAAATAACTTGATTTATGTCTGTATTTATCTGTATTCTGGTTGTTTTATCTGATTTGATTTTGAAACCGTATTGTATATCGTTTAAAGTGTTTGAAAATCGTTTATTATATATCTCAAAATAGAGATTGTTTTCAGTTATACCGTTGGTGTAATTCAAAAGAAAAATACAACTTTGATTTAACTAATCTTGGAACACCAATAATTACAAATTTAGCCATGGTGCACAGAAATATTTCATAGTATACAGGGTTGGGCAAAAGTAACGCATCAGTCGAATAATTCCGTAAATATAACTTTTAGAACAAAATATTGTTGACAAAAGTTTTTTGACAAGTTATTTTGTATTCGCTTCAATCATTTGTTTTTTTTTTTCATGATGATTACATATGACAGCCAAAAAAATTTTTTTTTTAATGGAAATAATATTATTTTTTAGACAATTCGGAATCTTTATTAAGTTCTGAATATGAATATGTACTTTTTTCATAGGGTTAGATAATAAAAATATTGAGAAAAAAATAAAATTTAATAAAGGTAAACAAACTACAAAATTAAATGAAATGCTCAAAGTGACGTCCTTCTACGACCTGACAGTGTCCTAAACGTTCCCAAAAATGACGAATTGTATTTTGTAAACTATTAGGTGGTATGGCTTGTATCTCACGAGTAATTTTTTCTTTCAAATCCTCTAGGTTTCTAGGTTTCTCCTTGTATACTTGCGACTTCAAGTGTCCCCAAAGAAAGAAATCCAATGGATTTAAATCGGGAGACCTAGCGAGCCAATCAATAAAACCTCGACGTCCAATCCAACGACCGGGAAAAATTTTGTCTAAATACTGTCGAACATTAATAGCATAAAGTGTTGGTGCTCCATCTTGTTGAAACCATATATTACGGTTTGGCATGCTTGGTTGATTGTCGTTAGGAAATAAAATCAACAGATCTGGTACAATATGGTTACGCAATAAATGAAGTAACCATCACCATTTAGGTTGTGTTCCAAGAAGTATGGACCTATGATTCGTTGCCCAACAATGCCAGCCCACACATTAAGTTGTGGCGATGCTGTGTATGATTTTCTCGCATCCAATGTGGATTCTCAGTCACCCAATGACGGCAGTTATGCCTATTTACAAATCCATTTAGACAAAATGTAGCTTCGTCAGAAAATACGATGTTGTTTAAAAAATTTGGATCGTTATTGGACAATTCCATTATTGTTTCACAAAACTGTAATCTTCTGTCCGGGTCATATTCGTTAAGTTCGTGCATTAAGTGTATCTTATAGGGCTTGTATTTGTTCGCTTTTAATATTCGTCTAATAGATCTGCTACTCATATCATTTTCTAATCCTAGTTGAGTGGTTGACGTAGTGGGATTTTCCGTTACAGTAAGTAAAACATGAAGAGATCGGTCTTCATTAGTGATTTCTTTTGGTCGGCCAGCTTTAGGTATATCTCTAACATCGCCCGTTTCCCTAAATTTAGTAACCAATCTCGAAACTGTTGATTGAGCTATAGGATCTCGATCCAAATAAACATTATTGAATAAGGTGCAAACATCGTGATGTGAACCTTGCCTGTCACCATATCCGACCATCATAAGAATTTCTATTCTTTCTTTAATTGTTGATTTGACCATTTTCACACAAAACACGTATTAAAAAAAGCAAGTTTTACGATGGAAACTATTTTATTGTGAAACGTCAATAATTCAATGACAGTCAAAAAATATACAATTTCCAAACAATCTACAAAACACTGCACTAGTCCAAATGTACGTTTATTAAATTTTATTTTTTTCTCAATATTTTTATTATCTAACCCCATGAAAAAAGTACATTCATATTTAGAAATTAATAAAGATTCCAAATTTTCTAAAAGAAAATATTATTTCCATTTAAAAAAAAAAATTTTTTTTGCTGTCATATGTAATCATCATGAAAAAAAACGCAAATGATTGAAGCCAATACAAAATAACTTGTCAAAAAACTTTTGTTGACAACATTTTGTTCTAAAGTTTATATTTACGGAATTATTACACTGATGCGTTACTTCTTTGTCGGGCTAGTGGCTTGGTGGCTTGCACACTTGCCTCGTAGTCCGGCAGTACCGGGTTCGAACCCCGGTGCTCCCTTTCTGAGTTTGGTTTTCTGTAGTTTTCCAAATTCCACGGCAAATTCGGAAAGGTAACATCTTAAGTCGGTCTACAGCCGCAGGCGTAATAATAACTCATGGCCAGCCGATGCCTCCTGTAATTAGCGCATGCTGTTGGGGGATGCTAAGGCATAACATTAACTAAACAGTCCATTAAACCAAAACGATTTCTTACAGGAATTGTTCAAACTGTGTCCCGTTCACTATCTGACATAGGCCAAGACGATGGTAGACCTGATTTACAGAGTCTTCGATCATCTGCGGAGTTATACGAGTCATTTCATGTCTAATTCGTTCCATTAAGTCTTCTAAATTGTCTGGTCGGTTAACGTAGACCCGACTTTTTAAATGTCCCTACAGAAAGAAATCAAGGGGGGTGAGATCAGGTGACCTAGGTGGCCACTCCATTGGTCCACGTCTTCCAATCCACCTTCCTTCAAACTGGTTATCCAGAAACCTTCGAACATTAAGACCATAATGTGGTGGTGCACCATCTTGTTGGAACCAAATACTGGGATCCAAGTTTTCCCTATTATTTGGATCCGGAAATGCCGCAATTAGATCCGGAAGCACTGCCATACGAAGATGTTCCAAATATCGCTCAGCTGTTAAATTCCCACGAAAGAAATAAGGACCAATAAATTTTCCCCTGACGATTCCTACCCATACATTAATTTTTTGGGGGCGCTGGGTGTGTTTTGTCTGAATCCAGTTGGGATTTTCCCGAGCCCAGTAGCGACAATTGTGTCGATTTACTGTACCACTTAAATAAAACGTTGCCTCGTCTGAAAATACTACACTATTAAGCAAATTTGGATTTTCGTCACAATGCCTCATGAAGATTTCACAAAATTCCAAACGTCTGTCCGGATCATCTTCTGAGAGTTCGTGAACAAGTTGAACTTTGTATGGGTGCAGTTTTTCTTTTTTTAAAAACTTTACTACAAACGACTGACTAACATCTTGTTGTAAGGCAATTTCTGCTGTAGTTGCGTGAGAGTTGTCTTCTAATGACAGCAAAATATCTAGCTATGCATCGTCGCTTATTCCCGGTCTTCCAGATTTTGGAGCATCACTTACGCTTCCTGTTTCATTAAATTTTGCAACAATTCTGCTTACTGTGCTTCTAGCAATTGGAGGTCTTTCAAAATGTGTTTTGTTAAATAAAGCATATGCTTCTTCATGACTTCGAAGTCTATCGCCGTAACCTACCATCATTAGAATTTCTATCCTTTCTCTTTCCGTTAAAGGAGCCATCATAATAAAATTGGTATGGCACTAATTGTAAGACTGACACTGACAAACAGTTGTTTTATTACTAGGTAACTTTAAGTTTTAATTCTTTTAATATTTAGTTTCTTTTCATAAATTCAAAAACTAGTTTATTTTGTTTTTTATTAATTCTCTCAGTTTTTTCTTATGTGACCCCTACTTCACTTATTTCTTTATAATGCAGAAAAACAAGTTTTATCAAATAAAGTAAAAAAAAAACCAAGCTTCATATTTAAAAAAAATATTGATGACGTCATAACTTTGACAAATTTGACGTTTTATTTTTTTGACTTATGTTAAAAGACGCGGAATAAAATAAACTGTTTGAAGTGTTTTTGCATTTTTTTCAAAAATGAACATTGTACGTTTTATGAATTTTGTGCGTTACTTTATCATAACCCTGTATAGTTATCAATGTATTCTGCATGTTTACAAATTATCGTTACACATTCCAGTGATAGAATATCGATGGGGCGTCATGCTATATAAAATTACACAGAAGAAGTACTATTCGATTGCTAATTCTAATACGTACAGCACGAAAAAAAATGTTAATCCTATGGTTGCTGTTTACTTTTTCTTGTATTTTCTTATTTTCCGATAAACAAGTGGCTTCTCAGAATATGCCAAAACCATTTCTGAAAAAATGTAAGTATAAAATTTAACTTACTGTAAATAAATATGTTATCGATTAGCTATTTATAACTAGAGAGGCGAAATTGAGCTGCAAGGCATGAGCGTGGGCCTTTAATAGTAGGTATATAAAATATAATAAATAGTAAGTTATAAAACGTCATGAAATTTAATTTTAAGCGTCCCCATGAAATTACATAAAATATATTTATGGAAACTGAGTGCACCGTGGGAAAATATGTGCTTATACAGAACGTCCCGTAAAAAACGCCAACATTCATAATTCCGTTATTTATTGTCCGGTTTTATTTAAACAAAAAGTAAATTTAATAGCATCAAAAACACTATAAGATAGCAGTGTTTTATTTGTTTTCAATTGTTTTCATTAATGTCAAACGACAGTAAAGTTTTTTATTTTAAATGGCAACATATATATTTTTGGCTATATTTGGATTGTATTTTTTTTTCTGAATTCAACGATGTATAACATGTTTATTTTTGATAAACGTTTATTGCAAAAAAAAAACTTTATAAATTTCATCTTTGTCTTCCATTATTTATAAATATTCGAATGTGTCATGAAACATTTGAAATGTAAGTATTATAAATATTATTATAAGAAACAAAACACTTTACAATAAATGTTGAAATTGCCCGCCACCTTGTTTAACACATATCGCACATCTCCTAATAATAAAAAATAAAAAAAAACTTTATAAATTTCATCTTTCATTATAGTAGACTTGGCCCAGTCCACTAGCATTATGTCAATGTGCCTTAAGTGTCAGTTTGACTTTATTAAGTTTTCTGTATTATCCTGTTTGAACGTTTTGCCGCAACAAAAAGCGTATTTTCGTTAAAAATGAATAACAATGAATTAACGGACATATTACAAATGTTCTTTGAATGTAATAAAAATCGCCTTCAAGCAGTTCGTCGGTACAGTGCTCGTTTTCCGGACAGAGAAGTTCCAGGTTCGAAAATATTTCAGAGAATTGAAAATAATTTAAGAAATTATGGATCATTTACCAAACCAAAAACACAAAAACGGAAATTCTCCGAAGATAAGGAATAAGATGTTCTTCTTGCAGTACAGCAAAATTCACGAACTTCGATTCGCGAAATTGCACATAATATTGGAGTATCAAAAACTACAGTTCATGGTATTTTAAGAAAACACAAACTTAAACCGTACATAGCTCGAAAAGTTCATGCATTAGAACAAAATGATCCTGGCCGAAGAATCCAGTTTTGTCGTTTTTATTTAAATGCATTAGAACAAGACCCGAATTTTTACAGAAGAATAATTTGGTCTGATGAATGCACTTTTAGCAACAACGGTATTTTTAATAGAAACATACATCGAAAGTGGAGTGCAGACAATCCGAGATTTGTAATTGAAAATAATTTTCAAAGACGTTTCAAAGTAAATGTTTGGTGTGGCATTTTAGGTGATCAATTAATTGGGCCATTTTTCATAGATGGTTGCTTAAATCAAGAAAAATACTACACTTTATTACACGAAAATCTCCAAAACTTTTTAGATGAATTACCTTTGGCAAATTTAAATAGAAATTTTTTCAACAAGATGGGGCTCCCGCGCACAACGCCAGAGTAAATACTGATTTGTTGAACACCCAATTTGGAAATAGGTGGATAGGAACATCCGGTCCTATCGAGTGGCCTGCGCGTTCACCGGATCTTACGCCCCTCGATTTTTGGTTGTGGGCTTATCTACAAGATCGAGTTTATTTAACAACTCCAGAAAATGTTGATATTTTAAGACAAAGAATTATTAACACTTGTCAAGAAGTCCTGCCGCTTGTCTTTTAAATGCGACCTTTGGAGTAATTAGGAGATGTGCGATATGTGTTGAACAAGGTGGCGGGCAATTTCAACATTTATTGTAAAGTGTTTTGTTTCTTATAATAATATTTATAATACTTACATTTCAAATGTTTCATGATACATTCGAATATTTATAAATAATGGAAGACAAAGATGAAATTTATAAAGTTTTTTTTTGCAATAAACGTTTATCAAAAATAAACATGTTATACATCGTTGAATTCAGAAAAAAAATACAATCCGAATATAGCCAAAAATATATATGGTGCCATTTAAAATAAAAAACTTGACTGTCGTTTGACATTAATGAAAACAATTGAAAACAAATAAAACACTGCTATCTTATAGTGTTTTTGATGCTATTAAATTTACTTTTTGTTTAAATAAAACCGGACAATAAATAACGGAATTATGAATGTTGGCGTTTTTTACGGGACAGTCTGTATACAGAGTTTTTCACGTAACCTGTTTGTTAGAAGTTTTCTATGTTCATGCCTTAGGACACTTTTGAAAATTTGTGGCACGTAATCTTGATACTTGATGTGTTAAAATAAAATATTGGAAGTCATAGCCAACTTTGATATTTAATGGAATGTTATTTTTTTTTATACTTATAAAGTACTATAGCACTTTATATTAAAGTTTCTTTTGCAAAAAATTAACCGTTTTTGATTTATTTTGATTTTTGTGAAATTTTTTGTTTTTTCAATGTACTTTTTAAAATCGTATATCTCAGGCGTATTTGATTTAAACTACATCATATTTCTACTGGAGACAGCGGATGATACAAAATTCCGAGTAATGTCGAATATTTAAGAAATCTCTTACAGGGTGTTCGAAATTTATTGATTATTTAAGTAATATTTAATTATAGAAAATCGATTTTTTTTAATGGAACAGCCCGTAGATGAGCACGCCACAGTAAGTAGATGAATATTTTACATCGTACAGGTATAAGTATCCCTATAATCCCTATGTCTATCACTCATAGTTTTAAAGTTATTAATGATTATTTTCTAAATTGAGCATTATCAAGAAAAATCGTTGTAGTAAGCCTGGGAAAATAAATCTGATCTGTCAAAATTTTCACAAAGTGTATTTCGTGTCTACCTGGGTTTATGTTGTTCACAAATATGCAATTGTGGAATGCTGGCAATTCAAGGAGTACTTGATTCCGCGAATATAGTATAGTATATAGTATTTGGATCTGATGTATGTATTTCGACAACGAAGTTGTCATTTTCAGTAGGAAGTGATAGCGATGTTGAAAATGGTCACAGTAAAGCTAAGCTTGTGTGTAAGCTTCACAGTGCCCTATTTGTGATGTATCGACAGTTGATAAAGTATTTCTTTGCAGTTCGTACTATTTAAAGTGCAAACCGCAAATTGTACTTTATCTCTTTCATAACACATATAAATACGCGCTGTAATATTACTCACTTTAATAATTTTAGGGCATTTTTACGCCTTAAATTTGTTCTTGTGACAGCATAGGAATACTTTATGAACTATATTTAAAATTTCGTGTGTAACTTATCAAATGTCCAAAACGTATTAATCTTAATGTCTGCAGTGTCCTCTATCGAAAAGTCACACCTTATTTCAGCTTGTATTTCCATTCTTATACCTATTAATTTCTTACAACAAAGTAGATTTTATAATTGTGTGATTAGATACATTTTATTTGCGTTAGATATGTAATTCAGTATTTGTCATATCACTAGTAACAAAAATAATATCACCAAATTCTTCAACTAAGCTGCCAGCATAAATAAGAAAAAAAATTCAAATATAAATAACGAAGTGTTGTTGTTATGTGAGCAACCAAATCGCTGCCAGCAGGAGATAATATATAGGAGTTTTAGTTATTTATAGGACATTCTAATATTTAAATATCATAAGGCTTTACCTTATCAAGGTTGTGGCATTTTTCATTATCCACACAACCTTGGATGATTGACGTCGCGACGTGTTGCGTCTACATTCAGCAAATTAAGCGACAATTGCATGTGAGATGATATTTGAATAATTATCAATTCTTACATGCAATAAGTTAAATATAATTCGTATATATAGACGAAAGTATGGAAATGAAAATCAATTCTGTGTCCGAATATCGTGTACTGATGATCGGTAACAACAGTGAAATATTCATACCTGCACGTTTCGGGACAGACATGGTTTTCACACATTTTTTAAATTTAACTCGTTTCTGGTTAACCTTTATGTGACTGGAAGGGTACCAGGGTGTTTTTTTCAGATATAAACATTAATATTTTTTGTGTTTGAACTTGCTGAGCTTGGAAATTCTGTGACATCTCTAAACTTGTTTAATATTACATTTTATTATATATGTTTCGTTATTTAGATTTAATTTTTAACGAAAAAACGGCATCCGAAATTATTACAACCTCTAAGACCGGGTATGGGTACCCGGGTACCTCCATTTAATATTAAATATGGATGGATTTGAAAGAACAAAAGTAGCATTTTAACATTTTTTATTTATATATTTTATAAAAAAGATGTATAAAAAGAACAAAAATAAATAATAATAGGATTAAACTGCCTGTTGGTTACAGGTATAGCATACGGCCTTAGTAACAGAATGCTCATTACAAACTGGTTTTGAACAAGAATTACATGCTTTTCGCGTTTTTCTTTGTCTGTGATTCAATTCTCGGCAAATGTAACATTTTCCAACTACCAAAATACGCCCAGAAGTATCTCGAGATAATTGATCTCTGACTGCTGTAACGACTGGTTGTGTAATTTGGCGTCCTAGAACCATTTCTAGTGATGTACGTGTAAAATGATTGCCCAAAACTCTTGGAATACTGCTTCGAGTTAGTGCAGCAGGATTGTGCTCCGTGTAAATTATGTATGCACTCAGTGCAGCAAGGTCGACCATATTGTAAAAAAATGCTAGGGGCCAACGATTTGTTCTACGCTTTACTGTATATTCTGATAACATTTTATCCATCGTGTCGACGCCGCCTTTGGTTTTATTATAATATTTAATAATTTCGGGTTTTGCAGTACCAGTATGTTCTACTTTGCCTGTTGTATGCATTGATGATAATAGGATGACAGATTTGTTCTTTTTGGGAACATACGAACATGTAGTTGCTCTTTTCCTAAATGCAAAATTAGTGGAATTTATAACTCTACTTTTATTGGATTGCATATTGGAAGGAAGAAAAGTTTTATTTTTTCGAACGGTTCCTACTAAAGTTAAGTTCCAAGAATTTAGGTTATGAGCCATCTGTAAACTTGTGAAAAAGTTGTCTGTCGTTATATTTCTTCCAGAACCTTTATATTTAGTAACTAAATCTATAACTGTACGCTCTCCAATATTCACTTGTCGTTCACCGTCTGGTGGTTTTCCAGTATAAATTTTACCTTGTAAAGGATAAGCATTTGCCGCATCACAAGCCCAAAAAATTTTTATCCCATACTTTGCCGGTTTTGAAGGAATGTATTGGGTAAATTTTGTATGTCCTCTATAAGGAAATAATTGCTCATCGACCGTTATGCATTCAGGCGGCTTATAGTTTTTTCTAAATTACTATTTAACATTATCCATATATCACGAATTGGAGCAGCTTTGTCACTTTTAGATCGTTCAGCACGTGTATTCTGATTATCAAAACGAATAAATCGTGAAAACATTTTGAAGCGATCACGAGACATAGCCGCACGAATAAGAGGTAAGGATTCAAGTTTCCACATTTCAGATATATGTTCCTTATTAGATTTATGTACACCAGCTGCAATTAGGATTCCTAAATGCCTTGAAAACCTTTCGTGGTGGTGGTTGCCGCTTAGAATCTTTGTAATTTTGAGCTTGTTTTTCATTATAATCTCCAGTTACTTGTGTGCCTTTTCTGTTAGTTTCCCTTAAAATTATGGTACAAATTTCATTGGACATGATGGATTTAAAAGTTTCTTTAGCAGTATATAATGCACTAAAACTTGGTGCGCCACATTTTTCGCGAAAGATATTTCGGCTAATTGTGTGCGCTTGTGGTAATGGAGTATTAGTCCAATGAGTTCCATCTTTAGCAACTAAAACAGTAGGCTGTGCAGGCGTTTCTTCTTCATCACTAATTTCATCTGAATAAGGTTCCTCTTGTTCGATTACAGGTTCTATTTCTGCATCAGATTCTTAAGATTCGATTTCCGGAATGTATTCGTCTTCATCCGAAGCAGTAAATGGCTCTTCTTCTAATGCTTCTTCCGCAGCTGCTAGTAATTCTACTGATTCTACTGATGTCAGTCTGAAAACCATAAAATATCACATTACGTTCTTATTATTACTATTACTTTTACTCTTACAGGATTTGTAATTATATTAACTTCTATATCATACCTGGTTCTCCTCCATCTTGGTTTTGTAAATGAACCCGAACTAGGACCAGGCGTATTATCACACATTCCGATAAAAATAATAAAATTTGCATTTCTTATTACCAAAAACACTAAAAATATTTAGTATGTACTGTAGTGAACAAATTATATACGAGCACTTCGAAAAATGGACGGTTACTGATTTTCAGACATGTCTAGTCTTGTTCATAATAGCGCAGTTTACGTCTCCCCACCACTGTCTCCCGTATATGTATTGCTGCAACGTATATACAACGTGGGGTACCCGGGTACCTACGTCTTTATTAGAAGGTGTTATTTTTCCCAGTCACATAAAGGTTAAATAAATCTCTGTAGAAACAGTAAAACTTCCTGAATTTAGACTAAACTTGGGGTCTATATAAAGCCAAATGTGACAGCTGTTGGACAGCAAAATCTTGCTATTGACACTTGATCTTTTCATGTAGGTGGATAATATAATGATCTCTCTCGTAGCTTCTGAAAAATTGTTTAATATTTTACCGAATGTTTCACATTAAGAATTTATTCTAGCTTGTACAGATGCTTTGCGTTTACCAAATTATTACTGGAGAAAATATGATGGTAGAATACCAGACGATGCTATACCTGGTGGCACTACTTCAAGTGGTAATTACACTTATATTGGTCAAGTGATGATAAAAGATGAATATGCTATAATCCCTGGTGTAATATATCCTGATGAAATGGAAGTGTCAGTCGCTTTTGGCGGCGGTGTCTACAATAATAGCCAATATATTACTGTGAGTAAAATAATATAATTCACCAAAATCGAGTAATATAGATGAAATTTTTTTCGAGTTTACAAAGTTTTATTGTGTTCTTTAAATTTTCTCTGATCACAAAGGATTTTACGTTCAAGAAACACAATTCGAACACGAATAACCCTGAAAATTTCATTCACCTCTCAAATTTGATAACCCATTAATACGATGACATTTTTTTTTATTGTTGAAACAGCCATTAAAAATTAAATCAGGAATTTAAAAAATTAAAAGAAACGTACTTTTTAATGTTTAATGCGTAGCAAATATTAAAAGTACAATAAAATGTCTAATTGTTAAAATTCTGACAATTAAAAACATAATTATTCTAATTAATATTTGAACCAGTCAACGTTTGTTTTTGTTCTGATGAATTAACATTAGTTGTAGAACTTCAAGGATTATTACATAGTTTACCTTCATTACTTCTCAGTTTCTGAATGAGTTGCTCGTGGAATTCTCTATCAAGTTGCAAGTGAGGTTAAACACAATAGATATTTATATGCTAATTCTAAGTGATATCCACGAACTCCTCCATTTTCGAACAGGCTCATTTCGCGTCAAATACTATTTACCAACCACGATTCATTTTGTAATTCAGGATCTGGGGATTCCATGCTTTTATTAATTTCCAGCTGTAACTTGTCCTTTACTGTCAATTGGGGTTGGAAAGTTTGTTGCCTTTACTCATCATCTGTTTGTGATCGTGACCTTTCTTTCTCTTCCTTGTCATCTCGACTACTTAGTCTTTTAACAATACTCTTTATTTGCGCCCTCACTAAAGCCTGTGTAGGAACTGAAAATAAGTCAAGCCATTTCAAATCCAATAATAACTGATTTTCATCATCTTTTCGTGGATTTTGTAAATAATTCAACACATCAGTTAAATCATCATTTCGTCGTTGCTTTATACGTTCCAATAAGAATGTTTTCATTTTATTGGCGAGTGCTGAGTTTTTGCTAGACAATGGTTTTGTAAGAAATTTTAAAGCGGCATCAGCTGTGCATAAATTAGCATATCGTCGACAGATTGCTTCTACTGTTAACTTAATTGGGGTCAGCACATTAACAATTTTATTTACCAATTCAAAATCAGCATCTTCTAAACGGAACCAGTCACAGCTGGTTCATTTATAGTATCATCTGAGTCTGAGGTAGGGCTGTCTTGCTTGTCTTGAAAATAATTCTTTATATTATAAAGCACATCACAGACGGCTAAATTGATACCATGTGCGAGACACCGTTGTTGTTCAGTGCAAACAAGCTATCCCACTTTTATCATAATGTTCGGTCCATCGGTTACAGTAGCCACGATATCAGTTTCCAGGGAAATATCAAATTTACTTGACGCTCTTTCAGTATACGAAGACAATTTTCAGCCGTCATACTTCCATGAATAGGAACGAGTCCTAAGCTCCAATTTTTTTTATATGAATGAACGTTGACAGCCATGTATCGTTTATTGGACGTTGATGTCCACTCGTCTAAAGATAGACTGGTAGATAGATTATGGTAAATCCGTGTATTTCGCTAAGAGCAATTTTCTCAAATCGTCTGAAGTTATGAATACACTGAATGGAAACCTATCTAATGCAATCATTCTTGCCAAAAAATCATCCAGGGTATCGTCGGCACTTTTAGTAAAATAATCTTCTTTCCGCTAGCTAAACTTTCGCTTAGCTAGCGGCGGTGCTGTGTTCAGATTTTCAGAATCTTTACTTGTTGAAGCTGTTAAACGATTAACGTCAGCTAAAATCTTCATGCTATGTTTTGATGACAAATGTGTATGTAATCCCTTAGTCGATCACCCCAAAGTCTTGAGAATGGCAGGGCATTGCTTACATTTAGCACTATTCCCGTCTTTCGCAACTAAAAAATAACTCCACGCTGACGCCGTATCACTGTTTTTTTTATGTTGAGCAAAATCTCCCTCCATTTAAAAGAACTTTTCAGATAATTGACTTTTAAATTTAAATGACGTGACCTGCGTATCCTTGTCGCTGGTAGAATAATAAATGAAAAAAGTAAACCCTAACAAACGTATTTATACTTTTGTACAGGGAATCCCCGACGGGGATTCCCTCGCAACAATATTTTGATATATAATATGAGGTGATCGGGTGATTCCCCTGTTGGTCTGTTGGGGAATTACCTTAACAGTATTGTATTGAAGTATGCCGGGCGGAGAAGTCCTTTCTAAGTTACATATTATTTGAGCTGTACCTTTGTAGTTCTTTTATCGTACGGCGTGCCTAAGGTTGATTTTTTGTCTTTATGTAATAAGTGCCCTCAATATAATCTAGGTAAGGTCATTGTCAAGGCGCAACGGATTACGGAATGCAAACTGGCAATCCCGAAAATCCCGAGATTAGCCAAGTACAGTCCCGGGATTTACGGAATCAACCGGGATCCTGAGATTCCGGAATTCGGGATCCCGGGATTGTATTCTCTATAGTCTGGATTTATCTTATAGACCACCGGCCATATATGAGCCGAGGACGTGGCTTTGCTTAAAGTGATTTTATTTTGTATGATCTATTGATAGAAGCTCTAAACTCCGTAGGGGTATATACGAATTTATGACACATATGCAAGTCAAACGGTCTCTGGATATCTTTTGAGGTTATGTTGTTTTCGTACATTCAACTAGTATCATTTCTTCTCTAATAAATGTTTATATAAATGTGTAAATAAATATTATTCTGCTATGTATTCGTCAAAAAATAGACGTTTGACTGAGGCTGAGCTACAAGACGA
Source organism: Melolontha melolontha (assembly GCA_935421215.2). Classification (NCBI taxonomy): domain Eukaryota; kingdom Metazoa; phylum Arthropoda; class Insecta; order Coleoptera; family Scarabaeidae; genus Melolontha; species Melolontha melolontha. Next base: position 170,434,580 of record OW285238.1, read on the forward strand.
AGCAAGAAAAGTTTTTGAAGCTACTGAAAATGTTTTGTACTCTGATGAAGATGACGATTCTTCTAAAGAACCATATCAACATTCTGGAAGTTACTGGCAATTGCCTTCTGCCGAAAATTCAGTGGCTAATGACAGTGAAAATAATACCGATGACGAAAATAGTGATGATAATGTGGATCAAGGTGAAGAAAACAATATCGATGATGAAGGTGAATGGACTGATATAGAGCGAGATCCAGAAATATTCGATTTCAATGAACTAGAAAGCTTGAAAGTAGATATACCTAAAAATGCATCACCTCTTCAAATATTTTTTCGACTATTTGATATTGCATTGATTGATAAACTGGTTCATTAGACAAACACTAAGGCACAGCTTTTCTTATCAAAAATGGCTCCGCAGGAAAAATCGAATATACTTAAATGGAAAAATACAACACGAGATGAAATTATGAGATCTTTATCTCTTTGTATTGCCATGGGAAATATAAAGTTGCCTAGTATGAAGCACTATTGGTCAAGAAATATAGTCCATCATCATACACTATTTCATAAAACGACGGGACGTAATCGGTTTGAACTGGTTTTGCGTTGCTTGTGTTTTTACGACGATAATGACGACACTAGTAGCCGTTTACATAAAATAATCAACGTAGTAAACCATATTGTCAACAACATAGAAAACGTTTATTATCCTGGACGAAATATATGGTTAGATGAAGCTTTATTGCTGTGGCGCGGTCGTCTGTATTTTCGACAGTATATCCCTGACAAAACTACTAAGCATGGGATCAAGCTGTATGAATTATGTACGTCGGCTGGATTTTTATTAAATATTCTTATATATTCTGGTTAAGGTACCACTCAAAACGATGCAATGGTTCACGGATATGCTGTGGTAGAGAAACTTATGGAGCATTATGAAGGAAAGGGGCATACAATTTTTTTTGGATAATTTTTACACAAGTGTAGGTGTTGCAGAAAAAACGAATATTGTTGGCACATTTCGAAAAAATTAGAAAGGAAATCCCAAAGATATTGTAAATAAAAAGCTAAAGAAAGGCGAGTTTGTATGGAAAAGAAAAGGTAGTGTTATTGTTGGTAAAAGGCACGACAAACGTGACGTCTTTGTTATTTCAACGTCGCATAAATTTGAGATGCAAGAAACGCGGAACAGAAAGGGCACAGAATCTGTAAAACTGTCAGGGATTGATTGAACGCATCAAACGACTTCATACTATACCAAACCGAGGAAAACTATTAGATAATAACGAGTGATCATTAAAATTTTCGCTCAACTAAGCCATGTACACAAAAAGTATGTCCTAACTTAAGTTATTAGAGGAGATCTGTCATTATAATTTCAAACGTCATGATTGTTAAAAAATAATTTGAAATGCTGACTTTTACATTAAATATATTTATAATTTTTATACAAAGTAATAGAATATTATAAAAAATGTGTAAAATGTTGACCATTCTCCACCAAGCATAATCGCACTCTATTTCGTAGAGCATTGAAAACATTGATCAGTATTTGTGGTGAGTTATTGATGTGTTCACATTTTTCTATGATTTTATGTCTTAACTCTTGCAGATTATTAATTTGTGTTTCATAAATAATATTCTTTATATACGGCCACACAAAAAAATCCATGACTGTTAAATCATGCTGCCAAATACCATCAATTTTTTGAGATGTCAGGAAGTAACATTCTACCATAAACGCTTTATGCATATCATTAAAGGCCATTACTTTTTCTTTTGAAGAAACTTTAAAATATATATTTGACACTGACAGATGTTTGAAATAACATCTTAATGACTAAAGCTACGACATAATTTTTATATACACGGCCGGCTACGAGTGAAAATTTTAATGATCGCTCGTTACCTAAAATTATTTTTTCATTTGGTAGACGTTTGCTTATGGAATAGTAACTGGATATTTTAGAAAACTACAGGAAAGAAAAATACGTATCTAAACTTCAGGTACCAAATAATACAATCATGCAAGTTAAACTGAAAAGGACTCTTGATTCAACTTAACTTGCATTCGGTCAAATTTTCCAAAAATTATCGATAATTTTGATTGCACTTGTTATATTACAACTGAAAAAATTTTTCGCACATTCCTATTTACAACGATTGAATAATACTTATATCTTATTGCAGATTCTATGTGCCCCCCGTTACAACAATAATTTATACTGGAAGGAAGTAAGTCGACATGATCTTCACCTTATCACCGATCACTATGTCGTTGGAGGTTACGAATATGACCAACTTCTTTACATTGGACGAGTAAATTATGACAATAAGCTAATAACTGGGAAAGTAGACGAAAGTCGACGTGCTGGAACTCTAGACATTGTTACTCCAGACGGAAGAGTTAAACATTACGCAACTTTTGACGTGTTACTTTATGAAATATTGCAATGATTGGATTTATATATATATATATATATATATATATATATATATATATATATTATATATATATATATATACATATATACTTATACTATATATATACTTTAAAATAAAAAGACGACGTATGAAATATAGAATATGAATCCAAAATATTGTTAGTCAATTACGACGCGAATCCCAAATTTAAAAATCCCCTAAAAATTCTAATATGTGCCGCCAATGAATTCAAGATATTCAGAATGTAAATATGTACCTCTTTTGAAGTTAATGTTTACATACATACTAACAGCTTTCGATATTATAAATGGTATGAATTCTGTATGCTAAGATTCATACCTCGTATAAAATCAGCTGTTTAATTCAATCAAATAAATATGTAATTAAAAATTAAGACGGATGTTAGATTTATTTACAAACCCATTTCAAAAATCATACTAAAATTTCATGTGCATTAGGGGATCTTTTTTGGTTAGAGAAATTTAAATACGATTTCGAATTGTCGAAATCAGAATGCCCCATTGTATTCAAAGGTGGCAATGTTTATGAACATAAGCGATCATTTTTGTTATGGCAAGGGTTCGATAACCTGAGTCAGCTGATTATTTATTCTTAACCCTTTCAGTACCGGATTTGAAATAACAATGTATCTCTCTAGGACCAGGTTTTTTTACATGCCACCAGGACACGTGCCGAATATATGCGTCAGGTGTAAAAAATTTAAAATGTGCAAAAATTCATTTATTTATAATAGTATTGTTATAAATAGCATATGTACGTATATTTAAAATGTGTGCTTAGTATGATACACCTCAAAACAAGGTTGTACACACAAACCAATGTTACATTTTGCACATATGTACCTAGACTCACTTCTTTTCTTTGCATGAAGCGTGCTTTGGCTGCAAACTATACATCGTCGTACCTTATTATCAGGTACCAGGGCAGGAAAATGCCGCCAAATAAGCCGCTCAGGATTTTTGGTTATAGGTTTTACTCTGGTTTGGTTAGGCTGTAGTACATTGTATCTAACATTGCACAAAAACTATTAAGCTAAAGTTTTCTCACTAACTAAAACTTACCGCTTAATAAGCTGTCTTATGATTTTCAACTGAAAATTTGCTAAAGATTCTCTCGCATTTTGCGTTTGGTACAATGCATGTGCGTTGAGCATGGCTAGGTCCACCATGTGGAAAAATAATTTTTTGTACCATCTTACTGTTTTTTTCACACATTCTGTAGAACTTAACATCATGTCCGACCTGTCTATAGCACCCATATTTGCATTATAATCCAGAACACATGCTGGTTTCTTGATAGGTTCCTTAGTCTTGAAATCCAACTTGTCCGACGAGATTATTTTGTCTTCATGAAAACTAGTAAGCATATGTACATCGCGACGATCTTTCCATTTAACGGCTCAGTAGATGTTGAGACCGTCTCGCCTTTGGTTAATTTCGTTGCCAAATTCGGCATACATTTCCTATTCGGACGAACTGTTCCGCAGGAGTTTGTTTTGTGTTCATGTAAGTACATTGATAAAGTTGGACTTGTATACCAATTATCTGTGTACAATGAATGGCCTTTCTCCAAATACGGCTTCATAAGATGTGCCACAACTGAACCGGATATACCGAGGTCTTGAAACAGTTCTACGTCTGTTGTTTTACCAGTATAAACAATGATATTTAACACGTATCCCGTTTCGCAGTCACATAAAAGAAAAAGTTTGATACCGAAGCGATGGCGTTTAGATTTGATGTGCTGTTTAAAATGTAAACGTCCTTTGAAAAGAACTAAACTCTCGTCAATCACAAAATTTGCGAACGGATAAAAACATTCAGAAAAACGGGTTGTCATTTTAGTTAACAATTCTCGTATCTTATATAAAGAATCACCTTGTTTCTGATCAGCGTTATTTGAAAAATGTAACATGCTCAGTATCGCTAAAAAACGATTTCTGGGCATTACCTGCGAAAATATTGGTGTGTGAAGTAGTGCATCCGTAGACCAATGTTCTTTCATATTATTTTTTCTATGACCTGCAGTAAGTAACATAACAGCTAAAAATACATAAAATTCATCCTCATCTATTTCTTTCCATTTTAGGTTTTTGTTCTCCTTATTTTCCGAAGCATATTTATTAGTTTCGTCTACAATTAGCTTCACTACTTCTGAATTTACAAAGAACAGAAAATAGCTAAGTGCATTTGATTTGTCTTCTAGAGATTCTTGTAAACAAGAATGTTTATCGTCGAATGTATGTATTGTGGGCTTGAACGCTGTATTACGCCAATTTAGTAATAAAACTCTTCTTGTGCACTTTGTTCTTTAATTTCAGAATTATCATCATTAGCTGTAACATTATTATTTTGTTCCAGTTCCGTTTCATCGGAGCTGTCATCACTTGAATCGGATTAATTTTGATCAGGCTCGTATTCACTGCCGCTCTCAACGAAAGGTTCTTCGTCAGAATCTAAACTCGCTAAAATGCTTTCATATTCAGTTGTTGTCATTCCACAAATCCCTACATTATCATTGTCACGTTTCCTTTTACATCTAGAACCACTTGTATAACTTGTAGAAGCACTCGTACTTGAAGCCATAGCGTACACTCGCCTTCTCTCTACTGCAATTTACCTAATACTAAAAACATGTCCCAACTTGTACACGGATACCCCCATCTATTTCATTCACAATAACTATACTTTTTAGTGTTGCGCAAATGTGCCGTATATATGAGGCAGTCGGCCAGCAGTTACTGCTTCAGGTACCTTATTTATCCGGCATTGGGCTTACAGATGCAGCACGAAGCGACACATAAATACGGTAGTTGCCCTAGTAAAGGCGCTAAATCTAATACTGCCACATATATACGGCAATGGTCTACATAAAGTCATACAACTCTTACAACCCTGGTCGTATATATACGGCAGTGGTCCTGAAGAACCGTTCATACTTTGACTAATATATACGGCTATGGTACAGAAAGGGTTAAAGCTGATATATTGAAAGAAGATGTGTGCTTAACGTGTATTTAAGTTAAGTTCCAATCTATTCCCTTTAATCGAGAAATTGTAGATCGACAACAGAACGAACTTAAATCGAGATATACAGTAATAAGGCTATTCATTTTGTTATTTTGGGTCACCTCCACTCGTTATACGTGGTACGGATAAAGCAGCTGCTCGTTTAGGATTTTCCAAACAAGAGGAGCACTAATTCTATCCTCGGCTGACATTCTCCGCACACTCGTACGCGGATTATACTGTATCAGTTGCTAGAATTTTTTCTTCTTCTCTAGAAGTAGATACCGACGTTGGTCTTCCGGATAAATGGCACTGTATGCTCAACGCAATCTCTGGTGAATTCTTCCAATCATACGATGTGAAGGAATCTGGCTATTTGGATAAGACGTCCCGCTTCAGTGGCAATCCCATTAACACGATCATGCTTATTCAAAATTATACGTTTGTGACAGATTTCGTTCATTGTCACCAACCATTATCAAAAAGCATGGCCGTCTGTAATTTGAAGGCACGCTACTTAATGTTGATTTCACAAACCATCAGCCAACTGTGATAAGAAACTGGAAGTTTTTGCAAAATAAAAAAGGAGGTAAAAAATGTAAGATTCCATATCTCCGAAACCGTTACTTTGCGGACCCATGCTTATTAACACTTCTTGGTTTGTTTTGGTTCATACTATTACCACCTTTAATATATTGCTATTTTTTTTTAACAGACGGTATATAGACAATTATTATAAATAAACGAAAGCGTATTTATTTGTCTGGAATTTATAAGATTTTAAACTACAGTTCAGATATATTCTTCGGCAAAATATAGTAAATCACAGACCTTTACAGGTTCTTTTCTTTTAGTAGATTGTTCGAAACAAGTCCCTCAGAGTTTTACCTTCAGGTACTCATTTTTTCTTAACATGGCTGGGATCGAAAACCCGAAATTGATATTATTGGCTAGATCAGGGCTTGAACCCGGTTCATCAGATTCATAGTCTAGTGACATATCCACTAGACCTACACGGTCCTAAATACCAAAATGACAGCTAAATACAATGATATGACGGTCGGCCGATTTGCTGAATTAAATTCAGACATACCGTTTATCTTAACAACGAAATCAAGGCTTTTTTGAACGCATGATACATTACTGGGACTCGCCTATTAAATAGCCAACAGAAAAGCTTACATGCCTATATTAATCAGTACATTTTTCTTCGAACGGTTACAGAACAATATACAAAAAAAAACAAAAAAGGGCCGAATTCCGAGCTGAGTTTTCACCCCGTAAAACCCTTCTACCATCCGAAACTGGTAAGTTTTAATCAAATCGGTGATGCCGCATTATGGCCCTTGATCATGTTGACAACCATGTTCTTCTGGGGAAATTGCAACATACGGGGTTCTCGCCAGCGCTGATAATGCTTCTTTCATGTTACCTATTTGGCAGAAGACACTATGGTGAGTATCCTATTTGAGTATCGAATTTAGCCCAACATCTGGTGTTCCGCAGGGTTCGAATCTAGGTCCACTGCTGTTTTTTATTTTTATTAACGATATACCAACTGCTGTCTCCTGTGAGCATATACTATTCGCTGATGATCTGAAGCTATTCTATGAGGTTAATACCGCGGAGGATTGTCTTAGACTACAGACAGATGTTTCTAACTTTGAAGAATGTTAACGTTGAACATAGACAAGCGCAGGGTAGTAACGTTTACTCGTAAGCATGATATATGTATTTTTGACTACACAATTAATGATCAAATATTGGACCGTCGCGTCGTGCCGAGATTAGGGACCTGGATACGTATACAGAAATCCTTACAATTTCAACACAGCCGAAATCTTTCCGAGTGCTGATTGTTTCAAGGCGTTGTATTGCGCTTTTGTCAGATCTAAATTAGAATACGCATCCCTCATCTGGTATCCGCTCTACAATATACATATTGAGAATATCGAGTCAATTCGGAGAAGTCTTTTTAAAATATATGATGTTTGTCGACGACGGAGTATATCCCGCCAGAGACGTTAACTCTACGCTAATGCTGAATCGGTTCCATTTAACGCCCTTGGAGCTTAGACGAAATATAAGCAGTGCAAAATTTCTATACAAAATCTTGCGTAACGATATTGACTGTCCTGCTTTGTTGCATAAAATCAATTTTATTGTGCCTCGTTTCAACAACCTCCAAAGCAACTTTTTTTATTGTTCCTCTGTAGAACCGATATAATAATCACCTATTTCAGTTATGTGTAAGAACTTTAATTCTATTTCTCACCTATGTGATATTAATTTTGATACAATTCATACGATCTCGAATGTTATTTTAAGTCTGATATGTCTCTAAATCATATGTGCTCTCTCGATATGTTAATTTTAGCTATTAAATGTCCTGTACTTGGGGCTTCCCGTTGGAAATAAAAATTATTATGGGACTCCTTTGCAAATAATAGTTTTCATAATTAGTAATTTAGTTTCTGCCCATAAAATGAACATTTAAATCCAAATAGGTGAGACTAGGTGAGTTTGCTGAGTTTAACTTAATTAATGAATACTTCATTGTTAGTGGTAACTGTAGTGACCAAGTAGTTTATATTAATTGCGCGTACTATTGCAATAATTCAATTGTTCAAGAGGTATTTAATGAACATTCAACATTTTCATGCATCATATGTTCCTATAAGTGATCAACATTAATTTAGTTACTAACTTGCGAAGTGAAAAATTGTAATTATATTTCCGAATTATTAATATATTTAATTTTTACTAATAAGAATTTTCAAATAACACGAGATTCAAGCAATTTTTACAATTTTAAGACATAGGAGAAGCTAGCCTAAAATGGCATACCAGTGTAAAACGACATTCCGCAATTGTTCATATTTCCCGCCGAAATATGTCTAGTGTAAATGGGGTGGGTGGTAAAGTTCGTTACAGAGACATAGAGTAAAATCATTTTCGGATGATACTGGCGCAGAAACACATTTTCGTAATTAGAAAGAGAGCCACCTCATAAATGAGAGAAACAGCTAGTAGTATAAATCCGTGTACTATACGAGCCACAAACGTTTATCGATTATTTGTCAGTCGGTACCAGGCATTTGATCGGTGTGTTTCGTAGTGGTGTTGTACGTACATTGAGAGTTTTCCTATTTGTAATATTATTGTTGTGTTTTATCTATTAATTAATTTTTTTCAAAGCTATTCAAGAGAAAGAATGCATCCTCTTGTAAGTAGAAATATACTTATCATAAAATTCCTGAAAATTTAGTTGTATTATTTACACAGGGTAAAATGTCTGATATGGCAACAAACTCTGTCCTTGAGGAAGTGAGCCCTTGTTCGAAAAAGAGAAAAGTTATTCTGGAAAAATCTCGTGAAATAATTTTTAATGTATATAACTATTTTAAAAAACAAGGTGTGACAGGTAAATATATTTACAAATTAGGTGGATACATAATATTTAACCTGTAATAATATTACTTTTTTAAATCAAATTCAAAATTATAATTTATGTTGTTCATCATTTATAGGTCAGCTGCTAGACACAGTTGCAGAAGCAACACGTACTTCTAGGAGCACTGTAGGTCGAATAATTAAAGAAGGTCATGCTGTTGAAACAAGAAAAGTAAATTCATTCTTATCGACAAAAATAAAACAACCAAAACCATCACCAAAATCTACTGTCGATAACTGTGGGGAAGAAATTATTCGCAGAATTATACATAATTTTCATGTGACTGAAAGGAGAAGACCCACAATAAAAGCCGTTTATAATAAAATTCACGATGATGAAGGAATCGGTTTTGCAGGAGGGCTATCATCTTTTAGGAAATTATTGCTGCGAATAGGATTCAGGTACTTTTTTATTATTTTTAGTACCTAATATCACTCTAAACTTTTTATTTGCTAGATGGAAAAAAACTACTGATAACCGTAAGATTTTAATGGAGCGGTTTGACATAAGAGAGCTGAGGTGTTCTTACATCCGCAAAATAACAAATTATCGTACCCAAGGACGTCCAATAATATATACAGGTATAAAAAGCATTTAGAAAATCTATTTAGTACATATTTTAAGTACATAAGTAATTTTTAGATGAAACTTACATACATGCAGGGCATACATCTCCTTTTGGATGGGTCGATCTATCTAATGAAGGATTAAAGTGTCCAATTTCAAAAGGGAAGCGTTTAATAATTGTTCATGATGGTTCTGCAGAGGGTTTTGTTAATGATGCTTTATTAATTTTCAAATCAGGTCAAAAAAGTGGCGACTACCATGACGACATGAACTTCATAAATTATAAAAAATGAAAACATAATTTGAAACATACTTGAGTGGGTAAAACCTCACTACATTTGTATAATACCAAAGTATTTTTAATAATATAAAAATATTATTAAAAATGGGGTGTGAAGAACACAATACAAGTTCATTTATGTATTTTTGAATGTATCTTCTCCAAAGACGTAGATACGGATTTCACATTTCTACATGATTCTTAATACGCCTCTGTTGGAGAAGACACATTCAAACAAACATAACTACGTTACTATCTAGCCGAAATTATTCAGACAGCGCGTGAAGGAATATTCAACGCCGTCTACATAATAACAGCCGAAGCAGACGTGTTTTCTATAGTCGGTATCCACCGTATCTATACAAAACTGTATTCTCGTGTCTTCACTATTTATCGGCGTGAATATGTATATGACAACATAATTTACATACATAATACATACATAATTTACATACATAATTACATAATACATAATTACATACATACATTACATACATACATTACATACATAATTACATAATTTAATATGTATATGACAAAATAATTTGAAACATACTTGAGTGGGTAAAACCTCACTACATTTGTATAATACCAAAGTATTTTTAATAATATAAAAATATTATTAAAAATGGGGTGTGAAGAACACAATACAAGTTCATTTATGTATTTTTGAATGTATCTTCTCCAAAGACGTAGATACGGATTTCACATTTCCACATGATTCTCAATACGCCCCTGTTGGAGAAGACACATTCAATCAAACATAACTACGTTACTATCTAGCCGAAATTATTCAGACAGCGCGTGAAGGAATATTCAACGCCGTCTACATAATAACAGCCGAAGCAGACGTGTTTTCTATAGTCGGTAACCACCGTATCTATACAAAACTGTATTCTCGTGTCTTCACTATTTATCGGCGTGAGCCGAATATTTATATGACAACATAATTTGAAACATACTTGAGTGGGTAAAACCTCACTACGTTTGTATAATACCAAAGTATTTTTAATAATATAAAAATATTATTAAAAATGGGGTGTGAAGAACACAATCCAAGTTCATTTATGTATTTTTGCCAACATTTACGCCAACAGGGGCGTATTGTGAATCATGTAGAAATGTGAAATACGTATCTACGTCTTTGGAGAAGATACATTCAAAAATACATAAATGAACTTGTATTGTGTTCTTCACACCCCATTTTTAATAATATTTTTATATTATTAAAAATACTTTGGTATTATAAAAAATGGTTAGAAACATCTTTAATTCCTAATTTGCCTGATAATTCTGTGATTGTTGTGGATAATGCCAGCTACCATAATGTTATGTCATATAAACATCCAACATCAGCCAGTAGAAAGTGTGATATGATACAGTGGCTAAACGAAAGGTGCATAACTTACGATGCAAATTGTACTAAACCGGAGTTGTACAATTTAGTAAAACTTCACAAGCCAAAACATATACAGTACAGCATAGATGGTATATTTGCAAAAAAAGGCCACACCGTCCTGAGATTGCCACCATACCACCCAGAACTAAACCCGATTGAAAAAATCTGGGGCATTGTAAAGAATCGGGTTGCATCAAGAAATGTTACATTTCATATAAATGATGTTGAAAAATTGGCGAGAGAAGAATTTTCAAACATCAAGGTAGAGGAATGGTCAGAAACTTGTCGACATGTAGGTGTAGAAAAAGATTACATTATGAAGGAGCACATAATGGATGATTTTTGTGAAGAATTTATTATTAATGTCAATAATGACTCTGAAGATGATTTCTACGATTTTTCAAGCGATAAAGACTGAAAATTTTAAATGTTTCAAAATATATTATATTAATTCTGTCATCAGCGAAAATAAATATTTGATTATACATTGTATGTATGTATATTTGTTTTAATAAATACAAAAATTTTTCTAGGCACATGCTTGTGTATTTATCTTCTTTTAATGTCTCTAAAGGGAGATTTTGGTTAGGAGTAAAATTATAATGAGAAAAAACAAAATTAAGGTTAATGAAAACCATATTACAAAATATGGATTAATATAATAATAATTTGTAAATACAAAGACTTAAATGTGAAAGCACTATAAAAAGAAATATTTCATTGTAAAATACAATTTATAAAAAATTTGTTACATAATACCAATTGATTTAATAATTATTTTATTCTTCGCGAAGTAATAAGTTTATTTAAAATCGACAACAAAACATAATTATTACGGTTTAATATAACTAAATATTATTTAAATTTAAAACTGCCGCCTATATTGTCAAGACTGCTCAATGTTTTTAAGGTGTTCAGTATTTTTGTAACGTCATCGCTCACGCATCTTCAGTCTCATCCGAAAGTAATTTTACTCTAACAGTCGCCATTGCAGTTTTGTGCGAACGACGTGAGACGAGCAGCGTTTATCTGACAATTTTTGCACCCGCTAAAAGCTTTTCCGTGAATGTATTAATTTTATATGTCGAAGGTAATATGTGTAGAAATTTGAAATTTATAGATGCATGCAAATTGGGTAAAATGGCATACCTATGTCATTTTAAGGGAATGGAAGAATTACATGACGCTTGATCTTTTGACAGATATAGTTGGATAATACCAACGGAAAACTAACCGGAGCTGGACGGAACCTGATATGCAGGAAGCTATAAACGCCGTCCAGCAAAGGAAGATGAGATGGCTCAAGGCTTCTAAAAACTACAACGTGCCACAGGCCACGCTTAGATGAAGATTCCAGAATCCAAATGTAAGAATTAGGGGTACAAAGAAAGGACTTGGTCGGTACGACTCCGCATTTTCAAATGAACTTGAACGCAAGATGGTCGATCATATAAAAAGACTTGAAACTTGCATGTTTGAATTAACCACTTCAGAGGTCAGAGCTCTAGCATTTCAATTCGCAGAAAAAACCACATACAGTATCGGTTTAATATAGACAGAGAGCGGGCTGGTTAGGACTAACTAATCGGTTTTAGAGCATATCACTTCTATTAGAACGAACATTAAAAGAAGAAACCGTCAGTTTTGACCGCATCTTCAATGTTGATGACTCTGCTCTATCGACGGTCCAACGTCCCCAAAAAAATTTAGCAACAAAAGGTAGAGAGCAGATAGAAGCAATAACAAGCACCGATCGTGGGGTCCACACCACAATTGTTTGTTGTGTGAACCCAATGGGAAAGAATTGGAAATCGGAGTTAATTGATGATGCACCAGCTGGCCCTCTTGGTTTATGTCAGGAGTCAGGGTCGATGACCGAAGAACTTTTCTGCAAATGGCTTGAACATTTCATTAAATTCTCCAAAAGCTCCAAAGAAAACAAAATCTTGCCACTCCTCCATAAGAATTTGGATGCACTCTTGCTTGCTAAACAAAATGGTGTTATAATGCTTTGCATACCACGTCACTGTACGCACCGATTACAGCCATTAGATGTTTCGTGTTTTGGACCATTGTCGACATTTTACAACCAGGCTATTACAGCCTGGTTGAAAATTAATCCTGGGCGCACCGTCACAGCATATCAGGTAACAAAGCTGTTCCTCGAAGCATACGAATGAAGTGCAACCATGGAAAATGCTGTCAGTGGATTCAAACAAACAGGAATTCACCCTTTCAACGCAAACATTTTTTCGGAATGGACGTTCGCTGCTGTTGCCACCACCGATGTTCCTGTCTCAAATAAAGCTGAACACGTTTTGCTACAACAGTAACCTCCAAGAACACCTCCGCAAAACGATACTCCTGAAGACGAAGAAACAGCAAATGGAGATAACTTAAACATTAGCCGAGTTTCTGTTGAAGACATTGTTCCGGTTCCCAAGACATGGACATCTCTTAAACGAAGAACAACTCGCAAGCGCCAAGGAACTACTGTGCTGAATTCAACACCAAATCTTGATTACCTGAAAGCTAAAGCTGAAAATAAACGTATGAAGTTGGAACAAAGTACGAAACGGAAAGCTGTTACGAAGAATTTGTGGGCAGGTGAAAATGAAAAGGGAGAAGTTGTCGAAGATGAAAAGGAACTGCAATGGGTTATATTCCCAAACGAAACCAAGCGACATGTGGCTCCGGTGCATGTGAGAAATGGGCACATGCAGATTACGCGGACGTTTCGTTCAGAAGAAAACAATACATTTGTGAACTGTGTGGAGATGTTTAATTTTGACACGGTCATTTTTATGAAAAGAATTTTTAATTTGTTTTATTTTTGTTTCAGTCAATAAAATATTTACTTGCAAGCGTATGCCATTTTACTTAGTATGCCATTTTATCCTAGTATAGCAAGCGCCAATTAAGTTGGCGCTAGGAGGGTGTGCGCAGAAGCCGTTTTTAAAAACGTCCACCCCCACTACTCAAGTAATTGTCAGAATACATTTGTCATTGACGTTTGACGGAACATAATGTCTTTGCTAGGGGATCATAAAGAGATACACGCTCAGAGGTTAGATTTATCTGACATTTCATGTAAAACCAAATACAAATCTCCCCACTACTTCTAATCTTGCGCGAACTTACCCCTCCTCTCGCCAACTTAATTGGCGTTTGCTATACCTGCCTAAAATGACACAGTTGCTAATGTTTTGCGTGAGCACCTGTACTTTTTTAAGCCGTATATTCAAAATGTTTACCAGAATACACAGGGAGCAGGAACAATTGAAGAACCTGTGTACCAAAGATAATTTAAGTATTTATAATTTTCACGCACATATGACAAGTTTTATAAAAAGTATGTCATTTTATGCCATTTTCCACTACGTGGATTATTTAAAGAGAACTTATAATTTTCACGCACATATGACAAGTTTTATAAAAAGTATGTCATTTTATGCCATTTTCCACTACGTGGATTATTTAAAGAGAACTTAAATTAGAAATGAAGCAAATAATTATGGATACGATGTTAAATATTTCTATATATGTACAAGGAAATTTATTTAAAAATTTAATTAATTTAGGTACACAAAATAAATTTCACAATATTGTGCAGTTATCTACAACTAGATGGCATCCACGTGCAAATACTGCCAACTAATATTAAATCAATGGTTAAAGCTTAAAACCCATTTTGTATTAATGGGAAAAGTAAAATGTTATATTGCAAGAACATTGTATAATATCTTAAAAAAGGTATATAACGCCTTACCACAATTATTAATCGTAACCTAAATACGTATTTTGACAACTAAGTTGTCATCATAAGCAGGTAAAAATCTACTGATGATTACAACTTAGTTGTCAAAAGACGTATTTAGGATACGATTAATAATTGTAGTAAGGGCTTATATACCTTTTTAAAGTTTTAACTTAACTACAGTCTCCAAAAAAATACTTTTCATTGTATAATATGTCAAATATATTTATATTGTTGCTTTATTAATTCAATTTTAATTTATGTTAGCCGAGTAAATATGTTATTCCAATGTGACAACGCAGATTTTTTTTAGAAGGCTTAGAAGAAATAAATAATTAATATTTTATTAATTGCTGAAAGAAGACTGTCCTAATGAAAACGTTTAACAAAAATGCGTTTTTGGACGATTTCAAGTTTTAAATTTGGTGCCCATACCATTGAGACAATCTGATAACCCTACGTACATGAAGAAAACAATATGACGTTGAACGGACTGAAAAGATATGCAACCTACAGAAAATTTTCTAAAATTAACATTTTTAAATTGATATAAGAGAAAAGCTTACAAAAATTAATTTCTGTACAGGACTTTCTGTAAACTGACACTGTGCGCTAGAAAAATTAAAAATACATCAGGCTAGTACATTATACCTTATTGCATTCATTTTGATTATCTAAAACTAAGGCATTCGATTCTCCACGCCATTCAATTAATTGAGTAAATGAGAGGAATTCAGAAATGGCACTAAATTATATTAATACTCAAAGAGAAGATGTAAGACAGCGGAACCACGCGACGATGGGTCGAACCGCTCGACCTCCTTCATTATTTAGGCTCGTGAGCTCTATGCTGAAATATCGAACAACGTCTGCATCCACCACAAGTCTTGCCACATCATCGCACTTTCATAGACGTCATTCCCGGTAATAAATAAGCCTCCTTTGCAGAAATTTTGTGAATATTGTAGAAGTTACCTCGAATCTTAATCATAATGCAGAATATTAAACACTTAATGGATGTATAAAAATATATGTAAAATATAATATGAATGCAAAACCTGTAGAATTACTTGTTAGATACGTAATTTCATTAATAATCATGTAATTAATTAAAATAGAAATAAAGCTACTGTTCAAATCTTCACTTTTTAATATTTAATCATAATACGACAATTGTTTCGCCAGCACAGTGGCTTCATCAGGTACTTGCACCTAAAGAGTACTTTATATAGATATTTATACCTATATTTATATCTATACCTATACAGGCTGATTCATTTTCGGCCCTCACCATGGGGATCTCTCTTATTATTGGAGATAGAGTATAGGTTTAAATTTGGAAAAGTTGTTAAATTTTGTGTTTGTTATAAATCCGTAAAGAAAATAGACCTGTGACAAATGACCTTCGTTATTTAAAAAAGAAACGCGAAAACCCCATTTTCTTCTTTTACCTGTAGCACCGACATTTGGCCTTGTAGAGAAAAAATAAAAACACATCCTTGTGGCCATTTCTAAACCTCTATCCAGTGGTGTACTCTAAATTTTTATACGATGTTTCGTTTCTTTCTGGCCATCATCAACTATCTAATTTCTTATAGGCGCCATATTGGATTTAGACATCTTCAGAAAGAATTTTTTTTTTCTGATTTCAACCATGTACCACATGCTGACTATAGTTTTTGACATTAGGTTTTGTTTGAAATAATAAATTATAAGATTAAATAAGGTACCTAGCCATGGAATTTCAATCTGTCAAACATTTGATTTATTGTTCATTAATAATACAAAAATGTCATACACTAACGAAGAGAAACGAGATATGATAAGTATTTTTGATTCTTCGAAACGAAATTCAACAGTAGCGAGTACAAGATAACAAAAACATTAATAAAAATACATAGAAAAGTAAACAATAAACAATTACAGTAAATGTTCAATTATCTGGCCATCTTCGGTAATGCACAATTGGGCACGCCTTCTGGCATTTTGTACTGCCCTTTGTATAGTTCTTCTAGGAACTGCATTGAAGGCATTCTGAAGTCTGTCTCGTAATTCTTCAAATTTTTGTGGCGCATCTACTTTATAAATATTATTTTTAACATATCCCCATAAAAAAAAAAAACTAGCGGACTTAAATCAGGTGATCTCGCAGGCCATTCAACAACTCCCCTATTTCCAATCCAACGGTTTGCAAACTCTTGATTTAAGAAATTTCTAACAACAGCTGCATGGTGTGCTGGTGCGCCATCTTGTTGCCACCATAAATATTGTAAGTAATTTAATGGGATATTGTCGTCAAGATAGTCAGATACGTATGTACGTAAAATGTTGAAATATCTTTCTCCATTTAAATGTTCTTCATACATAACTGGTCCTAAGAGACGATTTGCCAAAATACCCATCCAAATGTTTATTCCAAAACGATGTTGTGGTCTTCTAGCCCTGTTTTGTCGGGGATTTTGTACTGCTCAATAGTGCTCCGTATTTCTGTTGAACATTCCAGAATTTGTAAATTTTGTTTCATCTGACCAGATGATTTTGCTTAAAAAATTTTCGTAATTTTCTATCCTTCCCATTAACCAATTACAATATTCTAGCCTTCTCAAATTATCTGCAGGCAGTAAAGAGTGACTAACATGGATCCTGTATGGTTTAAACCTACTTTTCTTTTATGTAAAGTTCTCCTAACTCTGGACTGGCACAAATTTAATTCTGACGCTAATTCGCGTGTAGAAATTGATGGATTATTATTTATCTATAAAAATACAAGATTAACATGAAATTTGAAAACATGCTTTTAATTTACCATTTGTAAAATATCTTGTCGATTTTCATTTAAATTCCTGTTGTCTTTACCATTACGCGGCTTAGTAAACGATCTATTCTCGACCAAATTTCTGTCGAGATCTAGAAAAATGGTACGATGAGGCTGTTGTCGTTCTGGATATAATTGTAGATATCTTGTACTGGCTGGCTACTGTTGAATTTCGGTTCGAAGAATAAAAAATACTTATCATATCTCGTTTCTCTTCGTTAGTGTATGACATTTTTGCATTATTAATGAACAATAAATGAAATGTTTGACAGATTGAAATTCCATGGCTACCTTATTTAATCTTATCATTCATTCTTTCAAATAAAACCTAATGTCAAAAACTTTAGTCAGCATGTGGTACATGGTTGAACTCAGAAAAGAAAACCCTTTCTGAAGATGTCTAACTCCAATATGGCGCCTATAAGAAGTTAGATAGTTGATGATGGCCAGAGAGAAACGAAACGTCGTATAAAAATTTAGAGTACACCACTGGATAGAGGTTTAGGAATGGCCACAAGGATGTGTTTTTATTTTTTCTCTACAAGGCTAAATGTCGGTGCTACAGGTAAAAGAAGAAAATTGGGTTTTCGCGTTTTTTTTTTAATAACGGAGGTCATTTGTCACAGGTCTATTTTCTTTACGGATTTATAGCAAACACAAAATTTAACAACTTTGTCAAATTTAAACCTATACTCTATCTCCAAAAATAAGCGAGATTCCATGGTCAGGGCCGAAAATGAATCAGCCTGAATATTAATTAATTACGCAATAAAAGAAAGAAATTCCGAAAGTAGTCCAGATTCACAGATTTAAATAAATAAAAGCCTTTTCTAGGGATCCGTAGAAATAACTAATAACAATATAATACATTCAGATTATTCACGTAACAAATTATTTTACGTATAATTCAAAAATTTTAAACTAATTTACTTCTAGTATCTTATTGACTTTATCGTCAGTGCATCTGCACTAATACGTAAAGTTTTTATACAATTCTCGCAAAGCCGAGAGTAAAAGTTCGCATAGGTACAACTGGCGAACAAAGTAACGTTTAGTTTTTAATATAACAAGGACCAAAGCAATAAGAAATATTACTTTAAAATATTATTAACAAAAATGAATAGAAACTTACAATAAATTAAATACATTAATAAGAATAAGATTACGTTAAAAATAAAATTATTAACTACTAAACCTGAATATAAATTGAAATATAAATCGTAGATTTCAAATACTTTCCAAAAATATAACGCGCTACTCATTACCACCAAATATGAAGAAATATCTAATTCTAAAACGTTAATCAACTTATATCAAATAGGTAGTTTATTACTAAATAATAGAAAAACAATTATAACTAATTAAACAACGAATCATTAAATTAGTTTTGTAAGTGACAAATATTATAGCATTTAAAAAAAGTTTATATGAGTTTCTCTGTTTTTCTTCGGGAAATTGCCCACAGGTCCGTGTCTACATACAATTAGCCGGAAACGAGAGTCACATGGACATTCAAACTTCGAAAAATGCAGATTTTAAGTATTCTTCGCCACTAATTGATACTGGAGAATCAAAACCGTCAGTAGCTGCAGACTAAAAGGTATAGGGTGTCTAGTATTTATCTTCGCAAGAGTAGTTTTAATAATCTGGAGTTCCGTATAAGAAATGTTTCAATAAAATATTGCCGGAAAAGGAAGGCTTTCCCTTTTAAGCTTTTTAACCCATTTATTCCCATAGTTGCGTTAACGCAACACCAAAAAAAAAATTTTTTTTTCGAACTAAAAAGTAATAATTTTGGATGTACTGTCAGTAGCTTTGCGTTAATAAATATTCAAACAACCTAATAAACATTTTTGGAACGGGTAATCGCATTTTCAATTTTGAATAAAAATAAAATAAAACTATGGAATTTTCAAGAAAAAAAACTTGTGTATCTGTTTAAATTAAATAACATACAGCTTACTTTTTCATTTATCATTAAGAGGTTTCATATAAAAGATACTTCACGTAACATTATTTTGGAAAAAAAATCAATCCCCTTTTTTCCGGAAATATTTCTCAAACGGATTTGAAACATAACGTTGCGAAACGCAACATTAGTTGCGAAAACGCAACATTGGGACAAATAGTGTAATTGTAGTAATGAGTAATATTCCTGTCTGAACATGCTATTTCACGTTTCGGGTTCAAAATGTGGTGTCTGGCATCTAGCGATGGGTATTTATATCAATTTATACCTTATGCTGGAAAAACTGGTAAAACTGCCAAAAGAGAATTTGGTTTAGGTGAAACAGTGGTCGTCAATCTTTTGAACGTATTAGAAAATAAGTCGACTCATAAGGTATACTTTGATAACTTTTTTACGAACTACAAGCTATTAGTTCATCTGAAACGTCAAGGATACTTTTCTACTGGAACTGTACGTGAGAAAAGAATGCTGAAATGCCCTTTAGAGACTTGTAAGTCTATAGGAAAAAAACCTCGTGGTACAATGGATTCTTGTTACGATCACGTAAATGAAATAAGCGTGGTCCGTTGGAATGACAATTCTGTGGTTACACTAGCAACCAATTGTGAGTCTGCACTGCCTAATGTGTTTGTGAAGCGGTACAATCGTAGAGAAAAAAGGACATCTCTATACCACAACCAAATATGATTCCAAAATATAACAAATATATGGGAGGAGTTGATCTACACGATAATGCAGTTGCAAATTACCGAATAAATATTCCTGGAAAAAAATGGTGGTGGCGGTTATTTATAAATATGTTAGATTCTACTGTGGTGAGTGCTTGGAAACTGCACAGACTTGTATACACAGAGAAACCCATTTCGCAGCTGCATTTCAGGTCTGAACTTGTACGAAGCCTCATTAGTACTAACAAATGTAAAACATAATCTGTTCGAGGACGTGGTTCCAGTGCGTCTCTATCATCCAGTGCAGGTTTAGATAATGTGGGTCACCTAATTGAAAGAAATCGTGAAAATTGGAGGAGACGTTGTAGAGCATGCAAAAGTACAACCGTATTTATGTGTAATAAATGTGGAGTTCCATTACATTCACACTGCTTCAAAGACTACCATAATTATTTTTTTGTCCATGTAGTCCCATAGTTGCGTTAACGCAACGCAAAAAAAATATAAGAATTAATGGTTTGTCTTTTTTTTTACTTTAAAGGATGTTTATAAATACCTAAATAAAAGTTTATTCCTTAAAGAATTTGCGTTTTCCTTGATTTGTCTAATAGTGTTCCTAAATGGGTTAACTCCAAAATCGGTAAACGGCAATTCAATATAGTACTTCACGTGCTACGTTAGGATCCGCATAGGTGATTAATTCACAAAGTCATAGTATTCGTGAATTAAACTTCCTTTTAATGTCTGTTTGAATGAATCTACACTTGGATGCAATCAGAAACAGCATGAGGGCGATATGGTGATACGAGTACATGTTGAATGAATTTAAACTCGCAAATGAAAAATAATATACCGGGGCACGACGATAAGAAAAAAAAAGTGCGTGAAACAAAGTTTACCACGCCATATGGCGGAAGTCATTAGAGTTCGTGGCGGTAATACGCACTATTAATCGCTTAAATTGTATGAAAACGTAGATGTAAACCCTAGCCGATACGACCAATGAATTTGTTGATTAATGTTTCGTAACTTTTTCTTATTGAATAAAATTTTAAGTACCCTTTTTTTAATTTTTCATTCTTACTTTGTAGAAAATGTTTCATGTGTTGTTAAAAAAAAGAAAAAAAATTATGTTTCTTGTATTAACAGACATTTACTTCGGTGCACACAGGGACAAATTGAAAATTACTGCGACAAAATTATTTACTTCATATGGATTCAATAAATTTTAATAAAACTAGGTACCTCAAGGTTTTTAGGGTCGCTGATTACGAATCTGATGTTAGTTTTTAAAAATTCAAAATGGCGGATCCAAAATGGCGTACAATTTTTAAAAAATTGATCGAATTCGCTTAAAACTTATTACACGGGATTTTTGATGTCAGTTTTTAAAAATTAAAAATTCAAATTTCAAAACATTAGGCCTAATTAAAAACTTAAAACGAGAATACTTATAAAAAGCGGAATTAATAATTATATTTTTTTAAAGTTTTTATTTAAATTTGATCAACTGGTGATGATACTACTTAAAATAATAAGAATTATAATTAATTGTTTCACATTTTTTTAAATTATCAAGATGACATACGGGGACATAATATTAATTTTTATTTTATTCTATATTAACATCTTCATAGTCTTGGACGTCATCAAACTCCTGTTCATAATTCTCTTCTTCGTTGCCACAGAAAGTGGGCAGCCTTAGCATATGTAATACAGTTTCATTAAATTTTGCTTTACTTTTTTTACCTTTTTTTCGGTTATCGGTCACAACAGGATCCGAAGAAACCAGCATCCAGTTAAATATGTTACTGTTGGTATTGGCTCTTGAAGTTTTTCTGGAGTGATATTGTCTTAAATTTTTATACTCTTTATGACTTGCTTCAATTACATCTTCTGACAGTTGGCCTACTAGTAAAGGTAAAGATTTTATAATATCAGCTCCATTAATTAATATTTTATGAACAGTGGCACTCATTTTGTACCAGCCATAAAGTTTAATGGCCATTTCTGCTGTATCAAAGCAATAGTTTTTAAATACTTCTTCCTTGATGTAATGCCCACAAGAAATTATTGACAGTATATTTGCAAATCTTTCTATTAAGTCTTTATCAATTACAGTTATTTCTGAAACGAGCGAAGGATTCTTAAAAAAATTTCGTGCAGTATTACCGTCATTGCTATTGCCTCCACCTTGTTTCGGCTGGTCAACTACAAGGCCCATTTGTTCATAAAACTTAGTTGCTATTTCACCCTTTTTTTCTTTTACTTCTTGTTCTGCACTGTCACCTCTTGCTTGCCATTTCTGTAGTTCCAATTTGTATGCTATATGTAGTAAATATTCATAACATCTAATATGTGCATGTAGCACCGAAATCCCATACTTAAAGGTGTCTTCATTACAGACTCTATTCTTTAATTTTTCTAAATCGTTTAAAATTTTGGGAGTAGCTTTACAAACATTACACGCTTGTGAACTTGCAGTATCACTCAAAATGTTGACAGACTTTCCATCCAGCATTGTACATATAGGGATATGTTTAAATTTCATTTCTTTACCGTCAAGTACGATTGATGTGGGCTCCAATTGCAATATTTGATTTTGAATTTGAGATTGGTCGACAATGCTTGGTCGATGATGGTGACATGTACTTCCAAAATATTTTGTCATTATTGCTATTAGATTCACACATTTGCAGTGGCACAATCGTACATAAAATTATATTAGAGTCCGCATATGCTGAATTATTCGCAAAATTTTGTTTATATATACTGTGTCCACCGCTGCCATCCAAGCCCCATTTATAATAAACTTCAATTGTATCACAGTCAGTGGAAATATACTGTAGTATCACATCAGTCTGAACTTGAGCCAGAGCGTAGTATGTGCTAAAAGATCTTGAAGCGGTACCACAGCCTCATTTTCGTTTATCTCAATATTTGCTGGATAACACTTTCTTTTGGCCTCTCCTATCACATATACAGCTAATATTTATCCCTCATATCATGTGATAGATATGAGGGATAAATATTAGCTCCTCTTTCTATTGCTCCAGGTCGCATCGTTATATAATCCTCTTTTGTCAATCCAAGGTCCACTATAAGAGCTAAAGCTTCTTCAGGATTGTAAGGTTATACAGAAGCAGAAGATGAAGTATCATGTGCCAATTTCATTCTTTTTAAACTTTTGGGTGAAGAATTGATGGCTAACTCCACAACATCAGCTGCACTTCTGTTGCCTGATTTCACCAAGCTTGTTTCTGCAGCCAAACATAATTTTTCTGAATTAAGATCTGATACAATTGCTCTTACATGTCTTTGCTTACTGCGATGAAAACTTTCTTCAAATGATTTTCTGGGTCTGCCTCGCATCTTTTGTTCTGAATGTGTTCCTACCGATAATGGAAGCAGTGGTGGTTGTATCTCCGGGAGTTTTAGGTTTTCGTCAAACCAGTTTATGTGCTTCTTGTTAAAACGCTCATACATATAATTACACTCACGCCACTTCGTAAACATCTTTGAAACAAACACTTTAACTTCCTGTTTTATTTGTTTTATTAAATCTTCAGAAAGCTCACTAACACCAATTTTGCCCAAAATATACTGTAATAGTTGTTCATTACACTTTGATGATGACAAATTATAAAATTGTTGGTTTTTCAGTACATTAAATAACTCCTTTCTCTTCATTTTCATCTTCTTTAAAGCACAGATCTCAGTACACCCAATGTAGTTACGGAATTCCCCTTTCTAATATATTTTCGTGCACACAAGTATTTTGTGAGAAGACTGCACTGAATTATTGCGGTTCTGTTAGTTACAATTTAGTTACGGAATTTCCCTTTTTATATTTTTTCGTAACAGTTTAAGTATACATCAGTGGTGCACACAAGTATTTTGTGAGAAGACTGCACTGAATGAAAAATTTAGCTATTGCGGTTCTGTTAGTTACAATTTAGTTACGGAATTCCCCTTTTTATATATTTTCGTAACAGTTTAAGTATACATCAGTGGTGCACACAAGTATTTTGTGAGGAGACTGCACAGAATGAAAAATTTAGCGAATTAAAAAAATGTTATTTGCATGTGGGATTTTCAGAATTAGGTGTACTACCTAAGGAAAATATGCTCTATTTATTGAAAGGGGAAACGGGGGGACCTCCACTTGACTTTTTTACACTTATTACTACTTGTTTTTTTAACTTATAAGGAAAAGTCGTGGAACTGTTTGGAACTTTTTTTATAGCTCTAGCTAAAGTAAATTTTTCAATAAATTTCATAATAAAAGCATTATACTATATCTACACTACATATAATTGTTATTTTAATAATAACTGCAAATTAAATTAGATACCTGATGCTTAAAAATATATTTAAAAAACTTTAAACTGTAAATTTATAAAAAAATTGTCGAGTGTAGCAACAATAAACGCTATAGATGCTGCTGACAGGTATAAGTGCGTGTAACAGATAATAATACTTTGAACGCACGTACAGACTAATGTGATGCGTTAAAAAAATAAATACTTATAGGTTGATTGCGTACTGGTATATAGAACATATTAAGTGTAATAGTGGTTACATTTAACAAAATAAAAAATTCCATTTTTGTCGTCGAAATTCGGTTATTTGTCCCTACGTGCGGTGTCCTGAATTTTTTGTCCACGAGTGTATTCAATTGAGCAATAATAAAACTTTAGAATAAGTTTGACATATGATTAACATCTTTTCTAAGGTCCCCTCACTATAGAAACCAAAAATACTTTATTATCACTCCCCGTAGCTGTCATTTAAGGCATTCGTAGAGAATAATGTTTTGTAATGTATGACGAAATTCGTTCGGCTGAATATGGCACATATCAAAGCATTGTTTAGAATATTAATTTTCCGAATAGATAGGATAATTCTATGTTTACACGTACAGACGAATTAAACCTAAAATACGAACTAAATTAGTCATGTCATGTGTGCTCTCGGAGTTTATATCAAATAACCATAGAATAATGCCAATTAAAATTTCATTATATGCACTTCATAAAGCGCGTTTGCTCGGCGAATGTTGTATTATGGAGGATATCATGCCCGTATTATTTCCCTTAGTTTAACAAACTTCGACAATAAAATTGTTCGTCACTAGTATGAGAGCACACGAAACTCCACAATCGGTGAATGTACAGGCGGTATATCGATCCCTCCTTACTAGATTACCAACTATTATCATCGTTCGAAGGCACAGCCAGCTTGTATGAAGCACGCAAAGAAATTATTGCCTGCAATTAGTAATCCGTCGCTGTATTTAGACCCATAATGATCGCAATAAAGGAAAAAGATATAAACATGTACATAATTTAGTCGTAAAAAGGGACATTTTTAAAATATAAACGGGGAACATTAAAAAATATCGATAATTATTCGAAAAATGTAATGCCGACCGGTACAATAACTCCCCAATATATGACATAATTCACCGGAAGATATACCTAAGATTAAACTGGCAGGGTAATTCTATATCAGGACGATGCAAACTGCCAGGTCTCCCCGTGTTATTTTATGATTGCCGGGTGACAGTAGATACGCCCGGAAACAACCTCTGCTGAGTATGATGAATCCCTGGCTTAGAGAGTTCTCTAACAATTTGGTTATTTCATAAAATCTAATTAGGTAAGTAGGATTTTAACGAAACACCGGTTCGCTCTCACGAATTTCGTAGAGACAATTTAGTTATAATAAGGTAATTGGGAAATTAAGATGTATATTTTCCTAAAACGCATAAAATAGTATTTTAACCCGTGCAAGTTTTATTATTAGTAATTAGCATATTCAACGAAAAGAATAACTGCTCTAAAATTTTATAAGCGGGTAAAATATAAATAGGAATACATAAAATTAGATTCTAATAATTAGGTACAGAATTATGCCGCAATTAGAAATAAATAATTCCAAATTAAGTTAATAAATAATCGAAAATTAATTCGCAGATTTCTAGACCACGTAATATTTCAGAATTAAGCAAAATAATAGCAAGTGACAAATTATGATTTTATCATAAGTAAAAACACAAGAGCTTTTTTTTTATCGGATAAATTTCTCTTTGTAACGAAATTATTTTGCCAATCAGTAATTTGAATAGAAAAACTTACATGAAAAAATCGCGAGACCGATAGGTCGAGCGATTTTTTCTAATGTAAGTTTTTCGAGCGAAATTACTGATCGGAAAAATATTGAGTTAAAAGAAATTTTTTAATTGTTTCGACCTTTGCTTGATGTAAATCCATATCACAAATAAATAAAACACACATAAGATGTTTTAGATTTACACTTTATTAATAAAATAATGACTTAATTAATGAATTAACGCTGTATCTTGTATGTATCTTTAGTCTAAAGTTGAATTTGAAGAAGATACTGTATTAGCGAAACAGCTGTCATTATTTTATTAATAAAGTGTAAATCTAAAACATCTTATGTGTGTTTTATTTATTTGAAAAAGAAATTTATCCGATTGAAAGAAAAGCTCGAGTGTTTTTTGGCAAGATAAATTAACGACATGAATAAAACTTTTTAAATTGTCTCCATATTGACGATTTTGTATTTCTTGTGTATTGCGGTATTGATCTCTTGATATTTGTTGAAATAACCCCAAACCGACTCGTACATTTTACGTTCAACGATACTTAATACTTATTACTACCCGTCAGCTGCCAAAATAAATTAAGTGATGCAGAGCTACTAGATATATAACAGGAAGAAGCATTTTTATCGGAGGAAGAAGCATTTTTATCGGTGATAAAAAGCTATGTAGGTTTTTATCGCTGTCAAAGTGACAAAAATGTCACCCGCAAATGGACATTTTTATATAGGAGTTATGTATCTTTATTCATTAATTTCTTCATATAAATTGTTTGTCATACATATTACGTTCGGTTTTCCAATATTTTACTTATTTTTTATTTCATTTTATTTTACAAAACAGAATATATTAATTTCATCTACATATCATAGAAAAAAGAGAAATAAAAAATCAAAGAGAAGTCGTTTGAAGGTCAACAAACTTTTGAAGTATATATCGATATCCGAAGAAACCTGAATGTACTTTCTTCCTATAAGATAGACAAGAGACTTGACCAACACAATGGTTCGGGTAAGCGGAAGATAAAAAGTACACAAAAGACGTGTGAAGAATGGTGGAACAAGAAAATTGAAGAACGATAATAGCGTTATACTTCGTTAAACTTCGTTGTGAAGAAGCCTGTGAAAGAAATTAAGGCTGGCTACAAAACATCTAAGCAAAGGGAAGGCACGTCAAAGCAAGTAAGGAGTACACCGTGATCAAAGCCCCTAGGAGGGTAGACATCGTCCACCTTAAACCACAAGTACTTCAAGAATCGTCGCTGATCTTGCTCAGGTAGACATTTTTGTGCTTCATAAAATGGATACCATATCAAGCTGGCATATTCCAAACGTGATCTCACTAATGTATTATATAAAGAATTCAGTACGCTCACATTAGAATCACGTCCCCAAGGTTTTCTGGGAAATAGTCCAAATGGGAATGTAAAAAGTGAATTTTTATGTTCATATTGCAAGCAAGAATCCTGAATTTTTCCAGCATATTTTCAACGATCTCAACATAGTTTGTGTCTTTATAATTCCCTAGAAATTTATGTACAACTTCGTTAAAAGCATGCCATGCATGTTTTTCCTTATCTTCCATCACATTTTCAAATTCTTGATCTTTCACCAAGCTCCTAATCTGCGGGCCTACAAAGATTCCCTCCTTTAATCTTGCCTCTGACAGAGTCGGAAATGTTTTACACAAATATTTAAAACAATTTCCTTCTTTGTTTAATGCCTTAACAAATTGTTTCATAAGTCCAAGTTTTATGTGAAGCGGTGGAAGTAACACTTTTTGAGGGTCAATAAGACTTTCGCGAATTACATTTCTGGTTCCAGGTGTTAAAGTCACCCTTTGTGGCCAGTTTCTTTTTATCCAATGCTGTTCTCGATTTCTGCTATCCCACTCGCACAGGAAACATGGAAATTTAGTATATCCAGACTGCTGACCCAAGAGAAGGCCTAAAATTTTTAAATCTCCACATACTTCCCAGTTCTGATTTTCATATTGTATTCTTAAAAGTAGTTCCTGTAAATTTTCATAGTTTTCCTTTAAATGAACAGAATCGCCGACCGGAACACAAGCAAAAACATTGCCATTATGTAAAAGAACAGCTTTAAGGCTCCTTTTTGAAGAGTCGATGAAAAGTGTCCAGTCAGAAGGTGTGTACTCAGGATCTCCGAGGAAAGTAAGTAGATCAGCAATTGCTTGGCAGTACACGAGTGGTCCGTTTTATGCAAAATATTTTACAAATCCAGCCTCACGATTTCTATACCAAGAGAAAGTAGTTTCTGGGACAAGCAAATTTTTTTGTTTCAACCTAGACCCCAGTACTTCAGAAAGATCTTTTGAAAGTCCCAAATCTCTTACTAAATTATTCAGTTCGGCTTGTGAAAATAGCTGAGGTTGATTTTGACCTGAGGTTGATGGTTCTAAATCACTATCCATCTGTACGGAGCCGGAAGTTGAAGAGGTTTCAATATCTTCATGTAGTACTTTGGGGGGTATAGGTATAGGTACATGATCACTGTGAGGAACTGGTCTGATAGCTGATTTAATATTGTTTGGGTACAAAATATGTTTCAAAGTTTTTCTATTATGCCCCATAATATCACAAAGACTAAAGTATCAATCTTCATGATGTTTTTGCGGTTCTCTCCAAGCCATCGGTATTCCAAAAGGAAGGCTTTTTCTATTCCCTTTGGTCCAATGTCTTAAACCTTCTCCACATACCTTACAAACAACGTGCGATGCCCAATCTTTATCTTGATCTCCTAATTTGATTTTGAAATAAGCATAATATGCATTTTTCACAAATTCACCAATTGGTCTCTTAAACTTTTTCAAGACGAAATATCCACAAATATAACAGAAATCATCTGGTTTGTTTTCGCAACACCGGCTAGACATATTTTTAAGCAATGTTTATTTATCAAATACCACGCACAACACTAAAGACAAATTAATTTTACTTGTTTACTGATCGACACTCAGAGCTATAATGAAGTAAATGACATTAAAATATACATTTTGTTTGGAGTGATAAACTTGAAATCCTTCTTCGCAGTACTAATAAAGTGAAAGCATAATAAATAGGATTTAGCAGGTAAAAATTCCCGGAAATCTTGTCCAAAATTAATACATGTAATAAAAGATTTACATCAGGTAATGAGAGCCTATTTAACAAATTTCTTTAAAACCACAACAGAAAATCATTTTTGGTTTAATACCTAGAATTTGAAGTAGTACATTCATTTTAAAATGTATTAAAACGCCTATTATAAGATTTTTTTTTTATTTTTTCCTTTTGTGAAAAAAAATCTGTGGGTGGTAGAGACCAACTGTATTTTAATTAGTTATTGCTATACAAAAACTGAGTTTAACAAACAAAAATCACGTCATCAAAAATTTTATGCAGGCCTGTGTTATTAAATTTCTGCTTTTCTAGCTAGTTGTAGTTGTAGTGATTTCCCCAAATACTAATACAATACTAGAATACTTCAACGTATGCCTAATAATTTTCTTTTCAAGTCGCTTTCATCATAGAAATCAAACGCGTTGCGTACTTATGCATCGACCTGATGCATATACGTACTAGAGGTATCTCGCAGATATTTCTCGGTTTAAGTAAAAGAGAGTTGAGAAAAAAATTTAATTAAAGTTATGTTATACTGCTCTGAAATAAGCAAAACTTTAATTTCTTCTGCTTTAGATGAAATATCAGCGAAGTTTGTAATCGGAATTATCGATCTTCCGTGAATTTGTAAATTTAATTTAAATTGGGCATGGTTCTCTAGTCAGGGTCAAAAATCTGTTTAGAAAAAAAATCTAATTAACTTGGTCTCGCCAGGTCAGTTATTTTGGAGTACAAACGTTTCCTGTTTTACATATTTTCCTATTGCAAATGACAACAGCTAATTGTTTTAATCCGTGCCAATTGCGGGAAAAAACTTATTAAAGTAAGAGAATGATTTAAATTTGTCCCGATGAATTTCCGTTAGCGTGGTAATGACCGCCGTGAACGCCAGGTGGCGCCGTAATACAAATTAGTCAGCGTTCTTTATTACAGCACGGAATTTTTCGAATATATCATTAAATTTATTGGTCTTTCGGAAAGTTGACTTTTCTTTTGTAAACGAAGGTACGTTTTTCATATTCTTAAGAACGGAATCATATCACACGATATTTCTTCCGCCAATTCCATTATATAGAAAAATTAAATTTTCACTCGCAGGGATATATATTGTGCCAAAAAGACTTAGAAATAAGAATTTAATTAACTTCTTTAGAATTATAATGTAACGGGTGTTCAGAAACATTCGAAGCCAAAGTAGTCCTTGAAAATATGAAGTCATGTCTGATATAGATTGATACATTTCTTAATACTTAATACAATTTTATAGGTTATCATACACGCAAATGTCAGTTTATGTCGGAATATATTACTTTAATATGCCATATTAATTAATATAAACTAGTCAAGTAATGAGTTTAGAAGGTAACAGCAATTAATTTGCAAATTTCAAATTAAGTATTTTGATATTTTAGAGAATTCTTGCTGAACAATAGCACCTCTTCATGCGATAACTGTAAAAAATTACATAATCCAATTAATATGCTGTTCATTCTTGTGCAATAAAGCTCATCTAATCTGTAGTAACATGTAAAAAGGGAATGCAGAATTAAGAGGAAATAACTTTACAAGTAAAGGTTTTATTCATCTTATAGTGGCAATAGTATCTAGTTATCGTCTAGTTTAATATATTAACGTTCAACAAATTATTGTAAGAAATGGCTTAAAATAAATTTGAAACAAATAAATTGTTTGTAGAGTCCTTAGATTACAACCTTATAATAAATATCATAAATTGTAGTAGTATAAATTACCAACAATAATGACCATAATTATAAAAGATGTTGAAAATGTCCACCACTTTCTTCCAAGCATTTTACGCACGCCTCCGAATGCTACTAAATATACCGATAGGTCCAACTCGCAACGGGCCATAGGCAACAATATACGTATGGAACGTAATGCGATGTGGCAACGTGTGTACGATGCCTATATTGAGTGACTTTCTTAAAATTTAAATTTATTTTGCAGAATTATTGATTTTTTTACTTTTATCTTTTAGAAAACGTTATTGTTTTTTTATTACTTGAAATTACTTTATATGAAAAATAGTTATTTCAACTTATACTTCGGTCGATACATACCGACTTCCTTCAAACCAGGAGGAAGCTACAGTTGTAATTAAACTATACTTCCTTTTTTTTATTACCTACGGATATTCACAATTCCAAAATACGTTACAATGTTGCTTATTTAAGATTGTAATTAGCTGAATGCTGTCGCAAAACTGATCTCTGCATTTTTAAAAATGCCAGAATAAAATTAACCCCTGCCCTTATTATAATTTTACAAAGGAACAGACACGTACTTCAATTTCTATGAAAAACTAAGCCTACAGTTCATGTATAATACAGTGATAATGAAGACTGGAGCGTTTGTCGACCTACGAAGTTGTACTTTACTTGTTTATTGTTAATAAAAGGCTGATGGAAATATTACGTGAGATTTTGGTATCTGTATTATAATAACATCACGATAATAGTAGAAATACAAATATGAGCATATTACGAAAGCATCAGCTGCATAATCAATATGCAGGAAGAAATGGATATTATACACTCGGACATTCCTATAACAAAACACTATACCTTATTTGTTTGCTTTAAGTATTAGTATTTTCCGATAAATATAAATATCTATTCATTCTAACAAATTTAACAACGATTGACAAATTCAATTTCATGACAATACAATTGAATGAATATTCGTTTCAATGTATACTGTCTTTGTTTACACTTTTATGGTATACTATTTTTCATATAAAGTAATTTTAATTAATAAAAAAACAATAACGTTTTCTAAAAGATAAAAGTAAAAAAATCAATAATTCTGCAAAATAAATTTAAATTTTAAGAAAGTCACTCAATATAGGCATCGTACACACGTTGCCACATCGCATTACGTTCCATACGTATATTGTTGCCTATGGCCCGTTGCGAGTTGGACCTATCGGTATATTGCAGTATGGGACTATTTCTAATTTCACTCATTTTTTTTTATAATACTGTCTTGGAGATCTATATAATCTTGCACTGGTACTTGATAAATTGAATTTTTTAAAAAAGGCCATAAATAGTAATCACACGGTGTAAGATCACAAGATCTTGGAGGAAATTCGTGATCGCTTTTTAAACTAATTAAACGATTTCCAAACACTTCTTGTAACATATTCATTGTTTCCCCCGCTGTGTGAGCTCTAGCGCCATCTTGTTGAAAGTATCCCAAAGCTAGTTCATCATCGCGAAGTTGATTAAAGAAAGGCAATAGTATTTCCTGTCGATATCTTTCTGCAGTCAAGGTACCATTAAAAAAAATTGGACGAATAATCCTTCTTCTACTTATAGCGCACCAAACACCAACTTTCTGAGGATGTAAAGGAGCTTCAACATAAAAATTATTGGGCTTTGTATCATTCCACATTCTCATGTGTTGCGAGTTAACATATCCACTAACATGAAACCATGCTTCGTCTGAAAAGAAAGTTTTGTCTAGGGCATCATCATTAAAATTATTTGTAAACCATTCGCAAAATACTACTCGTCGCGGATAATGAATATCAAGGATTTCTTGCAAACAAGTTATACGATATGGGAATAACTGTAAATCTTCTTTAAAAACTTTATGGCAAGAACCAACTGACAATCCGGTTTGTTGAGCAAGAGTTCTTACTGAAGTTTTAGGGGCATCAGTCATTATTTCTCTAACATTCCCAATCACTTCTTCTGTCCGGACTTTTGGTCGCCCACCAACCTCTTGGCGTCTCACACTACCAGGTTGTCTAAAAACTGCAACAATTCTGATTAGTGAACACTGAAAAGTATTATAATCAAAAGCAAGGTTGGGAAATTCATCGAAATTCTTCCAAACAAGCTTGAATTGAATACTTCCACTGGCCATCGATCTTTTGACAATTTCGAAAATATGCTTCAACCATGAATTCTTTGTGTACGTTAGTAAATACCATTTTCAAAATTAAAAAATATAAATTAGTATCTTCGATATTAGATTCTGACAATTTTTGACAGACAACAGTTGACATTTAATAATTATTACAAATCAGATACTTAAGTAAAGATATACGATTTTTTGTTAAGAACCCACTTGACTTCGAATGTTTCTGAACACCTGTTATTTGTCAGTACTTCCAACCACCTTAATAATATCAAAAATATTGTTAGAAATGTTGATGTGGAGGACACAATTACGAGTGCATATTTGTGTCACAATTGCCATCAAAACAAGCAAACACGTCTTTCGTGCTGTTCTGAACTCATCAGTGCATGATGTCTTATTCACAAATTGCACAACAGATTTACTTACCGCCTAAATAGATAGAGACATATAACTTTATCTTCTAATAACTAATAATAATAAATCATAATAATAACTATATAATAGTAATAATAATAATAATAATAATAACTAATAAATAATTTTTGAGGGCCGGTCGATATAACTTTATAAAATAATGATAAATAAAGACCAAAATAATGAAACCAGTCCTAAAATGAAGTAAATTTATTGTACTAACAATGTATATAACTAGTTTTCGAGATAATCACCACTTAACGCAAGACATTTCTTCAAATGCTGAATCCATTTCTTCATTCTGTTCATAAAAAAACTTTCTTGTTTACTGCTGATTTAATTGCGAATAGCAGCCCGAACTTCAGCGTTTGATGAAAAATATTGACATGTCAACACCTACTTGAATTTTAGGAACCACCAGAAACCTGAAGGTGCCAAACCAGGGTGCGAAATAACGGTGCATTTCAGCCTCGTCACTGTCTTCATCGTTTCGTTGTTGCAATGTGTTCAGGCGTTTTGCAGAATCTTATTGAATTATTCGTTGATCCGCTTAGCAGATATTCGGTATGAATGACTCTCTTTTTTTGAACTTCTGTATACGTCAAGAATCAGGACGATGATATTCCAATGACTGGCGCTTGTTTTAATGGTAATTTCTGCCAGGGGAAAGTGCAATAATTAAGAAAGTCGTGTTGCGTTAAATACGTATTATATTAAATGTGTGGAAATAGGTGTCCTGCTTTAGTTATCACATCTTCCTCTGGCAGAAAAGAAAAACAATGAACTTCTTTACCGTTTTGGGTTTTCTTACCTGTACTATATATATATATATATATTAAAAATAATAGACTTTTTATTGGTTTAGCGACCTTTTATTGAATTATGATGTTTTATTCTACGACGTTTCGACTTTTATTATTTTTCAGTCTTTTTCAAGTATCTAGAAACAAGAATTAATACAATGAGAATATGAGAATTGTGTTTGCTTTTGTGAGATTGAATTAACAATTAAATTAACAATTAAAATTAAAATTAGATTAAAGACTGAATTACCAATTAGATTAACAATTAGAGTTAAAATTTAAAATTAGATTAATAATGAGTAAGGACAATTAAAGTAATTACATCTGTATAAATGAATAGAAAAATTTGAATTAAACTACAATACAGTAAGGTAAATAGAAACAAGAATTACTACACTGAAAACGTGAGAGTTGTGTTTGCTTTTGTGTTTGTCTCACAAAAGCAAACACAACTCTCACGTTTTCAGTGTAGTAATTCTTGTTTCTATTTACCTTACTGTATTGTAGTATAATTCAAATTTTTCTATTCATTTATACAGATGTAATTACTTTAATTGTCCTTACTCATTATTAATCTAATTTTAAATTTTAACTCTAATTGTTAATCTAATTGGTAATTCAGTCTTTAATCTAATTTTAATTTTAATTGTTAATTTAATTGTTAATTCAATCTCACAAAAGCAAACACAATTCTCATATTCTCATTGTATTAATTCTTGTTTCTAGATACTTGAAAAAGACTGAAAAATAATAAAAGTCGAAACGTCGTAGAATAAAACATCATAATTCAATAAAAGGTCGCTAAACCAATAAAAAGTCTATTATTTTTAATATTAAGACACGGCCAATAAAATAAATAAGAAAAATAAAATTCTTATAAACACTAAATATATATATATATATATATATATATATATATATATATAGTATTTATATTTTGTACGTCAATTTTATTATTTTTTAACTCTACATTTTTTACCCCAGAAGAAGCGACAAAGTCTGTGGCGAAATATAGGGTAATTTAATAAAGGAGTTTTTTAATTGACCGCTTACCCGAATTTTAATTAATTTTTGATATATATATATATATATATATATATAAATATAATAACTTCGTGACCTTGGTATGATATGGTAAACCTAATCAGTAGGCGATTAAAGGTCTGTATATTATTTCAAAATATATGTATTTAAAAAACTCTACATGTTTCGGCTGTATACGCCTTTTTCAAGAGAATACAAAATATGAATGACAGGATATAAATGTCAAGTAATTAAGTTGCTATGGTTTAAATTATTCAAAGATACATTCTAGTAATAATAATAAATCATGCCTTAGTATTCCAAAAAATAGATAACAAGGTGTGAAAATATGTGTTGTTCGCTGCTAGCAATTTGTGTCTCCTTCTGGGTATGAACTTGTGTGTTGGTTGCTGCTGGCAGCTTGCGTCTCTCTATGGGTGTGTGGTTTTGTGTGAGAGCGTAAGTGTAGGGTTTTGTATGTCGGTGCGTTCGTGCGTGTGTTTAGTGATCGGTCGCATGAATTTAGAGAGGTCGGATAACCAGCCGTTGCGTAGGGCCGCCAACCCTTTCCCGACAACTTCTTTACAATTCCGTGCAGTACTTCGACGGTCTGACCCCCGCTATATATATATATATATATATATATATAGCTAATTTTCTTACATGCTACACGTGTACTTAATACACTTAATATATACATATTGCTATGAATTGTGGTGTTGATAAAAGATTTGAATTGGCCCACAATACACAACAGCTTGCTCGGTTTAACTCTAGTCGGTTCAGCCTTCCAGGAGCTCTTGTATCTTCAGGTTACCCACAAAGGGTATGTGTTAAATAAAAAGGTATTAGAAATAATAGTCACATTAACAACACAACATTTAATAAAAATAAAAAAAAAACTCTCTTAACAAAGTATTAAGAGTGTCTTATGCAACACAAATGCAATAGATTGAGGAAAACTTGTATGAATATTTACTCGCACAAAAGAAAATACCTCAACTGACCGCGAATAAACCTAACCTAAATAAATAGTTAGCAAAACTTTCAAATTTAATTAATTACGTTAACCTAAACCTCAAACGTCAGACAGAAAAATAACTGTCAGCGTGCAAATCAAATTACCAGATCATGCGCTGAATAACATGATCAACTTTCCTCCCAAATACCCTGACCTTCATACAACTACAACCAAAGAAAGCAAAAACTAGCAAAAAAAACTGAAATGTTGAAAATTTTCCTTGCTATTTTGACTATAAAAATATATTAAATAAAAATTAATGAATTTACGAGCTCATATCATATACAAATATCTTAAAGAAATAAATATAAATATAAATATACTTGCAAATGCACACGTGCATTAATTAATGTGGTCGTCGTACATCACTCAAAAAAAATATACTTAAAGAGAGATTTCAGATAGATCGCACAAAATAAAAATTTACAAGTATCCATAACTCGTAATAAATCGAAAATTACAGTAAACACAACAAAGATCACAACTAAAAACACAAACCGAAATTTACTCTAATACTTTGAATAAAGAGGAGGTCCTTATTCAAAAAAATTAACTCGACCTATCTTTCTAAAGGATGAGAAATCTCTGAATCTCCTTCTCGGAAATGAAATATCTCCATGCATAAAATATAAATCAAAAGACCGACTACGGTGGATCTGCAACCGGCAACGGTCGAACTGCCCGATTCAAGACAATGTTCGGACAACCTACAGTCGTGGACAAAAATACACATTATAATCAAATTTTAAATTAAGTATAAAAAATCTCTAATTATTATCCTGGAATGAAATGTACATAATTATTAATAGTCTTTTAATGTTTCTTTAATTTTTCTTCGGGGAAAAATCCATGACAATATGTATCCTTACTGTATATTCTTGAAGTTGACGAACGGTTCCGGGACTGACATGTGAGCGGCTTAGACCTATTCTTTGTTGCGACTTAATTCTTTTTGAACTTATACCGAGAGGGCGTTTGTCATCCATCGCATCACGTACCTGTAAATTCCGTAGCAACAGCAGAAGAACAATATGACGACAACTCCCGCGAATGCTAGTATGGCGAGGATGTCGACCGTATTCACGTTGTTTGTAACGTTTGCATTGTTGACTACTATGACGACCTCATCTTTCGTCGTGTAGTTTCACATGTTATTTAGTTTTCCGGCTTACCATACGTTTGGGTTCGCTCCGGATGCCACTTACTGTATGTGATATCAGAAGTGGCTGGCAGGATCGCCAGTGTGTCCCCTGGTCCTGGTCGTAGCTTCGTTTCCGAGGCGGACTCATTAGAGACCGGCTTTATCGGTAGGTTAAAAAACACGACACGAGAACGGTATATAATAACGTTTAGTTAAATAAATAACAATATCATTAGAAGAGTGGATGTTCACTTCCATAACAACTTTAGGATCTGATACACAAGACTGCCAATACTGTCTCGGTCTTTGGTATATATATCATCTATATTTCCTACTAACCTAGTTAAAGTGACCTGGTTATATACTTAAAGTACAATGTCGAATGATGCAATAATTAAGTAGGATGTGTTGCGTATAACGTAAATGCGTATTACATTGAATGTGTGGAAATAGGTGTACTACTGTAGTTATCACAAGAGAATCAATTCAAGATGGATTCGCAGCTGCTAAAACAACCATATACCATCACCAGGATTTGGCTATTTTTTAGGCTGAAACGCAATTTTTGAGGTTGAAGATTTTCGTCTGAAGAAGAGATTGATACCGCAGTTCGTGCTCATTTTGAAGGTATTCCAAAAGAAGATTGGTTGGGAGCTTTTAAACTATTGAAAGAGAGACTGGTCAAATGTATCATTGCTGAAGGGAATTACTTTGAGCATATTTAAAATAAAATCCTAGAAAATATTAACCGTGTTCTTTATTCTCAGTAATTTCAGCTTGTCTTTCATAAAGGGTGGGTAATTTATATTGAATAACTTTGTGTATTAAATTATTTTGTCCATAACAAAGCAAAACAATACTAGGTTCAGTGAATCGCCTTGGTCGTAGTGCTTCTGTTTAAATCTTCAATCATTCTTATCAACTCCGTTGGTACTTTCATCTTATTTAATATTGTGATCACCTCATGTAATATTATTTGATCGAAGTCCTTCGGATCCACGTAGCATGTGAAGGCTTGTGTACTATTCGAGGTGCATTCAAGTTCTAAGACCTCCGATTTTTTTTCTAACTAACTACTCACCCGAAAACTATGAAACTGGTGTTACTTCTCGACGTAATCTCCCTGCAGACGCACACATTTTTCACAAGTCGACGCCATGATTCCATGGCCGCGGCGAAGGCTTCTTTAGGAGTCTGTTTCGACCACTGGAAAATCGCTGAAGCAATAGCAGCACGGCTGGTGAATGTGCGGCCACGGACAGTGTTTGTCATTGTTGGAAACAGCCAAAAGTCACGAGTAGCCAGATCAGGTGAGCAGAGAGCATGAGAAATCACTTCAAAGTTGTTTTCACGAAGAAACTGTTGCGTAACGTTAGCCCGATGTGCGGGTGCGTTGTCTTGGTGAAACAGCACACGCGCAGCCTTTCCCGGACGTTTTTGTTGCAGTGCAGGAAGGAACTTGTTCTTCAAAACATTTTCGTAGGATGCACCTGTCACCGTAGTGCCCTTTGGAACACAATGGGTAAGGATTACGCCCTCACAGTCCCAGAACATGGACACCATTTTTTCAGCACTGGCGGTTACCCGAAATTGTTTTGGTGTCGGTGAATCTGTGTGCTTCCATTGAGCTGACTGGCGCTCTGTTTCTGGATTGAAAAATGGCATCCACGTCTCATCCATTGTCACAATCGACGTAAAGAAAGTCCCATTCATGCCTTGGCTGCGCGTCAACATTGCTTGGCAACACGCCACACGAGCAGTCTTGTGGTCGTCCGTCAGCATTCGTGGCACCCATCTGGAGGACACTTTTCGCATTTTCAGGTCGACATGCAGGATCGTGTGCACAGAACCCACGGAAATGCTAACACTGGAGGCGATCTGTTCAACTGTCATTCGGCGATCCCCCAAAACAAGTCTCTCCACTTTCTCGATCATGTCGTCAGACCGGCTTGTGCGAGCCCGAGGTTGTTTCGG
The DNA here is from genome assembly GCA_935421215.2 of Melolontha melolontha. Classification (NCBI taxonomy): domain Eukaryota; kingdom Metazoa; phylum Arthropoda; class Insecta; order Coleoptera; family Scarabaeidae; genus Melolontha; species Melolontha melolontha. Next base: position 170,474,466 of record OW285238.1, read on the forward strand.
TTTGTTGTCACAGGATGTTCTGCCTTCATTAAACTGTCGCACCCACGAACGCACTTTCGACACATCCATAACTCCATCACCACATGTCTCCTTCAACTGTCGATGAATTTCAATTGGTGTCACACCACGCAAATTCAGAAAACGAATGAGTGCACGCTGTTCAAGTAAGGAAAACGTAGCCATTTTAAGTATCTAAAACAGTTCTCATTCTCGACGCTGCCGCTACAATTCCATCTGCCGTACAGTGCTGCCATCTCTGTGACGTATTGGCAACGAACGCACGCTCATTTTAAAACAATGCACATGCTTCTATCTCTTTCCAGTCTCGAGAAAAAAAATCGGAGGCCTTAGAACTTGAATGCACCTCATATTGGATCGCTGTCTCAACCACTTGACGTATTACATATATTGCATCTGTGGTCTATCTGTTTGCACGAAATCCTTGTTGTTCCTTGCTTATCTGTATATGTTCAATATAAGACCCAATTTATATAAAGGAATAATAAATGAAGTTTTCCATTGTGAGGGAGAAGCTGCACAAGAGGATATAGCGATAGTTAGCCTGGATTTTCCACTCATTTAATTATTCCACAATTCCATATTGCATTACTGTAACAATTTGGCTTTATAACGTGAGCAAATACACCAAACTACAACCAACTATTGTAATTTCAACAGTACTATAAAGAGTAAAGGCAGTGAAACGTTTTATATTTGAAGTCTTCGATATTTCAATAAAGACATTCAAGAGACCTTTATCTTTACCTTTCAAGAGTTCTTCCTTGAAATATCAAAGGATTGTATCTCATGCACCAGATATTAAAGTATTCCATCTCGGTCTAAAATTCTAATTACAGCTGCCTCTTGTTTGAAATTAATATCTTCAGGTTAAACGGTGAACAAAATTGCGGTTTACGTATCGATAGGAATTTACCCCTGTTGCGGGCTTAGCATCGTCGCAGTGTTGATCTTGCAAACTGCAATCTAACTAAGACCAGGTGTTACACGCTGAATTAACGCAAGTAATTGCTAATATTTTCGCGAGATTTACTGCGCGCCCCTATTAAACATTAGTTCGACATGACGCCGCCTCAGCCATGCGAGACACACGACTGCCTGTTTCTTAAATACGCTTGATTTAACTTCGTTAATTTGAATTTTCAATCAATTTTATAATTAACCTTTGGCGTTGTTGATGAAAACCTTAATTAATTTCATCTTCTGGTTTGCATACAAATACGCCCCCATTATGTTTCGTTGCAGTTTTCTTAAGTGTTGCCATTCTGTTTGCATAGAATAAATAAACGTCTAGCACTGTGACATAACTATGTTTTGGTATTTTTAAATTAAAGACGTAGACATTATTCTTAGATGGTCTGTAGTTTCAGCAGAAGAACAATTTAGTAGACACTTCAACTAATGATGCACAGTCGCCGATAGCGCTTCTTGAAATAATCGGAATAAATTATAATCCAAACACTAGATAATAAAACGTGCGCAAATTGAAAATATACGAAGATTAATACTGGTAGCCGTAACTTTGTGGTAATTCATTTTGAAAATAATAAAATAAAATAAAACAATAACGTTGTTATACCACTTTATTCACATGTAATAGTGACCGCGGTTTCGACATACAATGTCATTACCAAACTGCAAAAGTTACAGGCCTACATAGATCTTATAAATGACACAAAAATATATGGGGGTGGTTTATGATGTTATTAAAAATTACTACTATATACTTAACTATTATATACAACATTGGAAAAGAGGTGTATATATAAGATCCAACTGGTCGTTAAGAACAATATCTATTGTGTTGTTTCCGCTTTTAAAAATTTCAAGTGACTCTAAAAGATTTAATTTACGACCTTTCTCGGCCAAATGCAATATTTTATGATGACCAAATGTATGCCTTTCTGTAATAAGATGGTTTGCGAATGTTGAATCTGTTTTCTTTAGTTTATATGACCTCATATAATAAAACTTCGACCAGTCTGACCTATATATACACTTTTACAATATAATTTGTAAACTCCTGATTTATTATTGATATCTGTTTTAGGTTTTGCGTTAAAAATGAAATTACTTGTTTTTACATATGGTTTGTAAACTATACTAACATTACTATTATTTTTTGAAATTTCCAATTTGCTCGCTTATTTTACCGAAGTAAGTTAACGAGACAAATTGTTTCAAATTAGCACTATCTTTAGGATATACTAAACTAAGGGCCACTTGTAACTGTTTTTTCTTTAGTATACTGTCAATTACGCTACTTTTATAACTATTGTTTACCGCTATTTGTTTTATAGTATTGATTTCACGAACAAAAGATTCATTAGACAAAGGAATATTTAATGCTCTATGTATCATAGAATTAAAAAATGAATGTTTGTGTGTCTTAGGGTGCAGTGAATCTTTAGGAATAATTCAATCAGTAAAAGTAGGTTTACGATATATATCAAATTTTAAGCTCTGATCTAATTTGTTTAATTTTAAATCCAGGAAGTTAATACTGTTATTCTCTTCTATTTCTACTGTAAAATTGATATTAGAATGGATTGAATTTATGTAGTTCAGAAATGTTTGTAGTTGTCTATGAGTACCCTTAAAGCAAGCTAGGATGTCGTCTACATACCGATACCAAAATTTAATATGTTTTTTACCTAGTTGTGATGAAAGAATTTTTTTCTGTAATATGCTTCATGAAAATTTCAGCTAATAGAGGACTTAGAGGTGAGCCCATTGCCAGACCTTCTGTTTGTTTGTATTTTTTCTGATTTCAACCATGTATAACATGTTGACACAAGTGTTTGATATTATGCGTTATTTCACGAAGAATACATTTAAGATTAAGTAAGGCAGAAATGAAATTTTGAAACTGTCAAACATTTCAATGATCGTACCACAGTATATTAAACATACACTAGCTACAGCTGCGGTCGGTACCTTTGATGTTCGTAGTGCAGACTTTATAATCAAAATGGTGGACGAATTGGCAGTCCTTCCTATTTATAATACTAGATATCGCTATCTAAAGACCGGTGGAAATTATCATATTTTTGATTTATACATATAATATTTATATCAAATTATAAAAAAAGAACTACATGCCGACAAATAGTTGGAAATATTGAGTGGTAGAGCTACCTATATGTTATATATTTAGACTAAAATATATAACATTCAGTTTAATCGAATTGAATAAGAAAGAGGTAATTTAGCTCTATATTTTTTTATAACCAATTTATCTTGGGATTTTTTATGTATACGCGCAAGAAATGCTAAGAAGAATACTAATATAATGAACAATTATATTTATAATGTGTTTTACACTTTCATACTGGCATAATTTTATATGGCATCTAAAAAATTAAGAAAATACCAAACAAATGTCTATAAAATAATAACACGTTAAGCGTATTTTTATTAATAACAAAGACCTTTCTTGTCCAACAGACAAAATACATTTATAATATACTACAATTATAGAGTAAATATAATCACAATAAGATTAAAATATAGATCTATTTAATATCTATCTGTAACTATTGTTATATATTCATTAATTTTAAGGAAATATATATCACACATGCATAATATACATATTTACCGCCAATACTTCCAATATAATTTAAGTTTTTGCGTGGAAAATAAACATAAGATTTAAAATAGTCCTCTTTTCAACAAAATATAGAAATAAGTCAAGTTTATATACACAACAATATCAAAAATAATATTTCACATTAATAAATTTAAATGATTTAAATTGAAAGTTCGGTTTTATTTCTAAATATAGTATACGGTTGGTCACAGTGATACTGGACATTTTCAAATTTAAATATTGCTATCCCCGAAATATTATTTGTTAATTTTAATTACCATTACTTGATATCTTATTTAAAAGTATAAGTGACATAGAAGCTAATATATCTTGTCAATTGTATACAATAAAAATAATAATAATAATAATAATTTATTTTCATCCCTTTGACTACAATAGCATAGGATAAGTCAGTTTAAAGTAAAATAAAATCTTAATCGTGGTCACAATTCTTCTTACATATTGCTATGAACTGTGTTTTTTATATTTACTATACCACCGTTCACGACAAATCTATCCAGCTAGGAATTCAGTCGGTTTATTTCCAAAAAATGGGACTGCTTTCCTCTCAGGGTTCCAATCGCAAACGTGGTTGACTCTTTTACAAAATTTTTAAGGCGCCAGTAAAAGAGTATTGACAAATGTAATAATTATAAGATCTCTAAGTTACATATAAAACTCGTAATGGAAGGTCAATTCAATAATAATCACAATATAAATTTAAAATAAAAAATTTAAAACAAAAATCAAAAAAAGAAAAAAAATTCTTATCTTTATAAAGTATAAAGATTGTGTAATGTAATATATTACACCCAGAGGTAAAAATTTCATTGATATTGACAGCTAAATGAAATAAAAAACCCTCTATTACATCCGAACAAACTTATATTAAAATAATAATAAAGATTATTTTTAATTTCTCCCCAGAGAAAACACACTGTATAAATTTGACAATGCGATGAAAATCTACTACATGCGCGCTCACATGTAACAAAAAAATTCCCTAAAAAAACAAACGAAATAAAATTTTACTATTATATTTTTTTACGTAGAAATGTTAAAAATCCTCTTTGTTATCTATTTCCTATTAATTAAGACTAAATCTCTTAAATAACAATGTTTATACAATTGAAATACAATATACTATTCAAATCTTTTGAATAAATAAGATATCTTTTTAAAAAATATATATATTTTTACTTACATAAAAATAATGTGAGACACATTTAACGAGAAACCGTAATAAAATATAAATATTCAAAATTACGAGACTAACAAACTCGTAGAAAGTTCGGGAAATTGAAATACAAACACATCAACTATATTAAATTCAAAACAACACGAATTTGCAATAGATAAATATCTATCTTAAATAAAAATATACAATCTCGTCAACAGTTAACTTGTGTCTGTCTAGTCCACATGAAGCACGTAGGCTTCGCATAAAAAAATACAGTTTTTGTTACACATAAATATTTCAAAAGTATACACATGAATACATACGGACATACACAGATATCCAAAATAATATTACATTCATTTTTAAATAAATTTTACTATTTATTGGGGAAAAATCCATAGCAATATGTAAGAGCGTCAATATCTATATATAAAATAAACATTAATATCTAATACTACATTAAGAAGAGTACAAATGAAAATATACAAGGAACAAAATATTAAAAACCTATGCAATAACTAACCTTAACTACATTACAATTAATATTATACATCACAGTCATGAACAAACTCCTGGACTGCATAATAGACTTTCGAGATTAATAGGTTTCTAATACTGTATTCAAACATATCTAGTGGTAGCTGTCTATACTTAAGTGGTAGCCTATTGTACAAACTGATTGCCTGGTATTTAGGATTTTTTTCAGTAAATGCTAATTTATGTTTGGGAATTTCCAATACCTGACTATTACATGTATGATAATGGTGGTTCTCATTTAACTTTGCGATAATATTAAAATTTTGCTTGACATAAATTAATAATTTATAAATATATACACATGGCAATGTCATAATGTTCATTTCCTTAAATAAGTTTTTACAACTTACTCTTACACTGACTTTGTTCATTAATCTAATCGCTCTCTTTTGAAGTCAAACATTCTTAGTACTTCTATTGAACCGCCCCAAGCAAATATTCCATATGTGAGTTGGGAATGGAAATTAGAAAAATAATAAATTCTTACGACACACCTATCTACCCTGTTATGCAAGACTTATTGCGTAACATACACTAGTCAATTTCTTTGCCAAGCAATCAATGTCCTCATTAAAAGAGAAGTTCTCATCTATATGTATACCCAAAAATTTTGTCGAGCTACCTCAGCAACAGTACCACCATTTACTCTAATTAACTGTGAACAATCCCTCTCGCCTTTTTTTTGCACTAATTTCGACTATTTTTGTTTTTGTGTTATTTAAGTACAAAGCATTGTTTTGAAAATACCCGTTCAAGCTATTCAATGCATGTCACTGCATGACTTACATTTTCATATTTATTACACGTTACTATCAATGACGTGTCATCAGCGTACATCACCATTTTACTGTTTGGTGCATCATTTGCATAAATTATGTAAAGAAGCGGTCTCAATATGCTTCCCTGGGGTACTCCTCTCCGAATTTCACTTAAACTCGATTTAATTCCCTTTACTTCCACATAACTTGAACGGTCCTCCAAATAACTCTGAAACCAGTCCAAGGCCAAACCTCTGATGCAATATCGAGCTAATTTTTCTAATAAAATTTTTTGATTTACTAAATCAAATGCTTTGCTGAAGTCTGTAAATACACCCACACATGTTCGTCCTGTCTCTAAATTGTTGTACACATCGTCCAAGAACGCTGTTACTGCGGATATAGTTGAACGTCCTTTGCGGAAACCAAACTGTCTTTCATTCAAAATATTATTTTGCTCTAGGAATTTTGTCAATCTATTAGCTACTATTTTTTCTATAATTTTGAAAAATACGCTCAATAAATAAATAGGTCTATAGTTACTTGCAAGGTGTGTGGATCCCGATTTGAAAACCGGAATTAGTCTCTCAACTTTTAAGTCACTAATAAATGAACCCTTACTGAAGCAGTTATTTATTATAGCCGTTGTTTATGTAGAATTTTTTTTTTCTATGTTCTGTCGACACTTATCGCTCAACTGTTGAAGGATCACCAATTTCACACAGGCTCACTCAGAAATTGCAGGACAAAATAGGCTAGATGTCCCTACTGTATGTTTAATATACTGTAATAGTATATTACTAATAGAAAAATGTCGTACACCAACGAAGAGAAACAAGATATGTTAAGCATTTTTTATTCATCTAATCGAAATATAATAATAGCGGTTCAAGATATTTACAATTGTATCCAAAACGACAACAGCACATCGTACCATTTTTCTGGATCTTGATAGAAACTTGGTCGTGATTGGATCGTCTACCAAACCGCGTGATGTTTATGTTAGGAGGAATTTTAATCAAAATCAACGGTATATTTTACAAATACAGATTACCATTTCATAGATTAGATTGTATTGTTATTGTAATAATTACCTTACCTATTATTTTAAAGTCCTTATTTAGCAGCAAAATTTATTTCTAATAAACAACGCCACATCGCCCAATAAAGCATTCTTATTCATCTTCTTGTAAAACGTAATATTATAACATGTCTAACAAATCGCAGTCTGTGTTAAAAAACCCTTACCACAATAGAATTTAATGATTCTAAATATGTATTTCTACAATCACGTTGTCATCTACAGTAGAAAAAGCAGTTTCTTCTAGTTTAACACTGTTAAACTAGAAGACGTTCAGAACAATCCTTCTGTGAGTGTTTTTGTGCGTTCAAGTGTTACACTGTTTTTTCTACTGAAGATGACAACGTGGTTGTAGAAATACGTATTTAGAATCATTAAATTCTATTGTGGCAAGGGTTTTTTAATTTTATTATTCATTATAACATGTATTACATTTTTCATTGTTGCTATCCTAGATTTAATGTATATGTAATTATAAATATTCTAACACGGTGCATCTCGATTCTAGAAAGACAATTTTACACCTTGAACTTTTTCCCTTTTCTTGTAGTGTATATTCTCGCAGATACCTAGGACAATGACTTCTAATTCAACTAGGTTCTAGAAAATTGTATTTACAAAGCCCCTGGGTCGTGCAATTTCAAATAAGAGCTTTTCATTAAATAAATCTTAACATACGAGCCCCAGAATACGTATTACACATATACATATTAGAGTTGATCCCTACGCTTGTCTTTCTTACCTGTCACAGATTCCAAGATAATTTATTAAAACAAACTTTTTTTTTAGAATCTATTAAAAAAAATAAACCCTAGTAATACAAACGAGTGTAATAAATTTTATGAATTAACATATATTATTATTCATAAAGTAAAAAACCAATTAAAGAATAAATGTGGAAGTAGTTTATTGTTAAAAAGTAATGAATTTTTATCGAACGCGGGCTGGGTAGCACCCTAAAACTCATTAAATGCTTAATTACATTTAACTTTGCCGGTAATTAACCAATGAACGAGATAAACAAATTAAAATTCGCAAAAATAGTAATTTGTCTCCAGAGTGGCTTGCGAAGTTAAATTGATATTAATGAAAATTCAGTTAGGATATTATGACAAAATGACACATTGCCATAAAGCAAAGGCTTTGTAATTTTCCATTAGGTTTTCAAATTAAATAAATTTAATTAAGACTTATTTAATAAGTACAGTCATGGGTAAGTAAATACGTAAATGCGATTTCGTAATATTAATTTTAGATCTTTGCTACTATATCTGCTTATGCACCCTCTGTTTCGAATACAGGTTGGCCCAAAATGACCGAAGGGGTTTAAGTTCATTATAACTTCTTATTTAAGACATAATTATTAATTTTTTTAAATTTTAAATACAGTATATTAATGGAGAATATTTTTAATTTAATTATGAAAAAATATATCTCGCAAGTGGTGGCCATTTTCTGCTTCGCATATTCGTGCTCTTTCTAAAACATTTTCAATAACCTTTCGCAAAACTTCAGGTGTTATGTTGTTGATTTTGTCGCGTATATTATTTTTTAATTGCTGTATGGTTCGAGGCTTATTAATATAGACTTTTCCTTTCAAATAGCCCCAAAGGAAACAGTCTGAAACGGTTAAATCCGGTGAACGCGGAGGCCAATTAAAATCGCTTGTACGGGAAATAATTCGTTCACCAAAGATGTCGCGTAAAAGAGCCATTGTGTCCCTCGCAGTATGCGCTGTGGCTCCATCCTGTTGGAACCATACTTGCGGATGGTTTTCCATGGCTGGCCTTAAAAAATTTTCCAACATTGTCCGATATCTAACACCAGTGATGGAAACGGCGACACCGTGTTCATTTTCAAAAAAATAAGGGCCAATTATCCTTTCCGACGAAACACCGCACCAAACGGTACACTTAAGTGGGTGTAATTCTCGCTGTTGAACTACTCTTGGATTTTCCGTAGCCCATATCCTGCAGTTTTGCCTATTAACGAACCCATTTAATTGGAAATGGGCTTCGTCGCTCATAATTAAATTATGAATAAAATCATGATTTTCTTCTGCTTTTTGACGAAAATAAATTACATAATCAAGTCGTTGCTGGTAATCTGTCGGTTTGAATTGTTGGATAAGCTGAATTTTGTATGGAAACATTCTTATTGTATGCAAAATTCTCTGCAGCGACCCTCTTGAGAGGCCAAGTTGTGTCGAACGTCTCCTGGTTGATGTTTCTCATCTTCCCGAATACTCTCCTGTACCCGTTCAATATTGTCATCCGTGTATAACGTTCGTCGTCTGCCGGCACCAGGAAGGTTCTTTACTGCCCCTTGTTCTCGAAAATTTGCAACCAGACGGTTTATTGTTGACTCTGGGGGTCAAACCCGAACATTAAAATAACGACGATTTGCACGCTGAGTGAAAACAATGGATCGTTGATTTGAGAAATAAAGTTCAACGATTTTGGCACGTTGTTCAATTGTGTACTGTTCAATTTTAAATTTCCCAAGTCTTCTTTACAAAATACTGAAAACAAAACAAAAAAAAATTATAATAAAAAAGTTATAAGGAATTAAAACCCCTTCGGTCATTTTGGGTCAGCCTGTATAACCGGACTAGCTCTATTGGAACGAAGTTATTCATTGAACTTGCGCAAATATTTGTAAAATCTTCATGAATCTTCTTAGATTCATGATGATTTTACAAATTGTTTGTGCAAATATTATATTACACAAATATTGTAGGTAGTGGAAAATATGGCCCATATCACCTTTACTATTTTCTCACTACCTACAATATTTGTGTGAAGTTTTAGATTTTTTAAATCCGTTATAAAGTATTATTTTTCAACGGTTTTAAAAAATTTAAACCTTAAACGTAGGTGTAGGTTTCCGCGGTCGTTCTCTAGATATAGATCTCGGTTTCCGGGTTAGGACCGCGTCGAGTTCAACGTAATTGCCAACGTTTCGTTCACTGTTGCAAGGGACATCGTCAGGGCTGTATGGCAGTCGTTTCGCAGTAGGTTGAAGAATTTGATCTAATACTAACCTTGTTGATTTTATATTTTTAATTTAGTTTGTAACGTGCTCTTTCGCTGTAAGTACCTGATGAAGTCACTGTGTTGGTGAAACAATTGTAGTCGTGTTACGATTACATATTAAAAAAGTGAAGATTTTAACCATACTTTCCATTTTTCTTTTGTGGTACATATTAGAATATTTTGGCCAATGATTCTCCTCCATTCTTATTTCATGTTCGTACCAGAGTAATTGTCTAGTTTCTATTCCGTCGGTGCTTGAGATATAGTCTTCTTGTTCGTCATCTAATTTTTTCATTTTGTAATCGTTCTTTTTTTGACATTCGACGCGTTTTCCTAAGAATATCCATCTCCACAGTTTCTATCGCCCTTCTAATTTGAATTGAAGAGTTGCCAACATTCTGAGCTGTAAGTCTAAATTGCCTCAACGGTAACTCGTACTTAACTATAATAGGGAATTCAGAGTAAAAATAGATGTCTTGAATTACTGTATTCGATCTTGTATGGATATTTTTGACGTTCCTTCCTTCGACAAAACACTGCCCAAATATTTATATTGCGCACGTTTTCCTATTAAGTTTGCAGTTCTGGATCTTCTACTTGCTTCTCTCCTATTTCCAAATACTCAGCTTTTCTCATATTAATTTACAGTCCTCACTTCTTATATTCCTCCTATTGTTTTCTAAACATGAAGTCAATATCTCCTTTGTCACAGGCTATAATTACTTGGTCGTCAACACTAGAAGGTAGCATTGGTCTGCTATCTGAATCCCTATCTCTGCAGTCTTTCCTCTCCAATTGTAGCGCTTCACGATTAAATATTTTATTATAAATAGGGTAGGTGAAAGGCTGCATCTCTGTCTAAGTCCTTTTGACCCATGGAATGAATGTGATACCGTTTCCCAATTTAACTGGACTCGTTGCGTTTGCATATATATTCCAGATGGCTTGGACATAGATTTAATTGAGGGCAATCCTGGTCAATGTTTCAAAAAGCTTTTTCAACTGTACCGTGTGTGAAACTTTCTCCAAATCAGTAAATTATTTATTTATTTATTGTCCAACATAATTATATATTGCCACCAGACAAACACTTAGCAATAAAGTAATTATAACTCAGTAACATAATCGAAATTCATAATAAAAAAAATAAACATATTTTGCAAATAACTAAAACCGCAACATAGAAAACTCAATGACTTCATTAAGGCGCATATATTTACATCGCATGTATCAGAGTTGTCACTGAAATCACTATATATGTCGAAAATATGAGGCGTAAGCTACGTTAGTTTTAGCCACGGGAAGGAAGAAAGTAATTCGCTATCACGGAAAAGCGCTCGGTACAAGAAAAGACAATCGCCAAACAAAGTCAATGCAATTAATGTTGCTATGCACTAGATAATATAAGAATTTAATAATGTTCAGTTTATATCTTGCTTCCATAGATGTCATTCTATACATACGCAGTAATGTATCATTGTCATAACCTCTTGTAAATTATGTGCACCCAGTTTTAAAATACAAATACTTCAGAAATCGACTTCAGACTTATTTTATTGACTGGATACAAAATAAAAATTGCGTAATCTAATCTCGATCTGGCATATGAGTAATATATAGAGTGGACCAATTCGGAGCGAAAGCAGAGGCGTGACTAACGAATTGGTTCCCGCATGCGAAACATTATTAATATCTAGAGATATACTATCACGAACGGTGCTGTTATTATGTTAGATACAAAAAAAATGTAAGACGGTTTTTCTAGATTATGAAACGTTCTCGATGATACGTATAAAATATAAAATCTAAAATGTATGTAATTATTATATAATGAAACGGATATGCAAAATACATATCCATAACTGTAAACAAGGACAAACACCTCGTATTTTTAGCATTTACTTCTGTTCATTGAACAGAAGTAAATGCTAAAAATACGAGGTGTTTGTCCTTGTTTACAGTTACGGATATGTATTTTGCATATCCGTTTCATTATATAACAACGGCGTAATACGTGCAAAACGTATTGATAAACATCCCTTTTTTGTGTACGTAATTAGATGATTAAAAAAAACTTACCGTCTTATGCGTTTTCCGTGACTTGAAAATCTGGAGAAGCGCTATGATATATTGTTAACATAAGATGCGTCTCCAAAGTTATTTCTCATCATTATACACAAATCAAAAACACTTCGTATCTTGTATCGGCACCAGTGTCTCTATCTTTATGTCTTGCGCTATGCGCGTGGCGTTGCAAATATGATTTTGTTACATGGTTTATATATATATATATATATTGCACACTAAACATTTTACATTTACCCCATTATAAGATAAACTAGGATGGTTCTAGACCTATAGACTAACTTTGATGATAGCGGTTTTTTTACTGTACGCTCCTTCAACATTATTAAATAGACAGAATACACTTTCCTGCTGCTATTATACGTGTACACACGATGACCGTGAACAACATACTACGTCACGCCTCTGCTTTCGCTCCGAATTGGTCCACTCTAGTAATATACATATAGCTTTCAGTTTAAAAAAGGTATATAACCCCTTACCACAATTATTAATCGTATCCTAAATACGTATTTCGACAACTAAGTTGTCATCATCAGTAGGTAAAAACTACTAATTAAAAGTCGCACATGGGGCACAGTAAAGCAAGAGAGACGCTTACGCACAACTACTATACACCGCGTCCCCGTATACACTAAATTTAACATGCCATTCTAAACTACGAGGGAGGTCGAGCCAAACACTTCCTACTTAAAGAAAAAGGGTCTAAACATGGTTGAAACACATGCAAATAATCGGAAAGTACATACACACATATATATAATATATATATATATATATATATATATATATATATATATATATATAATTGTATATAACTTTTAAATAATATACCAACTATATCTAATAATTCATAGATCCTTTTCACGTTACTTTATTGTTATTTAATATAACTCAACACAGTCAGATGTCTTGTTTTTTCATATGTAGCGATCCTTCCCAAATTTGCCCTTCTTAGAATTTCAATAGAGTTTAGTTTTTACAATATACGACCGTACTTTCCGATTATTTGCATGTGTTTTAACCATGTTTAGACCCTTTTTCTTTAAATAGGAAGTGTTTGGCTCGACCTCCCTCGTAGTTTAGATTGGCATGTTAAATTTAGTGTATACGGGGACGCGGTGTATAGTAGTTGTGCGTAAGCGTTTCTCTTGCTTTACTGTGCCCCATGTGCGACTTTTAATTAGTAGTTTTTACCTACTGATGATGACAACTTAGTTGTCGAAATACGTATTTAGGATACGATTAATAATTGTGGTAAGGGGTTATATACCTTTTTTAAATTTTTATTTAACCACAGTCTCCATTGAAAGAATAGCTTTCAGTGTAGAAATGTTGGTGAAAAATTTAGAATTACGGATAATGAGGCTCAACGTTCTAGTAGCCGACGTCGCAGCTGATTTAATGTGTTTAACACAATTTGGTATCAAACTATACACCCAGATCTTCAACTAAATAACAACAATTCATGTCCGTGTTGTAAAAGAGGTGTAAATGTGTGAGACCGGGTGTAATTTTCTGGCAAAACTAATAATGTTATACTTCTTTACGTTCATCTCGATTTTGTCAGCTTCACACCACAATTCATTTAGAATAATCTGGGCTCGAAGTCGAATGCAGTCATTTATTGATTCCATAACGATACAGATTTTAAAAACGTCAGCAAAGGCATAACGACAGCAATCGACCGCATCCAGTAGATACCTATTTTAAAAGCAGTAAAAACAGAATTGGACCCATATTTGATCCTTGAGGAACACCCAAATATGCATTAAAAAACGCGTGACGAGAATCCATTGTACGTTACGTACTGTGGTTTATTAAAAAGCTATGTTCGGAAGAATGTTAATAGTACCCGTAACCCCCGTAACCGCCCGTAACTATGTACCTCAACGTGTCAGAATCGGCTGTGGTGGCTCAGGGGTATGGGGACACAATTCGTGAAATTTCCGAATACGTTTTGGAGATTTCATGAATACTGTCTTTGTACTCGATATTAAAGCATCTACCTCTAGATAACATCTACGAACCTGTTCTGCCACAAGGTGTAGAGAATGGAGTTTACAAGTAATATGTAACAAGTTAGGACAATATTTTCTAAGAGACCGGCCTACAGAACACATGGTTGCGGCACCATCGGTCGTAAACATTAATACTTGGTCTTTCGAAAGTTTGCATTACATTGTTCTAGTCGTCTGGATGCTAATAAAAACCAAAGACGTTGGTTGATGTGGTTCCATATTACGCGCCATCACATTAACTACATATTGATTTTTTCTGTCAGTTGTTTTGTCAACACATAACCACAGTTTTTTATTTTTCAGTTCGGCTTTGATTTTATTTTCAACCTGTTTATGCACCGATGGTAAATTCCTTCGTAACGTTGTCGTGCTCGGTAATGTTTGATTCGCGTATTTATTCCAAAATGAAATAAGTGAATCATTACTTAACAAGGTAAACGGCAGTGTGCACACAATCATAGTTACACATATTTTATATATAAACTGTTGTCGATTAATTTTGTTATTATTGTGCTTCGAACTGCTTACGTGTTCTTTACAATGTGCTTTTGACAAACACATTAAATATGTATTGCACACTAAACATTTAATTTTTGAGCCATCGTATATTAAGCCCGGGAAATCCATAATAAACTTATTCACTTCGTCTGACAACGGTCGTTTTCTCGATTTATGTGTCGACAACATTTTATTACGTATGCTTACACTTACATGCAGTTTAAGCAAGTACCAAACACATACTGAATATATAAGTTTATTAGTTCTGTTGGAATACAATCATCTTCGCATCGGCGCACATAGCGCGCACGGAAATTGGTCTGCTCTACTAATAACAGTACAATAAGTGAGTAGACAGACTTTTTTCTGTCAGGCTAAGAACATATGGCTCTTGCATTGTATAAGGTATGTAAAAACAATGAAAAAACAACCATTAAATCTAAAAAAGAACCTATTTCCACACTATATTCTACAAATCCACTCAAACTTACATTTAATAAAAGAATCAATTTTAATCAAGTAAATTACATAGGCACATAGGAAAATCGAAAACATTTAAGAATATAACGTGATATACACGAAGTCGAACGTGGCGCGCTAATTAAGTGTAAATAACCGCACTATTTACGTTTCAGCCCTAGCTAGGTCAACGTATCCTTGGAAAGGCGAATGAAAATATATTATTCTGTTATTGTGATTTATTGCGTACATAAAACGATCCTAAAATGTTATTATCGGTTAACATATTACAACTATATTTTAGATACCGAAAATGTCGAGACATTGGAGTAGAAGCATTATAAATTAATACCAAAGTTACTATAACATCCCGTCACCGTAAAAATACATGCATTATGCATAATGTTTCGAAACTTTGTCTACAAATTTCGCCAAGTTGTATGAGTCGTTTTTTTAATAACGTAGCTCTCATGAAGAGTGCCTTAATTTCATGTAAAATTAAATTAATTTTGTTGACAAGTTTTTAACATTGTTCCATACTATCTTATGAGAGAATTAATTTGACGTGATAAATTCGATGTTCTTATTGCATCCTGTAATTTCTACTTTGTCTAATTACGAGATATTATCGTATGGTACAGTGGCGGCTCTTTAATGAGAGCAAGTGAGCAATTGCACCCCCTGGAATTATGAAACAGAACAAACCAAGCGGCGACTAACTGTGAAAGTATTTATTTATTATGTATATTATGTATTCACAGTTATTGACGGGGAACGTGGCACGCTAACAACGTACATACACCGAGCGTCGTCACAGATATACTGAGCAGAGCCTTACCGTTGCTCTGTTAAGGCATTAACATTACATTTATGGTGGGCAGAACTGTATTTTGCCGTACTTCAATGTCGTATAATACATATTGGAGCAACTAAACCAGACTGCTCTCGGGCGTTATTGCGATGAACTCCGTCTCTTTTTTAGAAAACAACGCGTTTTCGCGTTTAACGTATAATGAAAAAATCGCAGTAAAAAATCTTAAACGGCCGATGCCTCAATTATGTTTAGAAAATAAACAATCTGTTAAAGGTAAAGACGTTATAAGAAAATTCAAAATGAATATTTATCAGAAAAATGACTGGATTTGTGGGTGTGAAATTAAAAATACTTTGTTTTGTTTTCCGTGTCTTTTGTTTGGTGGTGAACCGTTTTGGTCAAAGAACGGAATAAGAGACTTAATTCATCTTAGTGCTAAAATTAGTAAACATGAAAATTCCGAAGGGCATTTGAAAAATATATTTAATCTAAGAATGTTAGGAAAAAATAACATTCAGAATGTTTTAGATTCATCATATAGAATAGCAATTCAACAACACAATGAAAAGGTAACAAAAAATAGGCATGTGTTAAATTTAATCACAAATTGCATTGGATTTTGTGGCGCGTTTGAACTGGCACTTCGGGGTCATGATGAACAGCAAACGTCGAATAACAAGGGCATTTTTCGGGAATTGATCAATTTTACGGCAGAATTTGATATATCGCTCAGAGATCACATCCAAGCAGCACCGGTTTTTAAGGGATTATCAAAAACGATACAGAATGAGCTGCTTGATGCAATGTTGAACGTGTATCATGAACAAGCTGCCAGTGAAATTAAAGCAACCGACTTCATATCTGTGATAGCTGATGAAACCACAGATGTGTCCAATCAGTTTCAGTTGGTGGTTGTTTTAAGATATATTGTGAACGCGAGACCGGTCGAAAGATTTTGGAAATTTCTTCTGCCTAGTGGACATGATGCTAATTCTTTATCTGCCTGCATCCTTAACGAAATTAGTTTGCTTGTTGATGACCCAGAAAAACTGATTGCACAGAGCTATGATGGGGCAGCAGTTATGAGTGGTGCTATTAACGGCGTGCAAAGACATGTCCAAGACCAGTATCCAAGGGCTAATTTTGTACATTGTTATGCACATCAGACAAATCTAATTATGTCAAATGCTACATCGAGCAATAGTAATTGCAGAATTTTTTATTTCAATCTGACGGGATTATGTACATTTTTCTCCACTTCACCACAACGAGCTGCAAGATTGGAAGAATTCCTTCAGAGAAAAAGCTTACCTCGTTCTTCAAAAATAAGATGGAACTTCAATTCTAGGACAGTGAATACAATATATGAGCACCGAGAAGAAATAATTGAAGCTCTAGAACAAATCGAGGGAGAAGCTAGTTTACAAACTACCATTCATCGAGCTAGTGCCAATTTGCGAATTTTAGAGGAGGAAAATTTTATCTATTGGTTAACTTTCTTTCATAAAATTATGCCACGTGTGGACATATTGTTTAATCAATTACAAAATGTCAATACAGATGCATTAAAAATCAAGAATAATTTAGATAATTTTGAACGCGCTATTGGAAAAATTCGAACCAAAATCGCTGATACAGATAAAATCAGTTGGTTAAACAAAATGACCCAGCACTGACTCTTCGACCATCTAAGCGGCGAAGAGTAACTGATGGTAGCCAAAGAAGGAGGGAAACTATTGAAGTGTGCGATATTATTTTGCTAGAAATAAAAACTAGATTTCGGTATACAGGGCACTTAATATTAGCAAACTTAATTTCTTTTAAACAGTTCTCTTTTCAAAAAAAAATTCCGGAAGATTGCCTTAAAGAAGCAGTAAAATTTTATCCATGCCTCAATGAAAGCAGACTACGAACTGAATTAAGCTTTCTATATTCTAGAGAAGAATTTAGGCAAAATATAGAAGTCGGTGCTGTAGGTCTGCTAGGTCTTCTGCTGGATGGATTAAGCGACACCTTTAATGAAGTTGTTACGAGTTTAAAAATTGTCATTACAATCCCAATGACAACGTCCGAAGAGGAACGCCAGTTTTCACGGTTGATGAGAATAAAAACTTTCTTGAGAAATACAATGAAAGAAGAGAGATTAAATGCCCTTACTATGTTATCTTGTGAAAAAGAATGTATAAATGATTTCCCAAACTTTAATGAAAAAGTGATAGAACTCTTCTGCAAGTCAAAGACACGTAAAATGGACTTCGTTTATCGTCAGATGTAATTAAACTGTGTAGTGTAATATTTACTACTCCCTCAAAACAAACTCTACAATGAACAGTACCTGTCTGGAACAGTACGTCGGTGAAATTTATAAGGATTGGGTAAGCGTTTTTGTATTACACTTTTTAATTTTGAAATTTTGCACTCCCTATGTGAATCACCCCGAGCCGCCACTGGTATGGTATATTTATTTAGATGAAAGCCCTAAGTTACTTCTAGTTGAGGTAGTGGTTATAAACAAGGCAACAGCCGAATTTCCGCAGTCTTAAGCGTCTACAGTTTCTTCCCCTTTTAACTTTAAGCTTTTGTAAATCTTTTTATTCCATTTGAGGAGTTACATTTATCGATATTTATATAATTACTCTCAAGCATAGTATACTTTAGATATCGACAGGATGCCCACTAAATAACAAAAACCGTATATGTTAATACACATATAACACTATCGTGTGTTTGATGATGAACAAATGATGTTAATTTTACACCTAATCAGCTGACCAATGAATGCACTCAATTGATTAAACCTGACCGTGCGTTATCACGTAACTTGGGTCAGTACGTCCAATAATCTATCAATTAAATCTATTAACCAGTAGGAAACCTATTTTGGAATTGATGTTAATAAGCAAGTGTAGTACATATATGTATGTATATCTACATACATGGTGTAAACTTGTGTTTGAGAACATATTAACACATGTGTGAATATGTAAATTCATACTGAATATGCATAAATGCGTATGCAAGTGAGATTCAATGATTAGTAAGTCTAGACAAAAGAACACTACCTTTTTGGCCAAAAATTATTTTATTCCACAAAATATTTACCTTGGAATTCAAAATATTCAGTCCACTGATATTCAAGTCTTTTTGAATAATTGAATTGTTTCGGCTTTTACTTGATGCAGATACATAATTTAAAATAGAAATAATACTAATGGTTAAAATCTTCACTTTTTTAATACGTAATCGTAAAACGACGACAATTGTTTCGCCAGGACAGTAGCTTCATTAGCTACTTACAGCTAAAGAGGACGTTACAAACTAAATTAAAAATATACAGTTAACAAGGTTAGTGTTATTTTACAAGGGTTTTAAAAAATCTAAGAATTTATACAAAAATATTGTATGTAGTGAGAAAATGTGGCCCATGTGGTCGGCCCTAACTGTTATACTATAGGGTACTATACGGCATTCCAAATAATAATAACCGTTGGGAAAGATAGGGCTTAAAATAAGAGCTTGTGATTGGCTAAAACAGAGGCCGCTTTTATGCAGGCCAAATTATGTTTATTTAATTCTGTCAAATTAGCGGTTTGCTGTCAGTACTGACCGGTATTTCAGTCAGTGCTAGTCAATTTCGTGTTTTACTAGTTGTTTATTGTACTATATATTAGTAATATTCGTTAAAGATAGTTCTCTATAGAGATTATAAAGTGAAGACCTCATTTTCTAAAAATATTTTATCACTCATTAATTTATTTCATTTATTTAGTCGCAATCGTTTTAGAGCATGGATGACGCAGCTCAACCAGGTCCAATCAAAAAATCGTAAAGGAAAATATGTAAAGAGTGGATAGAGGCAGATGGCTTATAATGTGTATTTTAAGAACAAAGCTAATATGTCCAAAACAGCTGCTGTTCGTCAAACTTCAAGGGAAGTAGGGATTGGTAGGAATATTATGTTTGACATTAATAAGGAAATTTAAATGTCTGGAGTTACACATTCTCCTTTAAGAAAACGAAGTTGCCGAGATTCAACAAATTAGATATAGTATCAAAAAGTATGATTAGAAGGTACGTGCATTTTTCTTTCACAATGAGTTACCAACTTGCACAAAAATATGTGAAACTGTTAAAGAGATGCCAGTTTACCTCCTTTAAAAGGAACATCACCTTGGAGAATCCTAAAACTAGGATTCAAGTGGGAAAAACGCAAACGAAATAACTTATTAATTGGACGAAATGATATTATCTTATGGAGGCGTCGTTTTTTGACAAGTATAAGAAAGTTTCGTGCAGAAGGGAGAAAAATCTATTATTTAGATGAAACATGGGTGAATGTAGGTTACACAAAAGCAAAAATTTGGAAAGATGCAACGGTACTTATCCAAGGCAAGCATTTGTTGAAGGTCTTTCTACTGGTTTAAAAGATCCATCTTGCAAAGGAAAGCGAGTAATTGTGCTTCACATTGGCAGCGAAACTGGTTTTATGAATGGGGTTTGTTATTATTTGAATACAAGAAAACTGCGGATTACCATGAAGATATGAATAGTGAGGTGTTCATCGCATGGATGTAAAATATATTACCTTCTCTTGAAACAAATGGTGTTATAGTAATTGATAATGCGCCCTATCACTCTACTAAAACAGAAAAGTCACCTACTTCAAAATGGAAAAAGGAGACATTTATTGAATGGCTTTTAATTTTGGCTGATAATTCTATGCCAAAGATTGAATTGTTTGAGTTTGCAAAAAAATACACATCCTGTCATCCAGTTCATACGTGGTCGATGAAATAGCTAGAGAAAGTGGCCGTACAGTTTTACGTTTACCTCCATATCACTGTAATCTTAACCCCCGTTGAACTTGTATGGGCTCAAATCAAGCATCATGTTGCGGCCAATAATAAGACATTTAAATTGGACGAAGTAAGAAATTTATTATTAGAAGGATTAGACATGGTTGATGCTGACGCTTGTAAAAATAGCATTCATCACGTTATAACGGAAGAAAACAAGATTTAGATAATATTGTTGAAAATGTATTAGAAAATTTGACTTTTACTGTAAATACTGGGTCATCCCCAGAATATTCATTAGATTCAGGTTCTGATCTTGAAGATGAATAGTTTTCAATATATATATATATTCGTGAACAATATACAACATAATAAACTGTGGTGTGTTAAGTTTAGTTACATGTGTGTGATGTTCTTGATTTAGATTAATGTGTGTGTGTGATATGTTAGATATAATTTTATTATACTTATGAATTGTATAGTTTTGTAAATATAGTTAATATTGTGAATAAAATGTAAATCAAATATAATTATATAATAATGTTTACCATATAAATTCATGAAAATATAAGTTGTTTCAGATCTTCAGAAATTGTTCGACGTCCTGGGTCTGAAGTAACTACCAGATATTGTGATAATCGCAGAATATCAATGAAATTTCTAAGTAGGAAATGATTATATAATTATTTTAATGTAATTATGTAAGTGTAAGTAAAATATTTAATGTACATTATGCTAATAAAAGAGGGTTTTACACTCATTGTGTTCAGACATTTACGAAAAAAATTGCTTTTACTGAACACACAGAGTTTCCCATCAAAGCAATTTCTCTTTTTACTTATTCGTATTTTTTTTTCAATTACATTGAAATCTGAAACATTAATCAAACCATATTATTGCTAAAAGCAAAAAAAAAATTATTGTATGATAGTAGCAATTTATTCCATACAATAGCTAAAAAGTAAGTATTAATCAGACATAATTTGGAATAAAGGAATGAACACATGTTCAACCAAAAACTAAAACTGGAAAAATGCCTATATTTTACCTATCTTTTGGCGCTAAACTGCTGTTTTACCCTTTTTAATATGTACTTATTTTTGTAAAATGAAAATATTTTTAAGTATCTTTTTTAGATGTATAAAAATTTTTATCCGAATTATGTGTAATGATGTGCAGGTAAATGAATTTCCTTATTGCTCTCTCATTATAGATACTATCAAAATAACTGTATTTTGTAAAATGCTATATTTTTTAAGCTAAACGATACACAAATATTATGATAATTATAATACACTGTCACCATCAATCCTTTAAATTTATTAGTTTCACATTTACACAAAAGTTTCGTTCTCTAATAAAATCAAAGAAATATGTAAATATTTCTCCTGTAGTAATTTTAACACATTCTCACTATATTTACGCACAAATTTATTGTAGATGCAACACCTTCAAATAATAAATAACAGATTTTAAGCTATTGATTGAAATATTTTATATAATATCTTGCATTGGTATATATTTGCCGCTTCTTGCTTGAATAAAATGACTAAAGTCTAAACTTTCTTAATAATAAATATGTTAATAAACAAACGTCAAAAAATAATCTTTTATATAGGTTAGTAGGTATATAACCTCACATACATATCATTTATTTTTTGAAATTCCTGTGTAAATTATACTCAGATTGCCGCGCCATCTAGTCTAGTATAGCCATTTAGTATAAACATGTTTACGCATAAAATTTATTTTAATAAACTAAATGTACATTTCTATTATCGTCTAAACAGTTATTAAATGAATAAATTTAACAGGGGCGAGTTATCTAAATCTAATTCATCATTAAGTAAAATTTGTGATTGTTTTAATTTACTGATTTCTAAACTTTCCAGTAAATTTAATTTATTGTTTTTATTTTCTAAATGTAGAATTTGAAAATCATTGTTGAAACTGTGGCTTTCTTCTAATAAATGATTAGCAAAACTGGAAAATTGTTTTTTATTTCCAAACGAAGAGCAATCTTCGGTAATGCGTTTTTCAAACGATCGTTCTGTTTGACCAACATATATCTTACTGCATCCACATATTAGATCTTAATAAATACATTTCGGCAGCTCCCGTCGAATTTTTGTGACACAGAATGTAACAGGACAACATATAAAATTTGTCACTATTACTAAACGGCTCCACGACAGCAAAATTAGATCTTAATAAACGCTAAGTTGCCATGGCAACCAGGCATGAAAACTTTGTCCGCACGATACGTACACAGTGTACCTAATTAATGATGAAATATGTCGAAAACACCAATATAATAACACTTTGTGTGCCCTTAATTAAAAAAAAATATATATATAATTTCATTGTATAAAATTCTTTTTACGAACAATGGTACTATTTCACTATTAACGAGTGCCCAACACTAACATAAATTGTCAAGTTTAAGAAAATGACAGAAGTCAAAAAATTAGACTTAGACAACTGTCATAATTACAAGGCAATACAAAATCGTATTATATTTGCGGCAATATTACTCGACTATCTACACATTTTTAATTAATCGTATTATATTTGCATGCAAAACTACTCGACTATCTACACATTTTTATTTAAAGTGAACAAATAATGACATCTACTTGAGTACGTTACATATTTAAAGGAAAGTAAAAAAGTGCGCAATATTTTTAAACATATTTAAGATAATTATTATGATTTATTATCACTTTTCAAAAAAGATTTAAAAAACACAATGGCTCCAGCACTATAAAATGATTGAGCACTAGAATCATATTTAGCATCCAAACATAAAATAGCTATAGAAGATTTTAATTGGCGAGAGAATATAATAACAAAGTTACAAGCACGAAATAAACTACAGACCCCATTTCAGAAACTTATACACCAAAGTAAGTATATTATTCATTCATGTTGATACTTCATACTATATTAATAAATTAATCTGAAAAGTTTTAAAATTATATTGCTAACTCATCACAATACAACAAAAAAAAAACTCTTTACCTATTGCCATAATTGAATAGATTAATGAACCAAAATAATAAATCAACCTTGATTGGGGCAATAATGTAATACTTTAATTAATTATATATTAACTACTAAATCACTAAATTTCAAACATATAATAGTATTAAATTTCATGGCATTTCGACAAATGCTTTTGATATGTACTGTTGCTAAATAACGTAACAATTAATAGTGATATTTTCTGACAGATTACTAAATTATTATCCTATGATTTTAAATTTAATATGATAATATCTAATTGTAAATGTAGTTGACTAAATGCATAAAATGAATATTCAGGCATCGTAATTCTAAATAATAAAATGGTTAATTTAAAATATTGCAAATATAAAACTTCAAATAAGAAATGACGGAGAAAATATGTTAATATTTACTTATATTTCATTGGAAATTGAATGCGAATTAACGGTTGTCATGGGAACCATACGATCAAGCAACGTGGACTATGCATCTCTTATCATGTCAAATTCTCGGATTGGAAATGGCTTAGCAACAGAACGGCAGTCCACGTGAATAGCCATTCGCGTACGCATGTACTTAAATCAGGTCAATGCCCTAGCAATAGAATGCATTCGAACAAATTCCAAGATCTGTTTTCGCTACTGGATTTTATTTACGATTTTTTTATATTTTTTTTTGCCATGAATTGTTCTACTGTTTGACACGTTGATTTTAAATATTAAATAAGAAATGTTTCTCTCTCTTAAAATGCATTTTGAAGTAATTATTTTTATTCCGTATTTTTCTCATATAAAATATTGTTTTTCTCTTTTTATTCACATTATAAAAAACTTTTGTGTAGAAAATACTAATATGTATATAACATCTGTGGAACTTCATTATATGTAAACAATTCCTGGTATTTTAATTTAAATCGTGTGGCAAATATTGAGTTTTTTATGCTTGTTAACTTATAGTCTCCAGATTTCTTATTTTTAGGTTTTATATTTATTGTTTTTAATGTTTTGTTCAATTATTATTAGTTTTTAAAAGCCAATGTTTAAAAAATTGAAAAGTGTCTGAGTTAAGCGGCTAGAATTAGATGAGAACTATGTTGAAAAATAAAATATTATTTTATGACCCTGAAATAAGTATTTCACAGGGCCACTCTCCCGACAGATCGCCCGGTACGTAGAGATGGGCTGACTAAATGTTAAAATATTCGTAAATAAAATGCAATAAAGAAGTTTACATGGTTTTTCTTTACGTCAGACGAAAAGTTTCTTTTTCGTCTTACTTTCGAGGAAAAAAAACATCTCGCATTGTGAAAAAACAATATAACCAGTTATCTAATAAAGAGCGACTTTCAACAAGACCTTTCAATTATAAACAATTTGTTATGTCAAACCCCGGAAACGGTATTATAAACTTTCGAGCTTTTACCTTCAGAACACAAATGCCGCAGAAAAAATAACAAAGATAAAAGAGTGAGTTCGAACTGGCGAAAAGCCGAGACGGAAAAGGTAATTTTGCAGAGTAAGCTGGGTGTGTCTGTAACACTTTAAAAGGAATGCTGCCGCCACATACATAGCAGCACGCGAACATCTGACACAGACGACAATGTCTACTGAGCTTTGCCGGGCTTTTTGGAGCTTTACGGGTCTCGGGAAATCCTTTTTGCCCCACTTAAGTGTTTTACTGTCATAACTGCCTTTATGTTTATGATTTTGCAATTTGTTTGGGATCGCGTTTATAAAGATTTCCCGAACATTCGTTGAAATTTAATTTAGTTATTGCTTGGACAGAGCCATTTGCTAATACGAACATTAATATGTATAACATGGGAGTAATAAAATGTGTTTCATTTAGACCGTTTACAATTCCACATTGTTTTTATATTAATTTGACGTTTTAAGTAGATTAATTCATTTGTAGAATTCGCATAAATTTTCATTTATTTGTAATTTTATTACTTAGGGTGGACAGGAACGTATTCTACAATAAAATATATTAATCATTTGCCTCATACAAATGTAATTTATCAACCGAAAAGTATACATATCTGAATTATGCTTTTACCATATTAAGGTAAGTGACAACGTTCATTAAT
Organism: Melolontha melolontha; assembly: GCA_935421215.2. Taxonomy (NCBI): domain Eukaryota; kingdom Metazoa; phylum Arthropoda; class Insecta; order Coleoptera; family Scarabaeidae; genus Melolontha; species Melolontha melolontha. The sequence goes on from OW285238.1 coordinate 170,500,435, forward strand.
AATTTTTAGAAATATGTTACATTTACTTATTAAGAGCTTCATATACCCCATTTACACTACTCATAATTAGAGCTGACCAATTTCCGTGCGCGCCAAGAGCGCCGGTATGGGAGTATAATTTGTAATATTATATATATTAGAATATGCGATAGAATAGGGACGCAACATGAGCTTCTTATCGATATAAGTATAGAAGTAGAGACATTTATTCTATTAGAAATAATTAAATATATATTTGGTTTTCTGCTATTAAAGTAATATGCATAAACACACGAAAAATAAGAATAGTACATATTATAGCAGCGTTGTATGTACCTATAAATAAAATGGAAAATGTATAAAATCAGTGATTGTGTGCACGACAGAGGATTTTAAAAAAAACCCTAACCGTTTTAAGCGTCTTCCAAGGATTGACAAATTGGAGAAACTTGATTGTACATTTTCAACATCAGGTGCGTTTCTAAGGTTATTTCTGAAAAACATGTCCGCCGTGAGGAAAAAATATGTTTATATTCGGAAAACGAGCGTTCTACATCTATAGAGCGTTTCACGCCCATGATGAAGTACAGGCCATATGGAGATAGCGTACATAGTTGCCAAGTCGCGAACTCATTCCTACCAACATACCTATATTGCTGTTAATCAGGCCTGCTGTCAATAGTATTGTATTAACATAACCTTAATTGTATTTATAATGTACAAAATTTTAAAATTATTATTTTTAGTTTGCATCTGTTTATAATACAAGGTGGTCCATAAAGATATTAACTTTTTGAATAGAATTAAAAACAATACAAATTGATCTACTTGAACAAATTTATTTTTGAGGCTTACAAAAATAACGGGAAATTTATTTTTTAAAAATTACGTTATCTAAATGTGCCCCATTTGTGTCCAGGCACTCTTGAAGACGACCTCTCCAATTTTCCATAACGCGGCGGCAAGTGTTTGCAGTTATGCCTTCGATTTCTTGTCGAATATTGTTCTTTAGTTCCTCCAGAGTGGCAGGGCAGTTGCTGTACACTCTACTTTTGAGATAATCCCATAAAATAAAATCCCATAAAATCCCCCCGAAGCCCTGACTCAAGTCAGGGCTTCGGGGGGGGGGCACTCAATATCCTGTCTTTGAGGAATCAGTCTTCCCGGAAAAAGCCCCTAAACGACAGGCAAAGAAAGATTGGAAGTGTGGCAGGTGGCTCTGTCCTTTGGAACCAGGTGTCCTCAGTGTATCCTTCAAATTCTTGAAGAGCAGGAGTGAGGAAAGTTTGAATCATGTCTACATAACGCCGAGAATTTACAGTGACTGTGCGACCTTCTTGGTCTTCGAAAAAAAAGGGCCAATTATTCCGAATGCCGACATTGCAACCCATACTGTGACCTTCGGACTATGCAAAGGCCATTCATGTTTCCGTTTAGGGTTTTCACTACTCCAGTAGCGACAATTTTGAGTATTGACGTGGCCCTTTAGGTGGAAATGGGACTCATCGGGGAATAAGATGTCGACTGCTGCTGGAATTCGGTTCCTTATTTCGTTAGCGAATAAAACTCTATTAGCGGGATCTGTAGCCTTCAGTTCTTGCACTATTTGAACCTTATACGGATGCATGCCTAAATCTTTGTGAAGAATGCGAAGCATCGAGGTTCTCGGTACATTTAAAGCAGCTGCGCGCTTTCGAGTTGATACGGTTGGTTGGTCGCGCACAGACTGACTCACTCTCTCGATGTTCTCAGCGGTTCTCGCCGACCTTGGATGTCCTAAAACGCGCTTATTTAACGTTGAACCAGTTTCCTCAAACTTATTAACCCATTGCTTAATCAGCTGAAAGCTTGGACATTGCTGAATATCGTGCAAATTGAAGCGCAATGGTGGCAGAATTGTTGTTACGGTAATATTCGCGCACACAAAACGAGCGCTCCTCTCCTATGTAGCGCTGCATGATGACCCCACCTCTCTACCTTGCGTATAAAATTTACTACATCACAAGCAAATATAAACAACTTTTTGGACCACCTTGTATATTCGATGCCAAGAAAAAGCAAATAAGAGTGAAATATCATTCTAGTTAATGTATATGAAAAGTAAATCATTATATTAACACTACTACTACTTAAAATTGTATGTTTAAGTTATAATTTGGTTTAACCAATACACCATTTGTATACTCAAGGTTTGTTTTGAATTAAAACAATTATTTTATATATATTGGTTTCCTTTATTATAAAAAATAGTTTGATTTGTCTATTAGAATACAAGCAATAATCATAGAATTTTTTTTGTGTAGACCATAAACATACAAAAAATATTGCAATATTGATTTATTTAACCAATAACATAAAAATATCAACATCTTAAAAACCTAATTTTTTATTTCAATTAAAACTTGACTGCTGTAGTAACATTAATTATAGATTTGTGCCGAGAAGACTCCCTATTATTTTTAGTGAATCGGAATTTAAATCTGTTTTACAGCCATCATCGTGTACTATAATACTGTCTACCAATTGGCTAAAAGAGATGCAAACTGTCAGAGATTCGTTCTTGGAACAGACCTACAATCCACTGGATGTTGAAGCAGCATTCGAATAGCCGATAGGGTCAGTTAATAAATCGTCTTCCATATCATCAGTTGAACCTGAGTCTCCCACATGGATGATGGAAACTCCTCAACGCCATCTTGCAATCCATCGACAATCCACATTTCTTCTTCAATTTTTTTTACATGCTGAATATAATTCTTCCAATTGTCAGCTGTCACATTACTATAGGCACTCGTAATTAATGGTGCCATATCTTTTACTTTGAACGTAGTGTTGTGCATCTTTATGTGATTTTTCACTTGGGCCCAAACCATCTCTATTGGATTCAGCTCACAATGGTAAGGTGGTAAACGTAGAACTTCTCGGCCAGCATCTTTCGCCAACATATCAAGCTTATATTTGTCATACTGATATTCTACTTTTGATACACTAAACAACAAACCTCTTTTTAACATATTCAACGCATATATTTTTTCAGTCAGCCAGTCAATTATATTTTCTTGTCTCCATGCATTTGTAGGCATCTTCTCAACCTTTCTGCTGTGGTACGATGTATTGTCTAGAACAATTACAGCAATTACAGCAGAGGATTTGGCAATAAATGCTCAATGAACCACTTTTCAAATGTATCTGCATCAATCTGCATTCAAAACTAATATCTTTCAAAAGTCTATATAATGTTGATCGTGTAAAAGTAGGGAGATCATTGCCATTGTTGATGGTAGCAAGAACTGTATTTACAGTGGGTGGTATGTTTTGCATGAAAAATCTATGAACTTGTCGTACAAGTGCGTGTATATTTTCATCATAACGGTGTAGACGAGCATTTACTTGTACCCCTTTTCTCTTCCGCTTGTTTTTTTTTGGACTCAACAACGGCCCTTTTTCTTGTTCCTTTCTCATGTTGTATATGCTGTGTACTGAACAATGTAGTGCTTCACTTGCTTCAGCAGCAGCAGCAGTAACAGTCATAGGTTTTTTAAGAAAATGATTAAAAACATTTAGTATCATCTGCTTTTCTCTTCGAACAAAACATTAACCCCTTCGTGATTTTTTCTCTCCACTCTACATTACTAAAGTTTAGAATCTGTAACGGTAATGTTTTTATTTACGAGCACATTTCCTTCACATTCCAACTTAGCACAAACTTTTGTAAACAACAACGGGAGAATATAATAAAGAGAGAGAGAATATAATATAAAATAATAAGAATATAAGGTATATAATATAATAACACTATAACAATATAACAAGAACGATGAACAACAAATAATATTTAATAAAAATACGGAAAGGAACATTTTGACACTTGACAAGATAACAAAGTGAACAAACTACTGTACTAATAAAAATTAATATAAATTTTCGACATAGCGAGCGGTAGAAAAGGATAGCGCGATGCAATTTCTTAAAGAAAATAAAAGAGGGGAGTGCTCCATAAGAGCCCATACTTCATCGTGGGCGTGAAACGCTCTGTAGTGATGGTATAATCGCACAATCAAAGTTTTTTTTTAAGCAACTTAACGCATCTGTAGACGTGCCCTCACAAATACGTGTTAAGGTGTCAAAATCTGCATTTCTGTCCAAAACACTTTCAAATTTAATTAGAACACTTTCACTTTTTGCGTCTTCTACAACACACAGCACACGTGAACATCTTTAACGATTTGCAGTGATTCCTCTAACGACAGCGACGAATTTTCTAATTTTGTTATTGCTTCTTCAAGTCCCAAGTAATGCTCACGAATACTTTGTAAATCCATTTTAATCTGGGCATCTTGAAATTTTTTCTGGCTTGTATTGATAGCTGCACTTTCTTTCGGATCGAATGATAAAACCACGTCCTTAATTTTTTCAATATGTTCATGATAGTAATACCCCGCCCGTAACCATGTACCCCAACGTATCAGAATTGGCTGTGGTGGCTCAGGGGTATGGGGACACAATTCGTGAAATTTCCGAATACGTTTTGGAGATTTTGGAATACTGCCTTTGTACTCGATATTAAAGCATCTACCTCTGGATAACATCTACGAACCTGTTCTATCACAAGGTGTAGAGCATGGAGTTTACAAGTAATATGTAACAAGTTAGGACAATATTTTCTAAGAGACCGGCCTACAGAACACATGGTTGCGGCACTATCGGTCATAAACATTAATACTTGGTCTTTCGAAAATTTAAATCTTTCCAAAGTATCTAATAGCACCTCTGAAATTTATTCGGTATTACATTGTTCTAATCGTCTGGATGCTAATAAAATTGAAGGCGTTGGTTGATGTGGTTCCATATTACGCGCCATCACATTAACTACAGATCGTTTTTTGCTGTCAGTTGTTTCGTCCACACATAACCACAGTTTTCTATTTTTCAGTTAGGCTTTGATTTTATTTTCAACCTGTTTACGAACCGCTGGTAAATTCCTTCGTAACGTTGTCGTGCTCAGTAATGTTTGATTCGCGTATTTATTCCAAAATTAAATAAATGAATCATTACTTAACAAGGTAAACGGCAGTGTACACACAATAATAGTTACACATACTTCATGTATAAACTGTTGTCGATTAATTTTGTTATTATTGTGCTTCGAACTGCTTACGTGTTCTTTACAATGTGTTTTTGACCAACACATTAGATATGTATTGCACACTAAACATTTTATTTTTGAGCCATCGTATATTAAGTCCGGCTAATTCATAATAAATTTATTCACGTCGTCTGACAGCGCTCGTTTTCTCGATTTATGTGTCGACGACATTTTATTACGTATGCTTACACTTACATGCAGTCTAAGCAAGTGCCAAACACATACTGAATGCTTTTTATTAGTTCTGCAATACAATCATCCTCATATCGGTGCTCATGGCGCGCACGGAAATTGGTCTGCTCTACTCATAATTTGTATAATATAAAAAATATAAAAAAATATAACACGAATATTTATGAAAAGAAGTTTAAATCCAAAAAGGGAGATAAGGAAACCTGAATATTGAATGGAGGGCAAATAAAACGGAAGAACAGAAGACAGAAGATATGAGAGTATATTATACAGGTGTTCTTGAAATAAATAAACAAGATATGATAAATGGAAATATTGAGGAAATAGGACAAAATTTGATACACCTGTGAGGCGATCCTTCAAACTTTACTTGACCAGCCAAACTGTCTATTCAGACAGAAACACGTGTCTTTGGCTGAAGTGTAAATGTTGGAAAGTACGAGGTATATGTCCATGTATACACATACAGATTTGGCATATCTGCTTTATTTGTACGAAATGCGTAATACGTGCTTAACGTATTGATGTACTCAAATTTCTTGATTATTAACGATGTTGAAAAGAGAAATAAACAAAAAGTTAATATAACTTCATTTATTATAATTAAATGAACGGATATTGATATGAACAACCCAACAAATTCATTTCTTGAAAATATATTAAACTCTTGTGGTCTTTGCTTCATATATGTGAATAATATCACAAAAACAAACCAAGAAATAAAATGCGCCAATTGTCAGAGACAGTACCACAAGTCGTGCCTTCTCAAAAGGTTTTTGGTCAGTACAAAATTTATTTGGAAAACTTGCGAAAAAAAGTTCCTACTATAATATTATATAAGGAATTGTATACTATTATAAGGGAACGGACACGAGAGGCCGATGACTCATCGCCCACGGGCGTACTATTGAAAATTTATATTTTCAATGAGTTTCTAATTTTTTTTTATATAATTGGAAAACAACAGGTGGTGATCTATAAAATATGAAATACATTTTTATTTGTTAATTTTGTAGTTCAAGTTGAATAAATAAGTATTAATATTAACTAGCAATACTGTCTCAAGGTTCTCGTCTGTAAACTTTGTTCTCTTTGAATAAAATATATCCTTGTAGATAAAAAACGTCCTTTTACATCGCAACTGGTTATAGGTACATACTGGAAATATTCTTTTATTTCAGCGAATTTAGCAGTTAGATTTTGAGGCATTGTCCCCATGCACAATTACCGGAATGTTATTAAATCTGGATTTCTATTAAAAACTGCGTTTAACTTTGCCGAAGGCCACGTCCGAAGTCACTTGGAATATTTTGCAAATTATTAATAGCCACATCTAATGTGGTTAATCCATCATTTAATTTGAGACTTTGATTTTCAAAATAAGTGATTTGTTTTGGCAAATTTCCAAAGTGTTCCTGTAGAAAGTATAACTGTTTTTTTTTTAATTTGGAATTTGTATTAGTAACTAGCACTCAAAAATACTTCGAGCATCGTCATTTAAACATGCAACGAAATTTTGTAAACTATCGAAATTCTCTGCATAAAAATTAATAGCTTCCAACCATGTTCGCCATCTAGTTATTACCGAAAAGGGAGGCAGTGACACAGATGCTAGTTTTTCCCTGTAAAGGGCTACTCTCAATGGTGCTTTTCTGAAAGCTTTTTTAAAAACGGATACAAGTCAAATATAGCAAACGCCAATTAAGTTGGCGCGAGGTTCGGTAAGTTCGCGCAGGATTAAAAGTGGTGGGGAGATTTGTATTTGGTTTTACATTAAATATCAGATAATTCTAGCCTCTGAGCGTGTATCACTTTATGATCACCTAGCAAAGACATTATGTTCCGTCAAACGTCAATTACAAATGTATTCTGACTATTATTTGAGTAGTGGGGGTGGACGTTTTTAAAAACGGGACCTGCGCACCCACTCCTCGCGCCAACTTAATTGGGGCTTTCTATACTTAAATAGATATACCGCGCAAAAGAGACGTCCAACACGCGGAGACATGGGAGCTGCCATTTTTACGTATTTCCTGAAAGATAGACTACCCAACTTGTAAATGTTCTATATTGATTGCATAACTATCTGTAAAGTTAACATAAGTATTTCAGTTAAATGTGGTAATTCTACTCGTTTCAAAATCACATGAAAATATATCTTGGAACATTTAATTTTAAAATACCTTTTGATATCTAAATATTGGCGCACACCTATTAATTTGTATTTTTAAAAACAAACCCAATAGATGTAAAATAAAGAGGTTTGTTTGCATTTCAACATAAATTTTTCTCTCGTTTGCTATTGCAAGAATTTTAGTTAGTAAAATAGCGTTTATAATTTTTCCCGGAATTATAAGAAAAACGAACACACGCTACTAAATAAGAGTTTTATTATTTTGAAGTCGAAACTTATATTAAATATAATTATTAAAAAAAAATTATATAACAAGTGTTCATTTGAAAAGTCAATCTAGGTTACTTTGAAATTTTGATAGAATAAGACGCAAATATATTAGTATGTGTTTGTTGTTCCGTAAATGTAAATCCAAATGACATTTGATAATGTCAATTACAAATATCATTTAGTGCATAAAATAAACATGCGTCGATTCTGGTTTAAATAAATTGCTTTTCAGTTTTAAAATGGCTTTCAGTTTAGAACATAAAATTTTTTTAGGCCAGGTTTATTATCGAAGTGGTAATAAAATTGATGGTTTATGGGTTTATTCAGTTCAAGATTGCATGGTAGAATTTCAAGTTGAGTTTCCACATTTTGTAATAGATTATATACAATTTAAGAATACTTTGGATAGAACTTTAAAACTTTTTTCTGAAACTGGTAGTCTCTTAAGAAAATCAGGCAGTGGAGCAGTTAAGAAACGTACACCTCAAGTTGTCAATCGTGTTGAAGAAATAATGGAAAATGAACCACAAACATCTGTTCGACATTTGAGTCAACAAATAAACCTTTCTGTTGGTACAACTCACAAGTTATTAAAAAAAGATATGCAACTTTATCCATACCGTGTCACAGCAGTACAAGAATTGTTAGAACTTGATTACCCACGTAGACTACAGTTTTGTAATTGGTTTGTAAATATGAACAATAATGGAGAACTTTCGCAAAGAGTCATGTTTACTGATGAAGCATGGTTTTATAAAACGGGATACCTAAATTCACAAAATACAAGAATTTGGAATAGTGAAAATCCACATGTAATTAATGAAGAATCGCTACATCCAGAGAAAATTGGTGTTTGGGCAGCGATAAGCCAAAGGCGAATCATTGGACCAATATTTTTTCAGGGAACGTTAACTGCTCAAAGGTACCGTACGGAAATTTTACAACCATTTGTCAATCAGTTGCATGATGATGAACTTCAAAATGCATATTTCCAACAAGACGGAGCACCTTCTCGCTGTACTACAGAATCTTTTGATTATTTAAGAGAATTTTTTGATGAGCGTATAATTAGTCGAAATACTGAAATTGCCTGGCCTGCACGTTCATGCGATTTAACACCTTGCGACTACTTTTTGTGGCCTTATCTAAAAAATAACATATTTCGAACACCTATATTGAATTTGAATGATATGCAACAGAGAATCGAACAGAAATGCATGGAAATTAATAACAATCCAGTAATGTTGCAGAATATCATCAGAAATTTTGAACGGAGGATTTTAAAGTGCATTGATCTTGAAGGACAACATTTTCAACATTTGTTATAGTTTTCAATAAATACCTATTATTTGTTATTTATTTGTATGTATGAAACTGTCAAAATATACGATTTCGTAGGTTAAGTAGTAAATTTTAATTTACGACATACTTCAAAATGTTCTCAGTAAATCACATGCTACTAGATTGACTTTTCAAATGAACACTTGTTTTATATTAAAACATATGCACACATCGGCACAGTCACATAACATAAAATATTTTAAAGTAAAATACAATTAATTTCTTAAACTACAATAAACACAATATAACGTGGATATATCTCAATAATCAACGGAATTGAAAAATACGTCACATGTATTGAACAGTAAACATTACCTGTGAACACTACTATCAAAGATGTTTATATACAACAGCAGTGACTGGGTTGCCTAAACAGCAGGAAATACGTAAAAATGTCGTCAAATTCTATCTCCTTCTATTCCAAACTCCGTACACATGCGCAGTGAGCAGTATATTTATTTAAATGTATGTGATACAAGTCTATCAACTTCCGGAGAAGTGTCTCTGATATATTCACAGATTCTGTGAAGAGCATGTGCTACACAAGTAATATGCAGCATATTAAGATGTATTTCCTTTAATAGTCTGCCTATTTTTAACATATATGCAGCACTGTCAATTATTATTTTTTTGTACCTGTCGTCCGAATAAATCATTTGTTGCATATTTTCGTAAATAGTTTTAGCTACTGTTTCCGCATTAATATACAGTTAATAATAATAACTTTTGTTGCTATTACATATGCGTTATATGAAATAGTCAGCTGTAGTATACGAGCTACAACATTTACCACACAGCGTCCTAATATATCGATAGGTACTTATTTGAAAGATGGCTTCTACTGCTTTCGTGTAGCACTTAGGAACGTAATATTTCCGTAACGTGGATTCATAAGGAACATTTCGACCAGTATATTTTTGGAGAAATGTTTAATGGGATTGTTAAGTTTATTTAATGAAATATTTGCCGCCATTAAAGTTTCACATAATTCTTCGTTAGAATTGTCAGATTCAAACGAGTCTAATTTCTGTGTATGTGGTTGCGATGCCAAGTGACGTTTTACGTGCGATTTCTTGGAATTTTTTAACGATATTTTACAGACTTTGCAATAAATTTCGGAATCACTGGCAATGGACATACAATCAGTAAGACCCTTAATCAAACTCGCCATTGTTTCGTAATGCCATTCTCGACGTTGTTCTATATCGTATCTGAAAAAGTAACTTAAACAATATTCAAGATCTGAATAAATGAAAATTAAAAATGTAAGCGTAAGTTATTGAAACTTAGCGAAATTCACTGGAGATGTAGATTCGATAAAACTATATTGAAAACAGGATCAATTGCAAAAATTGCGAAGTATGTAATTAAAAGTTAAAACAATGAAAAAAAGAAACTAACTCGAAATATAAACTAATAAATAAAATAAATTATAAAAATTCCTCACACTTCTATCTACGCCCATGAAGAAAGGAATTTAGATGTAATATTGAAGTAATTGCGTCACAATTCAACTGCAACAAACATATGTGCGACTAACAAAATGAATAACTGTATTTAATCCATGACATTGATATTATTAAAAGGTTTATTTCTGATTTAATTTATACTAAAATTATATGAACGTGTGTCATTAAATCAAAACATGATTTAAAACAATATTCAGGCATATTATATCATGTACGTCAGCTTGTCCGGTCAATAATATCACAAAACATAAATTTATTATTTAAAACGTTTCACGGCTCTTCATCAGCATAGCTTTTGTAATTTGAAATTTTACGTCAATCGCTTCAGTTTTGGGGGACAATAAAATCTAATTGAAAGACCTTTCCCGCAAAACGACTGAAAATTCTGTTGGGCGCATAGTGACTCGGTTTTGTTTGCAATTCCTGCTGAATTAGTGCAATAATTTGCAAATGTAGCAGACAAATTAAGCTCATATAGACAAAGCGTATAGAAATTAAATTGTGTAAACATGAAGCTTGCAAAACGGTATTTAAAATGCTAAATTTGTTACACAACGTATTGCGTATATTTAGTCCGCGGCATTTGAATTATGAAAATCTAATTTCCTTTTTAATCTCAATAGAAAACAGAGCACGAACAGTAAATATATGTGCACCGCCAATTGGCGTTGTTTTTTGTAAATATTTGGTTGGGAATCTATTAGAATGCAGAAACGCTGAATAGATTTTTTTTTATTTATCGCGGTCAGACAAATAGACTAAATATTCATATTCATATTCATCTTTATTAATCCTCTCGACCACAGTAGTGGTATTATAGACAAGTCCAATATTCACACAGCATAAAATAATACATGTATTAGTATATCAAGTATGTCAATAGAAAATAAAATAAAATAAAACAGACCATTGCTCAAAATCAATCACAAGAACAACAATATATAAAACATACAATACAAAATACAATAATAATAAATAATGAATTAGCTTAGTTGATCATTCAAAAACTCTGTTAGTGAATAGTAGCACTTCCGTAGTAAATATCGTTTGAGTTCAAATTTGAATCGATTGTGGGGTATTATATTTTTGAAGCTTTCTGGCAGCTTATTATAAGCTTTTATTGATAAATACCAAGGATTTCTGTCATAAAAAGATAATCTGTGTTTAGGTATTTCTAACACAGAACTATTTCTTGTCACATATGTGTGGTAACCGCTTATCCTTGGCATGCTTCTCAGGTTTACCTTTGCATACATTATCAGCTGCGTTATGTAGACACATGGTAGTGGTAAAATTCCCATTGCGGTGAAGTATGGTCCACAACTAGTTCGACAACCCACGCCATTCATTATACGTATTGCGCGCTTTTGCACGACAAAAACCCTGTTCAAATCCGACGATGATCCCCATGCAATAGTCGCATACGAAAGCAACGAGTAAATATTTAATACACCGCGTATAGTAGGAATAATAAAAATTTTTCAAAATTTGAGTTCAAGGTATTTGTATCAGAAATATGTTTGTCTATTTATTTGTCTCTTATAGTTTATACATTCACTAAAATACGTATCTGTCATGTTATGCGCCATATAAAGTAACGATACCATCTAACAAACGAAGAGAATAACAAATTTTTGAAAACAAATCTGCCCCGGGCCAGTAGAACAGATAGACAGCACGCAATGTATAAGGAACAAAGAAAATAAATTGAACAATTTAACCCACTAAAAACGTATACAACCACAGCAAAAGAATTAGCAGAAATAATAGCTAAAACACATAACTGGAAATAATAACAATAATTAAAGGCCGAATTATATGCAAAAAAAAAACTGAAAATATGCGCGTAAATATGCAGATGTTTTAGCCTAAATATGCACTTCCTTATGAAAAATATGCAGGTAAATAAATACGAGAAATGTTAAAAAATGGAATACTGTAGACAAAAATATTCTATTATGTTTACTAGAAGTTTATTTAGAACATTTTACAACATAATTAACTATGAAAACAATTTACAATCACACATTTCTCAAAGTTTTCAACAGAAAAATTGTGACGCTTGTCTGACAACATGTATTTATACAAGTGTCCCGTATCCTTATGTTCAAATTTTAGGAGTGTAAAGTAGACTCCATTTCAAGTAACAAAAACGCAAAACTTGTATATCCATTTTTATTTCTTTCAAAGTTACAGATCTATGAATGTGATTGTCAGATCATGAAAAAAAATGTAATCCTAAAGTCTATAAAAACTGATTTTATTTAAAAAAGTTCAATTAATAATATTTTCGAAATATCCACCTCCTTGTTGAATGCAGGCTTTTGCCCGTAAGCCAACAGAAGAAGTAGTTACCCGAATTTCATACTTGTTTTGTCGGATTTGCCCGGCAGCCAGGTGAATACGATCCAACAACTTTTCTCCTGTGTTTGAAACTTGCGCGTAGACTAAATTTTTCATGTACCTCGATAAATTAAAGTCAAGGGGGTTAAGATCGGGTGATCTGGGTAGCCATGCACCACGACCAGCTCTGCCAATTCATCTTGGATAATTAACGTTAACCCAATTTCGGACAGCAATTTCGAAATGTGGTGGTGCCCCATCCATGTGAAACCACATGTCTCGTCGAACATTCAGTGCAACATCCTTTAAAAGTCCTGGCAGTTCGTCAATATGAAATTGAAGGTAATTGTCCGCATTTAAACTCCCAGGAAGAACTACAGGACCAATCAACAAGTCATCGATTAGAGCCGCCCAAGCGTTAATAGAAAATTCATGTTGAAATTTAGATGGGCGTATAGCTTTGGGATTTTCTGATGACCACCTGTGCAGGTTTGTCAGATTTGTAACACCACTTCTCGTGCACGTAGATTCATCTGTCCAGAGGACAGTTCTGCAGAAATTAAAATGAAGCCGTGACTGTCTTAATATCCATGTAGAATAAACTAGACGAGCATAGTGGCCTGCCTCAAGCAAACCGTGTCCCCAGCGCTAGTGATATGGATATAAGCCCTCACGTCTTAAAATTCGCCAAACTGCCGTTCGTGGCACTCTTAGTTGTCTAGCGATTCGACGTACACTGAGAGTTAGATCCCTTGTAACAATAGCTACTGGTTCTTCCTCTAAGTCTGTTGGCAAATTTACTCCTCGGTCGAAAAGATAATCACCCAGTCCGCATTCCCGAAATTGTCTGTGTACTTCCAGAAACGTTCAGTAATGAGAAATCCGCCTATCGGGAAACCGATATCGGTATTCAGTAACTGCTTGCTATAGTAGCCATACACAAAATGCATGTCCGCAAACTCTTGAGAAGAAAATCGGTAAGGCATTTTGAATAAAGAAAACGTGTCCACTCACTAATAAGCTGTTGTATGAACTGAAACGTAATGTAATCCTTTATTAAAAAATGCAACGTTAACAGTAATCTGAACATTTATTTATTGTATGATATTCATGGTTCAGCACTTACGAAATAAGTAAGAACCTTCTTTATCATAAATTAATTTCCAGTACTCTTTTTTGTAGATCTCCAAGAAATTACTGTATGCACTACGACACGTTTTTATTTATTTTAGGATAACATTTTATTATACGACGTTAACAATCACGGGCCTGTTATTGAATCGTATAACTTTTTTAAATAAAATCAGTTTCTATTGACTTTAGGATTACATTTTTTTTATGATCTGACAATCACATTCATAGATCTGTAACTTTGAAACAAATGAAAATGGATATACAAGTTTTGTGTTTTTGTTACTTGAAATGAAGTCCACTTTACACTCCTAAAATTTGAACATATTTATACGGGACACTTCTATATTGAAAAGGTTCGTTCTAGGTCGACGCTTGTTATAGAAGCATATTTCAAATTAGAAATATCATCTATTGTCAACTCAATATTTTCTACTGAATCACCACACAAGATTTTAGCAATGTCCTTTAGCTTTTTAAAATCCACATTTTTTCTTAATACACTTAAAAAATTTTCATACACGGACTGTCCAACTTTCTCCTTTAACATCAAAACACGACTTTTCAAATTTGTTTATTATTAACAAACAAGATCGAGGAACATATTAACACGAACAATATTCTATCAGAAACATAAAAATATTGTAGAAAATAGAATAAAGGAGGTAAAGGAAAGACGTTTCTTTTCAATCAAAAAATTATTTTCCCCGCAAATATCCTTAGTATATATAAATAGTTAGAAAGAATTGATGTTTCAAATTTAAACAAACAGATGGAAACATTTTCATTCAGGTTTTTGTATATAAAAATATTTGAAATACACCAAAGAAAAAGGTATTCATTAAAATTAATTTAATTTAGTATTGGTGTTACAATTTGTAAGAAATACTTATAGGAATTTAGGGGACATGTTTACATTAGTTCTCTTATTCATCTAAAATGTATTTAAATTTGAAAAAAGTGCTGTCACAGAACAAGCTTCAACTTCACACGAGTAGTTTGTGCAGTAATTAACCTTTAACATTTCTTGAAAAGTTGAATGTTCATTCCTTTGCCCATTCATGAAAATGTGTCATTATTATTTTTGAGTTTAGAGAGAATATTAAATAAAAGTTTATTTCTACGAAAATTGCACTATGAAATGTTTTTAAATGTAGAGAGTCCCGCGATATTATTAATAAAATAAATTATTAAAATTGGACTCGAAAAACATTGGTCCATATTAAAATTCTATAATTAGCTATATACTGTTCTAACTTAGAAAAATGTATAACTTGTGTTCAGAAAGGTCTGGGATAAAAAAAGTATATTAAGATACAAGTTTCATAATATATGATTTTTACGCACGAATTCAAGGTTTAGAAAACGAGCCGTAGGCGCGTTTTATAATGAACGAGTGCGAAAATAGTAAATTAAAGTACAAGTTGCATAAGACATGATTTTAGTTCACGCGTTCAAGTTTAGAAAACGAGCCGCAAGGCGAGTTTTCTAAAGAACAAGTGCACTAAAATGTCTTATGAAACGTGTATTTTATACTATTTTTTCTATTTCGGACATTAAAAGTTCAAAAAGACTTAAAATAAGATGCATGTTTTGGACGAAAATTGCAGAAATTTTCATTTTTTGAAGTTGGTAGCATTGACGTTTAACTAGAGCATTTTAAATATTTGAAAATCGGCGGTGTTATATGTCATTTTAAGTTTAAAATTTAGATTGATTTATGCAATAAATTATTAACGAAATGGACGAAGCAAATAATTGCACGCCCCCAGAGATTCGCAAAATAGCAGAAGATAATTTACAAAATCTTTTGCCAACAAAGTCTCGACATATTTATCAAAAGCAATACGAGCACTTTTTAACTTGGTGTAAAGAAAATAATATCGCGAATATTACTGAAAATGTAATTATTGCTTATTTTGATAAGGAAAGCAAGATAAAAAAGGCATCGACCTTGTGGTCCACATATTCGATGTTACGATGTTGTTTAAATATTTATAAAAATATAGATATCTCAAAATTTTCACCGCTTCTTGCATATTTAAAAAGATTATCTGAAGGCTACGAGCCTAAGAAATCCAAGATTTTAGAAATAGATCATATTAACTGTTTTATAATAGAAGCCGATGATATAACATATTTAGCAATGAAAGTAAGTAATAAAAACATCCTTGTAATAGTATTTTATTAATGTTCTACATTATTTTGTTATAATAGTCATATTAA
The DNA here is from genome assembly GCA_935421215.2 of Melolontha melolontha. NCBI lineage: Eukaryota > Metazoa > Arthropoda > Insecta > Coleoptera > Scarabaeidae > Melolontha > Melolontha melolontha. The sequence goes on from OW285238.1 coordinate 170,516,666, forward strand.
TATTGATAGGTTATCCTTATAATGGGTTATAATGGAGCTTGTCGTCGTGAAGAAATCATGAACATGATTTTAGATGATATACAGTTTAAAAATGATGTCATAATGGTTATAGTGCCAAAAACTAAAACTTATTTTCCAAGACAATTTATTATAACAGAAAAATTATGGATTGATTTGGTTAAAAAACATTATTCACTTCGTCCCACTCATGTTACACATAAACGCTTCTTCCTGCAATATAGAAATGGCTCTTGCGTGAATAATCCAATTGGCATTAATACTATAGGAAAAGTACCAAAAGTTATTGCTACTTACTTAAATTTGCCTAATCCTGAGCTCTTCACTAGACATTGCTTTAGGCGTTCAAGTGTGACACACTTGGCTAATAGTGGAGGTGACTTAATAACAATTAAGCGCCGTGGAGGATGGAAATCTTCAGCAGTGGCTGAAGGTTACATTGATAATTCCACCATGAAAAAAGTTGATGTTGCTCGAATACTGTCTAGTGTAATTATTCAGAATCCATCGACTTCTGATGCAATAGGCAGTGATATGTCAATCAATGTGAATCAACAGGAATTCAAACAAAACATAGTGTGTTCCCAGAATCTGCCTGGAATCTCCATTAATGCACATGAATCTTCTAGTGTTACAGTAAACGTTTATAACAGTTGCACTATTCAAAATGAGAACTAAATGTCAATAGTAGCATTAGATCTTCCAACTCTGTTTAACAATTTATATTGTTAATTAGAATAAATAAAATGTTAGCAAGTGTTTTTTATTCTTTGTACCTATACAACTTTTACTACACATGCTTGTTATACACATTTATATTTGACATTTACATATGATTTAGTTCCATTTCTTTTTTGTGACCAACCTCTAAAAACAAAATTTTGCGTGCGAAAAAGTAATACTTTATGCAACCCAAACGGGTGTCGAAAAGTGCACTTTATAGCACCGAAATAGAAAAAATGTCTTATGAAACGTGTATTTTATACTATTTTTTCTATTCCGCCTTTTAAATACTAAAAAATTTTTAAAATAATAGTCATGTTTAATACGAATATTTTATATATTTTATTTTTTTGACGTTGGTTACACTGACTTATAATTTGAACATTTCAAATATTTGAAATTTTGTTATGTGTTTTGAAATTTATATCTTAGACTAATTTATGTAACTATCTAATATCAAAATGGACGAAATAAGTAATTGCACGCCGCCAGAGCTTCGGAAAATTGCAGAAGACAATTTGGAAAATCTTCTCCCAAAAAAATCTCGACCCATTTATAAAAAGGAATACAACCATTTTATAACTTCGTGTAAAGAAAATAACATCGTGACTATTACAGAAAACATTATGATTGCCTATTTTGACAAAGAAAGTAAAATAAAAAAGGCATCTTCCTTGTGGTCCAAATATTCGATGTTAAAATGTTGTTTGAATATTTATAAAAATACAGACATCTCAAAATTTTCCGAACTCGTAGCATATGTAAAAAGATTGTCTGAAGGCTATAAGCCTAAGAAATGGAAGATTTTAGAAATAGAGCACATTAACCGGTTTATAATTGAAGCCGATGATAAAATATATTTAGCAATGAAAGTAAGTAATAAAAACATAATTATAGTAGTATTTTACTAATTTTGTACATTATTTTGTTATAATAGTCGTATTAAAATTATGTTAGGTAATTCTTATAATGGGCTTTAATGGAGCTTGCCGTCGTGAAGAAATAACAAACATGATTATAGATGATATACATTTTAAAAATGATGGTATAATGGTTGACGTGGTAAAAACTAAAACTTATGTTCCTAGACAATTTATTATAACTCAAAGGTTATGGATTGATTTGGTGAAAAAATATTATCATCTTCGTCCCAGTCATGTTACACAGAGGCGTTTTTTTCTGCAATATAGAAATGGCTTGTGTGTAAATATTCCAATAGGTTTTAATACAATAGGAAAAGTACCAAAAAGTATTGCCACTTACTTGAAATTATCTAATCCTGAACACTTCACTGGCCATTGCTTTAGACGATCCAGTCTAACACATTTGGCTAATAGTGGAGGAGATTTAATTACAATTAAGAGCCATGGAGAATGGAAATTTTCCACTGTGGCTTAAGGTTACCCTGATAATTCCATCAAGAAAAAATTAGACGTTGTTGAAATACGAAATACTATCTAACACTGCACTTAATACATCTACTAAAATCTCAAACTTTAGAGATTTGTTGGATGGTGGAGGCCACCAAATTATTTCTAAATTTGTAACTGGCGATGAAACGTACATACCGTTTTTTTATGTTCCCACTCGTCAAGAAAACCGAATCTGGATACATGGAGATGAGGATACCCCTACGATGGAACAAAAAACAGCGAGCAGTGAAAAAAGTAATGTACGCAGTATTTTTTAGAAGTACGGGTTTGGTGACCGCAATTAAATCACAAGATCAGAAGACAGTTACCGCTAGGGCTGGGCGATACCGACGTTTTCGGTATCGGGTACCGATACCAATCGAGGTATCGATACTTAGCGATGTATCGGGTCTGTGCACGGTATCGATTCTGAGTACTGGAATCGGTAAAGTATCGATAGGTATCAATGCTTTGGAATCGATACCTTGGAATAGATACCTTGGAATCGATACCTTGGAATCGATACCTTGGAATCGATACTTTGGAATCGATACCTTAATTCGATACCTAGAAATCAATATTCATAACCCGTTTTCTAGGTGTCGATTGTTTGATATCAGTTTCAAGAGATATAAAATTAATTTACCGATTCTACCATAACTGCGGTATGAAATTTGCAATATTGTGATTTTTCTTTTGTAATAATTATAGTTATTATGTTTATGTTATAATATCGATATTTGTTACGCATAATATAAAATTCAACAACATCCTCTATATAATATATATATATATATATAAAGCTATATATACTTAAAAATTCTTTACTTAAAAAGTTATTGCATCTTTTATGTACATTTAAAAAAATGCACAAAGGTAAGCTACCCGATACATGGCTACCCGATACATCGATACATCGATACTTAGCGAGTACTGGAATCGGTAAAGTATCGGTAGGTATCGATGCTTTGGAATCGATACCTCGCTACCCGATGCATCGATACTTAGCGAGTACTGGAATCGGTAAAGTATCGATAGGTATCGATGATTTGGAATCGATACCTTAGAATCGATGCCTTCGTTATATGAGGTATCGGGGAATCGATACCAGTTATGGTATCGGGTATTGGACAACGTATCGATACTTCGCCCAGCCCTAGTTACCGCTAAATGGAATGTTCAAAATTGTTTGCCTACTGTGTTCGGTAAAGTGCCAAGAAAGGGAATTATGTTACATCATGATAACGTATCGTCCTATGCAGCAGGGATAACTGTTCAGTATTTAGGTGCAAACAAAATCAAAGTTATAGAACATCCTTCTTACTCACCGGATTTGGCGATCTGTGCTACTTTTGGCTAGTTTTTGAGCTCAAAAAATATTTTAAAGGGAAAAAGTTCCAGTCAGAAGAACGAATTGATGTCGCCGTTAAGTGTTTTTTTGATAGAACCCCTAAAGACAGCTGGCTGAACGCTTTTGAACCATAGAAGCAAATAATGGTTAAGTGTATTATTGTTGATGGCAATTACTTTGAACATATTTAAAATAAAAATTATGAAAACTTGTAATCAATCTTTCTATTCTCAATAATTGCAGCTTGGCCGTCGTATTGTCATTATTTCTACTCTTTTCAATAAAATACTAACGAATTTACATTAAATTTTTAACTTTAGCACGTTATTGAAAAAATTATTATGAAAAATTTTTATTTCGTGAATTAAATTTAAATTTTAGTTTTAAAAACGTGTCTACAAATATTATTTTTTTTAAATTTTTACTCCGCAATTAAATCACAAGATCAGAAGACAGTTACCGCTAGGGCTGGGCGATACCGACGTTTTTGGCATCGGGTACCGATACCAATCGAGGTATCGATACTTAGCGATGTATCGGGTCTGTGCACGGTATCGATTCTGAGTACTGGAATCGGTAAAGTATCGATAGGTATCAATGCTTTGGAATCGATACCTTGGAATAGATACCTTGGAGTTGATACCTTGGAATCGATACCTTGAAATCGATACTTTGGAATCGATACCTTAATTCGATACCTAGAAATCAATTTTCATAACCCGTTTTCAAGGTGTCGATTGTTTGATATCAGTTTCAAGAGATATAAAATTAATTTACCGATTCTACCATAACTACGGTATTAAATTTGCAATATTGTGATTTTTTTTTGTAATAATTATAGTTATTATGTTTATGTTATAATATGAATATTTGCTACGCATAATATAAAATTCAACAACATCCTCTATATAATATATATATAATGCTATATATACTTAAAAATTCTTTACTTAAAAAGTTATTGCATTTTTTATGTACATTTAAAAAAATGCACAAAGGTAAGCTACCCGATACATGGCTACCCCATACATCGCTACCCGATACATCTATACATCGATACTTAGCGAGTACTGGAATCGGTAAAGTATCGGTAGGTATCGATGCTTTGGAATCGATACCTCGCTACCCGATGCATCGATACTTAGCGAGTACTGGAAGCGGTAAAGTATCGATAGGTATCGATGATTTGGAATCGATACCTTAGAATCGATACCTTCCGTATATGAGGTATCGGGGAATCGATACCAGTTATGGTATCGGGTATTGGACGACGTATCGATACTTCGCCCAGCCCTAGCTACCGCTAAATGGAATGTTCAAACTTGTTTACCTACTGTTTTCGGTAAAGTGCCAAGAAAGGGAATTATGTTACATCATGATAACGCGTCGTTCTATACAGCAGGGATAACTGTTCAGTATTTAGGTGAAAACAAAATCAAAGTTATAGAACATCCTTCTTACTCACCGGATTTGGCGATGTGTGCTACTTTTGGCTACTTTTTGAGCTCAAAAAATATTTTAAAGGGAAAAAGTTCCAGTCAGAAGAACGAATTGATATCGCCGTTGTTACGCTCCGCATAAAGAATATTTTAATTTATTTTTAAATAATATTCTTCTTTAAATATCTCGATTTAAAATAATATTTAAACTTAAGACATTTTTCTTGTATGTATTCGTGTCCAAAGAGAAAGCATTTCTTTTGTTATATCCTGACCGACGAGACCCTTCGTTTTCTACCTGACCGTCAGCAACCCTAACGTTACTGTGGAATTTCTATATACATTTCATTTTAAATTGTTTCAATTTAATTATCCATCTTCTCTTATATATGGTGCTTCATATCATTAGAAAGCTTATGTCACAAGCGTTATTTTAATAATATTTATGCCATTGACAGAACATCTCTTCAGGTCGCGCTTCTTATTAATTAGTATTCAAGATATCGACCCTCTCTTCGACTCAGGTCATAAAACAGACCGTTTTCAAAAACCAGTGTCTATCGACACAAAAACTATCAGATATCTTCTCGTTAGAACTCTCGTAACACACAGATCTTACTCATCGTACTGTCCAAGTACACGCCACGATGCCGCCCGGTGTCTTTCGCTTCTAAGAATCGCTCTACATATACTTGACCAGGTATATCTGTGAAGCCCACGTGACCATTTCCGCCAACCAAAGGTAACTCTGTATTGTTCGATACAGAGATTATTTTATATTAATCGTATTCAATTAACCCTCAATTTACTGCTCAATTAAACGATCGTTTCAGAGTATTGTGTGTTAATTTTCAATTACATATTTAATACCGCTCCTTGTGTATATATTACTTTTGTTTTATTACTTTTAAATATAACAATTTCAATTTCTTTCTTATGTAAATATAAATACAAACTTTAATGACAACGCTTATGTGTTTTATTTATTTAGTAAGTAAGTTATAAATGTATTTTAATTAACAATCATCACGCACGTCCTGGACCTTTGAAGAAACTTCACCAGCACCACTAATTATTTCACAAACACAGTTGGATTTTTCAAACACCCCCACAATCGATGCTGTAATAAACCTTTTAAAAAAATAACTCATAAATATTGGTAGGAGTACACTTTTCACATAGTTTACATGACTCTTCGAGAATGACTGTATAAGTCGAAACATATTGTCGTGGATTTTTCCCTTCAGAAGAAAGAAAAAAATAGTAGAACAATATTGAACATTATTTGAATAACATTTATAAAAATATATGCATTTTATTTTGGTGTCTATTTTTATTTCAGACTGAGAACGATATAAATTTAAATTATAAATGATGAATTTGTAATGTTTGATTTTTATCCATGTCTGTAGATCGCCCAGGCTTAGATGATGTTTAAAGTTGGCGCCGTCCTGGATGTTAGAGCGTGTATTGAGAGATATACATTTTATTATTGTTTTGAGTTATATAGGTAGGGATGCCCGAGCGTTTCCAGGATCTTCATTTTAGAGATTCATTAATGTCCTTGGAGATAGGTCGTTATAATTGAATATTAGACACGACTTAATTTTGTCTAATATATATAATATCTTGGATAATTCGTTATAGTTTTTGGTGCGTCGATTGTGTTTAAAAGTAATTTGTCGTGATTTTACAAATCTTTTATATTTGTAATTTTATTTATTTGAAACACCTATCTGAAGAAAGGAATCTCTCGTGCTGTGTTACGTTACATTAATTAATGTAGGTACCATTTATAATTATTATTAATATATTGAAGAAAGCGCTATAATTAATTTGTAAACTTTTGTGAAAACTTTTTATATGTTCAGAAAAATATCTAGAAAATTTGTTAGACTGTTTTTATGGAGTTTGGTTTTTATTCACATAAATATTTCAATACGTAGGAAGGTGGGGACAAGTTTGTGTGATGTCATGTTAATGCATGCATAACGGTAAGAATTTGATTTCGCGCGCAAGATAAACAAATCTTTATTTTGACGTTTGAGTTTTGGGTTAATATTATTGTTGACATCTAAGAAATTTTCTTGTATATTATTATTTATATTTTTGCTCGTGGTTATTCAGTTTGAGAGTTTTAATGATCTGTATCTTCATATGATATCCAAGTCTTTTTATCCTCACAGCTGTGCATTTAGCAGTTCAACGTTACACTTTGTAAAGTTGATTTTTTTTTTATTTTTTTTTGTAATAAAATTGTAAGGGGGAAAATGTTTGTATGATTTGTCTGACACCTTGTATTATTTTATGATATTACCCGAATCCGAGAGGATCGACCCTGGAGAAGTGAGCTCAAGGAAGGCAACACGACTGAAGACAGCCGGCAGATTAAGTTTTGGTGTGAAATTAAAGTTTATAAGCAATTGAAAGCATAGTTCACAGCAATTTTTAAATACATTTTGTGAAACAAATATACCAAGTGTTTTATTTAGTAAATTACTAATTATTTGATTTATCTTAGAATAATTTCATTATTATTAGCACGGCACATCCACATCGCGATATCCAGCACAAGCCGCCGTTTGTAATACCGTTAAGTGTTTTTTTTTTTTATAGAAACCCCTAAAGACAGCTGGCTGAACGCTTTTGAAGTTTTGAAGCTTTTGAACCATGGAAGCAAATAATGGTTAAGTGTATTATTGTTGATGGCAATTACTTTGAACATATTTAAAATAAAAATTATGAAAACTTGTAATCAAACTTTCTATTCTCAATAATTGCAGCTTGGCCGTCGTATTGTCATTATTTCTACTCTTTTCAATAAAATACTAACGAATTTACATTAAATTTTTAACTTTAGCACGTTATTGAAAAAATTATTATGAAAAATTTTTTTTTCGTGAATTAAATTTAAATTTTAGTTTTAAAAACGTGTCTTCAAATATTATTTTTTTACAATTTTTACTCTGTAAACGTGTTAAATTTAAATATTCAAACTTTTCACCCTCGTTCCACTATCAACATGATATTCTATCTACCCATGTATGTACAAAATATTGTTTATTTCGCACAAATTAGATTCAGGATAATTCGTTTACATATGCGTGTACATTTGAAATCGCTCAAAACGAAATATCCGCATATTCCTTTTCAACGTACAATGTTTCATTTTCGAAATCTGCAAATACGAATTTCGGTTCCCGTATAACGCGGAACAGTGATTTGTTATTTTTGATTTAAACTTTATTTATACTGTGAATTTATTAAAAGCTTTTGCGCGTTTGTTTGTTTTATATTTATTTCGAAAATAGCTGATTAATCTATTTCATTGGCTGCCTATTCTTTCAAAAAAAAAATGCTTGAACATTTCATATACTTCTTTTTATTAAAGAAAATATGTTAAAATATTTTATACCTGGGACGTTTGTTACTTTTGTTTATTTTTATTTTGTGTGTTTACGCAATATATAATTTTTGAAAACATTATGTGTGGCTTAGATTATATTTATACAACGTGTTCCAATAAGAATTACATCTAGTTGTCCATGAATTTCTCCTATAAATTATGATGTTCTGCATTCTTGAAATGCGGATATACAGTGTGGTCATAAAGTTTGGAACAAAGCTTATAACCGCATTATTTTACACTTTTTGGAAAAACGCTCGGACAGGTAAATTTTCTTTTTTAAAATGCCATCTTTTGACATACAATTTTTTTCTATGACGTCATTGGTTTTCGAGTGATGACGTTATCAACGCTTTCTTTAAATGGCAACCATATTATTTTTTTCTCGTTTTTGGTAGATCTTTATATCCACCAAATAGTGATATAAAACAATTGGTATGTTGCATCACAATTTTTTTGAAAAAATTATATAAATTTAGAAAAAAATACGAAAATTTTATTTTTGTACAAAATTAAAATTAAATTAAAAAAAATACACCTAAACTTAAATTTATTGTAACAGTTAACGTAAATTTTCAAAATGGACCCCACCAACCAACTGACACTGTCCTAGCCGTGTGAAAATGCTTTGCGATCAATAGTAATCTGCGTTATTCGCTCCTCGTCAAGAGAAATTCGTCTTCCCAATCGGCCAATTACTTATTAAAAAATCTTATTTAACATTAAATAGTTTCACAAAAAGGGGCCAAAGAAGTTTAATTTATTTAAAAAATTGACATGTTGTGGCAGACCATTTCTTAATTAAAATTATCGCCCAAAAATTGAAGATTTCAAAAACTAATTAAGCTTACAAAATTTACTGAAATATGTAAGTAAGTTTTTTTTCACACTTCTGTCTTGTGTGAGGACTTAAATATTCTTCTTGAACAAACCGGATCGTCAAAAGCACATGTACTCATGTTACTATGCAAAAAATTTACAAAAACAAAAACACGCACTTTTTTGCAAGATATTTCTTTATGACATTCTTGCTTCTTTTTATACAATTTATTTACAAAAATTTTAGTTTGAAATTGTTTCTATGGCGACAACATTGTTGAATTATTTACTTCTATTTTTGACGTTAAATTTTTGAGATATTGCGTAAAAATTGTTCATTTTCGCTAATATAAAAAAATGGCACATTTATCTGAGCGAGAAAGAATCGAAATTTTAATTATGGTTGGGTATGGGGACAGACAAAGAACGCATGCAGAAGCATGCGATTTGTTTAACCATGAACACCCTGATAGACCTCCAATTACCAGGTCTACGGCGACAAAACTAGTTGGAAAGTTTACCGAAACTGGATCCGTAAAAGATCGACCACGGCAAGGTAGACCTCAAGTAGGAGAAGATGTGAAATTAAATGTGCTTCTAGAAGCAGAAGAAAGACGTCATGTTTCCACCAGACAACTTGCGTTAGCCAATCAGGTGGCTCACTCATTTGCCGTCAACTTATTTAAAAAAGAACACTATCGTCCTTACAAAGTTCAACTTGTACAGGAATTACATGAGGATGACGAAGATCGTCGACTGCAGTTCTGTGAAGACGTAATGTTACGTTGTGACCAAAATCCAAATTTCTTGGAAAACATCGTCTTCTCAGATGAAGCTACGTTCTGCATAAATGGATCTGTTCACCGCCATAATTGCTGATATTGGTCGCAGAACAATCCGCATTGGACTCAAGCGTGTCATACTCAGCGCAGAGGGAAAGTTAACGTATGGGTTGGAATGATAGGACGACGCATTTTAGGACCATATTTTTTTGAAGGAAATTTGACTGCTGTGCAATATTTAGAATTTTTAAGATTTGAACTGGTTCCAGCGCTCGCTGTTATTTTCCCAAATCACGAGGATGGTGATGTACCCCATCCAAATATTTGGTTTCAACAAGATGGGGCGCCTCCCCGTTATGATATAGAGGTTCGCCACTATCTTGACGAAATATTTCCCAATAAATGGATTGGACGGAGAGGCGCCATAGAATGGCCACCTCGTTCTCCTGACCTGACTCCGTTAGACTATTTTTTATGGGGTTATTTGAAATCGAAAGTGTATTTTAACAAATCGAACGATTTAGAAGATTTAAAAGAACGAATTCGCGTAGAACTTACACAAATATCCCCAGACATAATTGAGGCGAGTATACGAAGTGTTTACACTCGGCTGGGACAGTGTCAGTTGGTTGGTGGGGTCCATTTTGAAAATTTACGTTAACTGTTACAATAAATTTAAGTTCAGATGTATTTTTTTTAATTTAATTTTAATTTTGTACAAAAATAAAATTTTTGTATTTTTTTCTAAATTTATATAATTTTTTCAAAAAAATTGTGATGCAACATACCAATTGTTTTATATCACTATTTGGTGGATACAAAGATCTACCAAAAACGAGAAAAAAATAATATGGTTGCCATTTAAAGAAAGTGTTGATAACGTCATCACTCGAAAACCAATGACGTCATAGAAAAAAATTGTATGTCAAAAGATGGAATTTTAAAAAGGAAAATTTACCTGTCCGAGCGTTTTTCCTAAAAATGTAAAATAATGCGGTTATAAGCTTGGTTCCAAACTTTATGACCACACTGTAGATTAAATGGTATGCAGGTTAATTATCTAACTGTCACTGTCAAAATTTATCATCGAGAGATATGGTGATGAAATTAATAACAAGTACAATTAGATTATTAATTTATTTAATAAGAAAACTTTAAAGATGAGATATTAATCAACAACCAAGGTAAGTAACTAATTTGTAGAAATTTTAATTATTATAATTTATAGCAAGTATTCAAAATGGTCACCATTTTGTGAATGCATAATGCAATACCACGTTTCATGTTGTCAAAAATATTCTGCAATATATTTGGTGCTATTTCATTACATTGTACTGAACTTGACATAGTGATTTACTTTCCTCATTCTTAATAGCGGTCGCCAAGCTGGTAAAAGGCGCGTCCACCATTCCGTTTATTAATGCTATTTGGCCGGCTCTATATTTGTATTTCTATAGCTTCCTGACGATTCTTACCTCAAATTTATCGTTTCTGGCCAGTGTTCTGGTGTTAGTGTAGTCTCTTTGGTGTCCTGTCGTCATACGAGGGACACCGTTTATATTTTTACAAAACCACTAGATGGTGCTTTTGACATTTGTAATCGCTATATTCTTAAAGTTTGACATTTGTCAATGAGAAATCCGCGACAGCTTAGAAATTGAGTCAGTAGTTTGTTGACAGTGACAGTTTTAAGACAGTGAGTTTGTAAAATAGTTAAAGGTTTTCGTTGGATGATTTTTTACGATTATAAAAAGTCCTAACTCTACAAGAATGCATTATATAATTTCGGTCAACTTTTGGTAATGAAGCACCATTAGAGAAGACAGTTTACAATTGGTTTGCAGAATTTCGTCATAGTCGTGCCTCATTGAGTGATGAATCACGTAAAGGTCGACCAAAAACTGTTGTGATTCCAAAAAGCATCGATGCTGTGCGGGAAATGATAAAACACGGTCGACATCTGGCTTACAGAGAGGTAGAGGCCTCTCTTGGCATATGGCAGACTGCAATTCATTCGATTTTATATGAACATTTATTTGTAAAAAAACTATGTTCCAGATGAATTCCACATAACTTGACCGAAGCACAGAAAGCAGTTGATGTCAACCGGTGTAAATAGATGCGCAAAAATTCGACGTAGGAACCGCAAAATCCGTATAAAACATCGTCACAGGTGACGAAACATGGATATATGCGTATGAGCCGGAAACCTAACAACAATCTACTGTATGGATGTTCCAAGACGAACCGAACTCCACAAAAGTTGTTCGTGCAAGGAGCACTTCCAAGAAAATGTTCGCTTGTTTCTTCGGCTGTACAGGACAAATCGCAATAATTCCTTTAGGGGATCGAAAAACTGTTAACGCTGAATGGTATGCAGTAATTTGTTTACCAAAAGTTATAGACTAAATAAGGAGGAACAACAGAAAACATCGTATTATTCTTCATCACGACAATGCGAGTTGCCATACAGCAGTTGACTATTTGAAGGAGAAAAGTGTTGAAATAATGTCCCATTGCCCATATTCACCTGACTTGTCGCCGAATGATTTCTTTTTGTTCCCAACTGTGAAACAAAAAATGCCTGAACAACACCTTAAGAAGCAATCAAATCCTTTGAAAACCACGTTTCTGAGATACAACCTTCAGAGTGGAATAAATGTTTTGAGAACTGGTTCGTACGCATGCAGAAGTGTATAGACCATAAAGGTGAATATTTTGAAAAACAACAAAATAGTTTGTTCCCAAAAATTTTGTTATCTTCACAGATTTTGTAAAAATGTAAAAGATGACCCTCGTAGAATGTGCTAATTACGCTGTTGGGAGATGTCGGATTTTGAAACCAAATTGTTGCGACTTGAATACGTTGTTTACGCTCCGGTTTGTGAAGGACCAATGTTATGGTTGTATCCAGTTACTATAAACACGACCACTATGTTGCTTCAACATACATAGGTTGTAAGGCTGTATACACTTTACTATTTAAATCTTCGGTGACTATTCGTTAAATGTAAATGTACTTTCTTCTAAATATAGTTATTTACACTATATACATTTATATTGGATGTACAACGACTTATACTAACATAAGGCTGCTGTTGAGACTGGTATCTCTGTTAAAGCATGATTGTTATGCTGTTACCAAAAAGACTGTGTCTTGTGCTGTTGCTCGTTATAATGTTTGAAAATTGGAAATCTTTATGTTTGAAGTCTATATCCTAGATCTATTTATATTTAATAATAAAAAATGTTTAAAATTAAAATATTACAAAATGATATTAAATGTATCCTCAACAGACGGAATGGCTTCCAATTTCAGTATCTCTTATTTAAAGTCTTCCGTTCTTATACTGATGTTTCGGTTTGTCTAGCCTGCGTTTGCTAGTTACAGTTCCTGCAACACATTAATTCTCTAACGGTAGCCTGTCTTTGTAGATATGAAGGGCGTCACCTTTTTTAAGGTAGTGAATACTGCATCTACATTATGTTTCTGTTCTACTGACACGGTCCGTTGTACCCTTTATGTAGGATAGAAATGTTCTTGGTTTCAGTTCCTTTTGCCCTTCTGCCTTATTTCTTTGCCACTTATACAAGGTGTTCCGTATCGTTATTTTCAAATTTTAGGAGTGTAAAGTAGACTTCATTTCAAGTAACAAAAACGCAAAACTTGTATATCCATTTTTATTTGAATCAAAGTTACAGATCTATGAATGTGATTGTCAGATCATGACAAAAAAGGTAATCCTAAAGTCAATTCAAACTGATTTTATTTAAAAAAAGTTATACTATTCAATAACAGGCCTGTGATTGTTAACGTCACATAATAAAATGATATCCTTAATTAAATAAACACGTTTCGTAGTGCATACAGTAATTTCTTGGAGATCTAAAAAAAAGGGTACTGGAAATTGATTTATGATAAAGAAGGTTCTTACTTATTTCGTAAATGCTGAACCATGAATATCATACAATAAACAAATGTTCATACAACAGCTTATTAGTGAATGGACACATTTTCTTTATTCAAAATGCCTTACCGATTTATTTTCAAGAGTATGCGGACATGCATTTTGTGTATGGCTAATGTAACGGCAGTGTACGTCAAGCACTTATTGAATACCGACATTGGTTTCCCGAAAATCGCATTCCTCATTACAGAACGTTGCTGGAAGTACACAGACAATTTCGGAAATGCGGACTACGTGATTATCTTTTCGACCGAGGAGTGAATTTGCCAGCAGACTTAGAGGAAGAAGCAGTAGCTATTGTTACAAGGGATCCAACTCTCAGTGTACGTCGAATCGCTAGACAACTAGGAGTGCTACGAACGACAGTTTGGCGAATTTTGAAACGTGAGCGCTTATATTCATATCACTATCGCAGGGTACACGGTTGGCTTGAGGCAGACCACTATGCTCGTCTAGTTTATTCTACCTGGATATTAAGACAGTCACGGCTTCATTTTAATTTCTGCAGAACAATCCTCTGGACAGATGAATCTACGTTCACGAGAAGTGGTGTTACAAATCTGAGTAACCTGCATAGGTGGTCATCAGAAAATCCCAAAGCTATATGCCCATCTAAATTTCAACATGAATTTTCTATTAACGTTTGGGCGGCCCTAATCGATGTCTTGTTGATTGGTCCTGTCGTTCTTCCTGGAAGGTTAAATGCGAACAATTACCTTCAATTTCTTATTGACGAACTGCCAGGTCTTTTAGAGGATGTCCCACTGAATGTTCGACGAAACATGTAGTTTCATATGGACGGGGCACCACCACATTTCGGAATTGCTGTCCGAAATTGGGTTAACGTCAATTATCCAAGATGGATTGGTCGAGGTGGTCCTATTGCATGGCCACCCAGATCACCCAATCTTAATCCCTTTGACTTTTATTCATGGGGGTACATGAAAAATTTAGTCTACGCGCAAGTTTCGAACAGAAGAGAAGAGTTGTTAGATCGTATTCACCTGGCTGCCGAGCAAATCCGACAAAAAAGTATTAAATTCGGATAAGTACTTCGTCTGTTGGCTTACAGGCACAAGCCTGCATTCAACAAGGAGGTGGACATTTCGAAAATATTATTAATTGAACTTTTTTAAATAAAATCAGTTTTTATTGACTTTAGGATTACAATTTTTTTTCATGATGACACAATCACATTCATAGATCTGTAACTTTGAAACAAATAAAAATGGATATACAAGTTTTTCGTTTTTGTTACTTGAAATGAAGTCTACTGTACACTCCTAAAATTTGAACATAACGATACGGGACACCTTGTATAGACTAATTTATTAAAGCAGAAGTACCCATTTTTCTTTAGTGTTCGACATATGGTTAGAGTTTCGTCTTTCCTTTGATCTTGGTGGGGTAATTTTTGTGATCTTGTAACTAATGTGTCCCACAGAATTGCGTTGGATGTATGGAACATCGCTTCTAGCTATAGTGAATTTCGTTGGTTCACCTATTGTCTACAGTAGCTCCCGAAAATTTAAACTGTTCGACTTACTAAATTGTTTTTTCGTCATTAATTAATACTTTGCACCACACTTTATTACTAGATATTATTTGTTAAACTCATATACAATCTACGTTCTTCGTGCTCGTTATAGAGTCATGAATTAAATTTTAAAATAGTCCTGAGCTAGAATAACCCGATCATCAGCGAAACCCAAAGTAAAAAGTCTATAGTCCTTCATCAGTGCTCTCATAATTTTGCTTCCATTTGCTCGGCACTATTTTCAAATATAGATTAAATAATAAAGGCAACAAACTAGATTCTTGTTTTAATCCCTTTGTGGTGTTTATTGGATTTTTCTAGGAACTGCGAAATGCTAAAATGTAAATTTCTTTCTTTTTTGTAAGAAATAATATTGAAGAGCTGAGTTGTTTTAAGATTTTACCACCAATGGTATATTTTTAAATAAATCAATAACCAACGTCAGCTTAATAGAATAGGTAACTATTGGAATACCGTGTTTGATGTTTATATATAATTTATTAAATTTCTTTCTTTTTTGTAAGAAATAATATTGAAGAGCTGAGTTGTTTTGAAGGTTTTACCACCAATGGTATATTTTTAAATTAATCAATAACCAATGCCAGCTTAATATGTTACTATTGTGATACCGTGTTTGATGTTTATATATAATTTATTACAAATATTGTACGAACAGTTTGTAATGAAATATCACGTAGGTACAAACAATGCATTTTGTGTTCCATCCATGTACATTAAAAGCTCGAAATTAATTTTATAATCCACGGTATATCCTTCACACTTGTTAGTTTCGGAAAACGTCAATTAAAATGTAAATTGCATGTAAATAAAATACTGTACATCACTGGATAAGTCATAAAAAAATTTCAATTTCCGGTCGAAACGAAACAAAAAACAAAAATTTAGTAGCCCGTGAATTGTAGCTGAAATCGGTTCCGGGAAATTGCAACGGTCCCCCTATAAACTGTAGAAGCTATATTGCGTGTGTATATAGATCCACTATATGCAATTAATGTGTTAGGAAGTTTCTGCAAATGAACAAGTATAATGTTAAACTTTGATATATGTATCATCGAAGTTTTCCAGTTCTGTACGTCTCAACTTGTACTGATGGAAAACTCGCTGATAAATTGGAATTAACACTTTGTTTGAAAGTTTTAATAACTCAAAAGTTGAAATTATCGAAGAAACTTTCAGCAGAATGTACAAAGTATATTAATTTGTTTTTTGTACGGGTACAAGCTTGCAGATTTAAAGTTAATGCCCTGAATTATGATGGGTTTTATATGTCAGGTTAATTATTAAGATGTTCATAATTAAATGGCTTAAGAGCTCATTGAATGGAAGATAATGTGGAACAAAAAGTTTATTATATAAAATACTACAAAATGAATGTAGATATACAGGCTTATAGGCTTCGAGCTCTGTGCCTTCACTTTGAAAACTTTTAATCATGGATTAGGGCGCTCTAATTACACTAATTATTAAAAATATACTGTAAAAGTAGAATATACAGGAAACCAAGAAGCAGAAAGTAATATATACATAAAAGAGGAATTAGAACATATTATTCTAAAAAAGGCTTCACTAAAAAAGGAATTATCTGAGAAGAGATGTGAATAGAGCAATATAAGGGCGGAGACCAATATTTCAGGTCTAACTCATAGATAGCGGTCAGAGAATCAAATACAATTGGCATTCATTAATTGACATTCAACAAGCCTACATCCGAGTTTGAGGAAAACAACTCTTCTACATAGTTACAGAACATTTCCAGAATCCCTGATTCTAGGATGACTAAATGATAGTGTTTCAAATATTCAGGAAATAGTAAATGGCTTTGTTCATGTTTCCTCAAATGTTTTTCATTTTTTACCTCATTCCACGAATACCACCTCCATTTAAAATGTTATTCATTGTAAATTACCCAGCCTTTATCATTGTTATTGTTGCAAAGGCATCATATGCCGAAACATGTAAGATTGTTTTAAATAAATATATATTAAGCTGGTACAGCCTTCAGTATACTATTTACGTTAATATAAACAATTTTCGATAATATTACAAGTTCTAATTTAAATTAGTATCTTATAATTCTTAGACATTGTCAGATCGCGCCATCTATTTAGGAACGACAGAGGTAGGGTTATCTATTATGTAGCTATTTACAATTTTAAATGTCAATTTATTTTCTAACTAATTGTTTTATTATTTAGGATATTTAAATACCTTCAATATGCTTAAATTTACTTTAAACCAGAAGTTCAAACCAACATTTTAAATTGGCCACGCCTTTTTCTTTTCGGCGACTATTTTTCAGGTAGTCAACGCGTTCAAAAAAATGGAACATCGGTTTCGTTTAGGTAACGGTGAAGATCAACAACAACAAAAAAAGCGAAGCGTCGCTTTTAAAATAATTCTACCATATCAAGATTTATAAGGCGATTTTTAAGTTATAATTCGTATTAAAAAGCTGAAATATAAAGAATTATATTATAAAAATATCTATACTACTTTGGAGTTACAAATTACCTATGTTTGCTAAATGCTTATTCAAGAAAACCACGAAAACCTACTCGGACAGCCAGTCAGGGATCAAAACACGGAACTGTCAGCATGATAAGTAAATGTATAGATACTTAAATAACATAAGATGTATAATAATGCCAACTACAGATATATAGTATGACATTAATATACTTAGATTTATATTTTAAATTTCGTTGAAAAGGGCATCATATTCCGAAACATGTAAGAATGTTACCTTAAATCGCCAACTAATTGAATCTACCATAACACACTAAGGTCAAGAAATAATTATCTTTATATATATATATATAACATTTGATAAATTATTGGAGGTTTTCGGCTCCGAAAACCTCCAATAATTTATCAAATGTTATATTTAATGAACGGCTAAGAAATTATCTAATCACTTATATATATATATATATATATATATATATATATATATATATATATATATATTAATATTGTTATAATTCAAGCTACGTGTATATTACGGTCATCTGAGAAAGAAAAGATAGAAATTAGAATAATGGAAAAACATATTGCTGCGGTATGTGAACGCGACATGTGAAAATTATGTCGAAGTGTCAATAAATTAATATCCCGATAATTTCTGTTATTCTAAGCTTAATTATATTTGTTTCAAAATTTTATTTTCATTTTTTTAGCATTCATTTTAGCCATTTAATAATTAACGCGAGAATAAAAAGATATTTAATTTATTTACATTGAAATTTGTATCGACATTAGTTTAGACACGTCCACTTTTTAAAATAGAAAAGCCGCGAATAAGATCTGTTTGTATTTAAGCCATAAACATAACCTACCATCTAAAACACATTCTTGTATATTCGTAAATTCATATATTAATTTTATAATCTTATTCAAATCATCGTTACATTTAAAATTCTATTCAAATAATAATATTTTTCAAGGCGAAAATCAAGTTTATTTTACATATAAAAAGGCTTTGAAAAAACAAATGAACTACAAGGCGTCGGTCTATAGAATTTGATTGTGTTGCATCAAAAAATATTTTCGTCCGTTTTAAAATTCGCATAAATGTAGTTCAAATAGTAATTGGAAGTCAAAAACAAGTTAAAAAAGTGCATAAATCATTATAACAACGTTTGAATATTTTTTTATACGACTGAAATAATTTTCCTACGAAATATCTTCGATAGCGTCATCTGGTCAAGGCTGAGTGCCCAAGCGTTTATAAAGTAATAAAGTGTTTAATCTACCTGAAAACAACATTCAGTAATTTATATAGTTATACAAGAGTATTACTACCCACGATGATCCGCTGCTAGCAGCTTGTGTCTCTTTCTGGGTATGAACTTGTGTGTTGGTTGCTGCTGGCAGCTCTGGGTGTGTGGTTTTGTGTTTGTGTGAGCGCGTAAGTGTAGGGTTTTGTATGTTGGCGCGCTCGTGCGTGTGTTTAGTGACCGGTCGCATAAATTTAGAGAGAACGTAGTTGGCGGCCGTTGCGCAGGGCCGCCAACCCTTTCCCAGCAACTTCTTTACTTTTCCGTGCAGTACTTCGACGGCCCGACCCTCGCCCCATGAAGGCAAGGCGCAGACCAGCGAAGCGCACCCTGCACGGGGTTGCTCATTGCCAACCGAGGGAACACTCTTAGCGGCTACTTCGGTCGACGACAGTCACACTTTTTGCCATCTACTGGGTTGTAGCCTAACATATGCGCTACCAAACTCTAGGGGGGTCTGCCCGATGGGCAGACAGGTGCCATTCCGCCTTTCCAGCAGGAGAGAGGAACAGAGCTACGCGGCGCAAAACACGGCGCCGCGCAATGCACACACCACTAGGACCGGTCCTGGGCGGCAACCTGGCTAAACTGCCGTTAACAGCACACACACGTTCGACGTGTTGCAGTGCCCCCGCATTGGCGGAAAACGTTAAGATGGCACAAAGTATGACCGTCGTCGACCGAAGTAGTCGCTAAGAGTATTCCCTCGGTTGGCGATGAGCAACCCCGTGCGGGGTGCGCTTCGCTGGTCTGCGCCTTGCCTCGATGGGGCGGGGGTCGGGCCGTCGAAGTACTGCACGGAAAAGTAAAGAAGTTGCTGGGAAAGGGTTGGCGGCCCTGCGCAACGGTTGGTTATCTGTTCTCTCTAAATTTATGCGACCGGTCACTAAACACACGCACGAGCGCGCCAACATACAAAACCCTACACTTACGCGCTCACACAAACACAAAACCACACACCCAGAGAGAGACGCTAGCTGCCAGCAGCAACCAACACACAAGTTCATACCCAGAAAGAGACACAAGCTGCTAGCAGCGGACAACACATATGTTCACACCTTGCTATCTGTTTTTGGAATACTAAGGCATGATTTATTATTATTCAATTGGAATGTATCTTTGAATAATTTTATCCATAGGAACTCAATTATTTGATACTTGTATACTGTCATTTATATTTTATATCCTTGATAAAGGCATCATTGCCGAAACATGTAGGGTTGTTTTAAATATATATACTTTGAAGTAAAGCCAGACCTTTAATCGCCAACTGATTGAATTTACTATATATATATATATATATATATATATATATATATATATATATATATATTCTGTTTTCATTTTAATTTAATTAATGATATCTGTAAAATCAATTTTGATCCGTATATTTAACGTCTCCTCAAAATATCACAATTCTACTAATGTGGTTTAAATAATTACCACAGGCAGTAAGTTCATATTTAAATTGATACAAGCCCCTGCCTTGATACATTATTAATAATATGATCGGTTTGCTACGGATGTTCTTTAGAACAAAAGCACTTGTGGGGGGAATCTCTTTAGTGCTGGGATTTAACCGATTTTGACATTTCTCCGCTGAAGATAACACAGCCCGCATAATTATTTCTCGAATATGTAGACTCCATGTTTAATTTTACGGTTGAGCTGGTTTTAAATAAGAAAGCCTTCTGTGCCATTAACCTGTCCTTGTGACGATATCTAGAAAATTAGAATTACTTCATTGTGAACGAGTTCATAATGAGTGCATTCTGAGCGAAATATTGCTATTGTTTAAACGTACGTTGCAGGACCATAATTTACGTATTGTCTAGCTAATTTATATAATATTCATGGAATAATCATTTTAATTCTCTTACATAATTCGAGTTAAAATGCTAATTGAATGTCTGTTTTATTTGATACGGGGGTATCATGGAAAGGAAACCGTTTTGTCCTTCTGAAACCTTAATATTTTTGAATATATCAAGATTAGAGGTTTTCATCATGAACTTATTATTTTTTAATCTATGATAAATTTAAATACATTGGCAGCTAGTCATAAATCTAATATCAGTAATACTTGTAGATATTTCTATTTGTAAATGTAAATTAGGTGTATTTGTTTTATTTTTTTTTTTGTAAATGTTTACATACGAGGGTTCGTTCTTAAGCTCGTGAAATGGAGGAAAGGAAAGAAAATAATAATATCAAATATAGTACTGAAAGGCTGGGCATTCAATATGGGAAAAATTGATGGAACTGATTACAAGGAAAGTGTTGTTAAAACTATATGGTACGTAAAATAAAATTAAAAAACCCTTACCACAATAGAATTTAATGATTCTAAATACGTATTTCTACAACCATGTTGTCATCTTCAGTAGAAAAAACAGTGTAACACTTGAACGCACAAAAACTCTCACAGAAGGATTGTTCTGAACGTCTTCTAGTTTAACACTAAATTCTTCAATCTTAAATGCTACAAAAATTGCCTACATTTTTGTAAACCCCACCTATTCATGCAAGAGCATTTGTAAATTCTATAGAAAAACCGTTTAAAAATATTATAAAAGCCGTAATTTAACATACATTAAGAATCCAATTATGAAAGCGTGTGACGTTTTTTGTTAATCTCAGGTTTGCCATTTTTAGATACCTTAGTAATTAGGAATGACAAAAACTTAGAGTTTGATATTTACCGAAAAGAAACCAACGTCAACAAATTTATAACCGCAGATTCAAACCATACTTTTCAGCACAAGAGTGCCTCTTTCAATTTTCTTATCAATTGTTTGTTAAGCATGCCATTTACAAAGGATAGATATGAAAAGGAATTAACTTTAATTAAGAAAATCGCGAGTTACAGCGGTTTCGATTCAGAAATAATGTTTCGATTCAGAAATAATAAACAAGCTAGTTAGAAAACATAAAGTAAGAAAAACAATTCAGGATTCCACATGTTTGCTACCTCAAATTGATTCGAGCAAAAAATTTATTAGTTTGCCGTTTCACGAAACTACGAAAAATTTAAGTAAAACCTTTAAACAGTATAATGTTCAAGTAGCATTTCGGTCGAATAACTCCATAAAATCTCTCTTAGGCAACGCGAAAGATAAAGTTGAGGTAAACAACAAATCTGGAATCTATGAAATAAATTGTAAGGATTGTGATAAAAAAAAAGTCGACCAAACAAAATGTTCGATTCTAACTCGTTATAAAGAACATGTTTCGCATATTAGATTCAATAGACCGGAAGAATCAAGTGTTGCCAGACATATTCTTGAATCAGATCACAACGTAACATCTGACTGTCTGAGATTAATAAAAAAAGGTCACACGCCCCCACGAATTAGATAGTTTTGAGAGCATTTTTATCTTTAAAAATAGGAATAACGTAATTAACGCAGATTTGGGTCCTATACCAGGTTCTTCTTTATTTGAGTTAATTGACAGTTAGATGTTATTAAAGCAAGAAAAATAGGAAAACCATTAAAAAATATTCGAATTCATGGAATTTATTTTTAAATTCGTTTCATTACAATATTTGCCATGAAAATATTCTGACTCAACATTAATTTCCAAATTTATATTTCAACATAATTTAAGGATTAGTTTCATAATTGGATTCTTAATGTATGTTAAATTACGGCTTTTATAATATTTTTAAACGGTTTTTCTATAGAATTTACAAATAATGGGTTAATGCTCTTGCATGAATAGGTGGGGTTTACAAAAATGTAGGTAATTTTTGTAGCATCTAAGATTGAAGAATTTAGTGTTAAACTAGAAGACGATCAGAACAATCATTCTGTGAGAGTTTTTGTGCGTTCAAGTGTTACACTGTTTTTTCTACTGAAGATGACAACATGGTTGTAGAAATACGTATTTAGAATTATTAAATTCTATTGTGGTAAGGGTTTTTTAATTTTATTTTATTCACTTATAAGCCACAGTCTCCGATTTGTTAGCTATATGGTACAGTATTGCAAAATTAGTGCAATCAAAATACTTTTGTGAGTATGGAACACATATCGATCCAGTTAAAGATATAATTTTGAAAGAGGCAATGGCAGCTCGTGACAGTATAAGAAAACTATACTGGATAAAAATGTTAATAGTAGGTATTAATACTATAGCCAAATAGACAAAACTGTCTGAAAAAAAATAGAGTTAAATACCGAATGAAAAAAAATTATAAATCATTCCAATCGTTCCACCGCGGTGAGTTGATTACTACAATCTGGTGTAGGGAACAACAGGCTATGAAAATTACTGGATATGGGAATTTCAATTCTATGAAACCGTATTTACATCTTAATTCAGAACATCATCTGAACATAATTGTTTATTATTCGTGGAATAGTCTACCAAAATTTAACTCGTGATTGAATTTTTACGTGATAAGTCTGTTTCTAATTTCTAAACTCAAATGAGTTGCAGAAAACACCACTCGTCCTGCTGACTCGTGGTGTTTTCAAGCTATGTACTCAGTTTCGTCTGAAAACCAAGCGACAGACATCGCGAAAATTCAATCACTAGTGGTATTACTGTTGAGAATAAATTGCCAGGCGTATATTTCTTCGAAAAATCTAAAAAATTAAAAGCATCACATAAAGTGTCTTATTTCTGTCAAAAGCAAATAGCGACGTGCCCACTTCTTTTTTCTTGAGAAAAGCAGGAGGTATTTCTGTCTTGTTTTTTCTTAGGGTCCCAAGAAAAGTTAACTGATATTGTTCTAGCATTTGTTCAGCCAGCGGAATTGATAAACCAATTGTCTACTGTAAGGTTTCGATTAGTTCCGTGTGTTGGTTCGGACAATTTTCGAACATAATAAGCCGGTACTGACTCACTGTTTTGCGTTGTTACTCTTCCAACGTATGGTATTGCATTGAGCATGTAAAATGTTTTTGAATCATTCAGCATCATTATTTTAATGCCATACTTATCAGGCTTACTAGCCATGAAGATTCAAAATGGACATTTTCCCGAATTTATCAACTAACCTTCTTTCAGCTCTAGTTTCTCTAGTATCAAACCTCAGACATGAAGCTATGAATTGAAAACGCTGCTGTGACATTGTTGCACGAAATATTCCATTTCCAAATGTTACTGACCAAAGTTCATCTAAGTTACAGTTTGATACCCGTAATGCACCTGCTAAAAACAACAACCCAACAAAAGCCTTCACTTCTGTGTTATTTATTGGCCGTGAGTAACTCTGTTGACTAATATTATTGCATTTACGAGCAATTTCTTCATTTGTATGTAAGACAATAATATCTAACATTTGTTCATTGAACAATAAATTCCAAGCTTGTTCAGGAGATTGAACTGTTCTGTCTTCTTCTTTGGGACCAGGTAAATGTAAAACAATGTTTTCTCGTCTTGTACAACCTTGTTTTGGTGGTGCTTGAGTACTCCAACAATGATCATTTTTACCCTGTAATCTGTAAATATTTCTCACTGGTTCGTTTACTACTTCGTCTTCATTTTCGCTTTGTTCACTGTCGGTATCTGAGAGTCGTTCTTCTATATAATCCTCATCAGAATCTTCTCCTCCAAAAATATCTTCAACGATGTCGTTTTCAGTCTCATTTGCCCACAGATTGTCTGCCACTATCTATTTTCTCTACTCGTTGAAGCCATTATACTAAAACAATCAACCATAAGTTGACACAAAATAATTAACATGAACATCACACTTGGGTCTACTATTCTATGCTACTATTCTATCGAATATCTTACCTCTCTATTTCACTAAAATGCAACAATTGACCCCACACCTTAACTCGGCAAACTGCAAACTGAATTTACATAAATTGGCGATTGACAAACAAATCACTCATGCGCATGTTACATTATATTAATGACGCTCCGGGTGTCTGAGACCCAACTGTGCAGTTCAAGGGCTAATAAACATATTAATTATAGAATTTTGTATTTATTATTTTTTTTCTATATGAATACACTGTGCTAAATAATATTATAAATTTACCTTTCCACTTTTGTACTTTTGAATGCTCATAATTTTGATTAAAGGGGATAAGTTAAATTTAATATTGTTAGATCTTAATAAACGCTAAGTTGCCATGGCAACCAGGCATGAAAACTTTGTCCGCACGATACGTACACAGTGTAGCTAATTAATGATGAAATATGTCGAAAACACCAATATAATAACACTTTGTGTGCCCTTAACTAAAAAAATAAATAAATATAATTTCATTGTATAAATTTTTTTTTACGCACAATGGTACTATTTCACTTTTAACGAGTGCCCAACACTAACATAAATTGTCAAGTTTAGGAAAATGACAGAAGTCAAAAAATTAGACTTAGACAACTGTCCTAATTACAAGGTAATACAAAATCGTATTATATTTGCGAGCAATACTACTCGACTATCTACACATTTTTAATTAAAGTGAATAAATAATGACATCTATTTGAGTACATTACATATTTAAAGGAAAATAAAAAAGTGCGCAATATTTTTAAACATATTTAACATATGATTTATTATCACTTTTCAAAAAAGATTTAAAAACACGATGGCTCCAACACTATAAAATGATTGAGCACTAGAATCATGTTTAGCATCCAAACATAAAATGGGCTACAGAAGATTTTAATTGGCGAGAGAATATAGTAACAAAGTTACAGGAAGGAAATAAACTACAGACCCCATTTCAGAAACTTATACACCAAAGTAAGTATATTATTCATTCATGTTGATACTTCATACTATATTAATAAATTAATCTGAAAAGTTTTAAAATTATATCGCTAACTCATCACAATACAACAAAAAAAAGACTCTTTACCTATTGCCATAATTGAATACATTAATGAACCAAAATAATAAATCAACCTTGATTGTGACAATAATGTAAAACCTTAATTATTATATTTATTTACAATAATATACATGAAATATGTTCTTTCCTTTTCGTGTGAAAAGTTTGGTTAAAGCACAAAATTTACCTATAAAAAATAATGATTTATTTAAATTTAGTGTTATTTAATAAAATATTATATTTACCGCCATTTATTAAAAATTTAAAATTCAGAAATTTTAAAAAACTGACAATAACAAACCATCATAATAGTATGTATATAAAACTCAAATATGGCGCAATTTATTATATGTAATAATTCCTAATTAACGGTAACAATACCTCCCCACATTCGATATTAATTCAAATTCAAATAATTAGGATACGTTAAACACTGCATTGTGATTGGTTAATCGCTTTTAAGATATTATAACTCGATTAAGTTAAATATCCAAATATTTTCAATTTAAAATGCATTACAATAAGAAAAAATAATAATAAAATTCATCAACAATTAAAATAGTAAAAATAAATTATTTATAAAACGTTCCCAAAATCAAATTTAATAAATAAAATATCACAGCTTACCAAGTTGTCATGGTAACCGACAAAAACCGTTAAAAGCGCGAGATAATTACCCTGCTTAATAGCGTGTGAATTTGTCAATCCCCGCCAAATCGAAAAATAACCTAACCTGTAAATGTTAATGATAATTTTATGCAAAAATAACCAGTGCGAAATGTTAAAAACTAAGTGAAAAGACGATAAACAAATATCAGTGTAAACGTTGAAGAAAGAGTTATTAAAAAAATAATTTTTATTTAATTAAAACTTTCGAAATTAATACTTTTATTACATGTAACCAATAACGTACAAAGAAAATAACGTGAAGCAGAGGGTAATGTATTCAGTTCATGTGTTAGTTGAATTGCTGAAGTAGAATATGTTCCTGAAATGTTAGAAAAGAACCTGTGATGTCCTGTTGATACAGAGGCATGCTAATTTTCAGATTCGCAAAATCAAGGTATGTATTCTTTATTGTATATATTGCATGCATTGATTCTATTAAAATATATTTTGCCAAATATATAATAAATAAAATATAACTGTGACAAATTAGGTAGAGATATTAAGAACAAGTTCGACAATAATAGATTAAACATCAAATTACAGTAAAATTAAAAACCAAAAGTATTATTAGTTTATTAAGAAATAGTAATCCATATTATAAAACAATATTTCGTATTGTTTTAGCCTTTACTTGATGAAATTATTATTATAACTATTATCGGGATAAAATAAAAAAAAATTAATGAATTTCCCTACTTTTTACTTCACAAAGTTCGATAGTTTCACTCACACAAAAGCTTGAAGTAAAAAGTAATGAAATTAATTAAAATTTGTTTTATTTTATCGCGATAATAGCTATAATATAATACACATACGTTGTATAAACTTAAAATTTCTAGATATACCAGTACAAGTTAGAAATTTGTGCATTTGTGTATATATATAAAATCAAGAAGGTTGGTATTATTTTTCAATGTTTTTAAAGAAATCCTTTTTAAAGATTAAAAGTGAAGATTAGAACCGTAGTTTTATTTCTATTTTAAATTATGGTTCTTCATCAAGAAAATGCAGAATCAATTCAATTACAAAACATGTTTGTCTTATATCTGTGATTCTCTTGTTCTATTTATATAAACGAACCCACGCCCTCTTCACTTAATATCTTTTCTTTATCTCAAGTTCATTATTTAATACACGAATATAAGAAAAACAGAACACATTCTAAATACATCAGAAAAGATATACACATGTGATTATATTCTACTACTAATAAGAAAGAAGGAAAATAATGACGAAGGAACACTACCTACAACCAAGACAACATAGGAAAATTACCGAACATAGTATGCACAATTAAAAATAAAAACTCACAATACATCTCTTTACTACAGCCTCGATATTAAACTTCTGACTTTATAGGCGAGCGAGTCTACCTTAAAGAAGGTAGACTCAAAGAAGAAATTTACAAAGAGGGCCCTAACAAAGAAGACACTAAATTTCTCGAGGGTGATTAATGTATTAGAATGGAACTAACATTAAATGAAAAATATAATAAATCATTCATAGGCGAATTTTCTTAAATATTATTGCTGAAAAATATTCCCTTATGTAAAGTTGTATGTTGTAATCATAAGTATATAGTAATAACAAGAATCTTTATGATTCAACAGACTGCAAACTATTCAAAGTACAAAATGTTTTAACAAATTTTAAATGTTGCAGAGTACAAATAGTCAAAGATACAATAATAAGGAAACAGTATTTTTATTAAATACGGACTTAAAAATAAATAAGAGAATTAATAGAATACATAGAAGAAGTAAGAGACTGTAGTTAACAAAACAAAAATCAACTCAATCTTAATTTTAAAACCCATTAGTGGACAAACGTTATTTTTTCTGGAAATTTTATTATTTTGTTCAATATTCATGATGATATGACATTAAAAATGCTATAAATAAGCTGGGTTTCTAAATCCATTTGAGAATTTGCAAAATGTAGGCCGTCCCTTATAGGGGACGCCGTCCTCTCTGACATTAGTTTTTAATATAATTGGATCTCTATTACGTTGGGTCAATGTTAAATATTATATGAAACTTGCAAGGTAAGATAAATAACTTATACACTTACAAGAAAATTCTTACTGTTTATTAAGAAATTATCGAAGATTACAGCAAACATATTTTATTTCAAGTGAAAATCTTTGAAACATTGTTTCGGATGCAAGGCAATATTACATTTCTCGCATATAAACTGACTTTTCTTTCCACAATGTTTACATCTTCGGTCGGTATTATTGTATATAATCATGTGTCCAGTATTGTCAAACCTTACATCAGTGAGTGGATTGGAGACACGTCCCTGGTGTGGTTTTGAATCAAAAGATTTTAAGAGTGTCAACGCTATATATCGGCGAAATGCTAATAAAGACTGTGCATTATTTCCATCTGGCTTCAGCCGTTTCATCAAAGGCCATCCATTGACAACTGAAACGTCTAATAAGTACACTTCCTTTGCCGTATTCTAGTTCTATAAACAGCTACCAAACCATCCAACTTATCAACGCCGCCCATTCCTTCATTGTATTCAGCCACGATTTTTGGCTGTGGGAGATTTTTCCTACATTTGGAAACTCTATCCCAACGAGCAACATTTCCAATTGAATTGTCCTCAAAATTTGAAGCTATGGACACCACCTTGTTGTCCTTCCATTGCACTAAAAGTGTAGAGTGTTGATTAGCATAAAACTTGTAGCTGCCTCTACTTTCTTTGTTCCAACTTTTTTTACTTTGAACAGAACACTGTTCAAGTCTATTCTCGCGAATAGTTCCTGTAGCGCAATATTTTTGTGCAGATAGGTGAGCAGCAATGGTAAACTCGTAAAATAATTGTCGAAATATATTTTGTAGCCTTGATTTTTAGGCACCCCAGTTTGCTGAAGTAAAGCCAAAACAATATCACTACCAACTTCAAAACGTTTTTCAAGACTGCTATTCTTTCCTGCGTATATATCGAAACCCACTTTATACCCTTCATTAGTACATAAAGCCCAATTTTTAAATCCGAAGCGTATAGGTTTCCCACGGATATATTGCTTAGCGTAATGTTTCCCGTAATAAGGAACCATACTTTCATCGATTGAAAGATGTTCCTGCAAACCTCCATGTTGTCTGAAATTTTTGGCAAGTTTATCAATGAGCGGCCTGATTTTGTATCCGTCTTCCTGCACGAGTGTAGCATTGTCACTGAAGTGAATATGTTTCAATATTTTTTCGAATCTTTTCAATCGGATGCTATCTTGCATAATTTTCGGTACATCGTCTTCATTAGACCAATAAATTCTTCTGTTCGGATATTTTCCATATCCCGAAAATAAAAGAATTCCCAAAAATACATGTAACTCATCTGTAGACAAGTCTAAACTGGTATTCTTTTGCAATGCATATTTGTTAGATTGCTCTACTATAGTGCTTAACAGCTCCATGTCAAAGAAAAGCTTGAAATAGTCCGATGGAGTTTTGGCATTTCTGCTGTCAGTAGATGGCTGCTCCGGATCACACTCTCTGCGTGTTCCATCTGCTATTACTGTGGGATTCTTTGTCCATTTAGATTTCTCATATGATTGTTCACCTTCATCGTCTGTTTGAAGAATGATATATTTTCAGTAATAAACTAGTTTGTATATTAGTTTGTCGTTACCTTTCATGCTCCTCCTCAGCTCTGCTAAACTCATCAAATCTTCTGCTTCGTACTCGTCGTCATCGACATCATGCACCAGTTCACAGGGCTGACTAAGAATCCCTCAAGGTAAGTGATTCACATTTCCTACATGGTCATCATCTGACTCATCACTATCAACATCTGTCTCATTAGAATTGTCGGGAGGGAGAATAAATACATCAAGCGAGTTGATATCACCATCCTCTATAATGTCCATGAGTTGCGCGAGAGTCAACCTGTAAACGTGTAAGATCATCAAGTTACAATGAGCGACGTCCCCTATAAGGGACATCACATGTTTTCAAGTGTTTTGAAAAACACATACATTCTGATTTACACAGCCAGGTCTATTTATTACAGTCATTTTTAAGTCATCAATATGAAACAATCAGCACTAGTAGGCCAGTCTTATATAAAATAAGTAAATACTTACCCGCTATTCCGTGTGGAGTAGAGTGCAGGATCCATTTTGAATTTGAATTTGTCACCTTTCTAGCACAAACTGCAAATGAAGTTTGTTGACCTCGGTTGTGATAGTGCTACTACAGTGCGCAAGTCCGTATATACCCCCTCCCAATAAAATAAATACAACAAACAACGCCGTCCCTTTAAACGGACGCTGTCCACTAATGGGTTATTAAATAAATTTACGCTATATCTAGATTCTTCACAAAAGGGTTATTGCTAATATCAGAATATCGGGCCATAATGCAGAGCAGTTTAATAGTTGTAATTTACATAGTGCAAGTTTCCTGGATATTTTGTTTATTATTAGAGACCGGACACATCGGGCTGAAATGACGTAATTACGACGGACGATATAAATAGTCTAGAACATCACGTAGTTATTGAATAGCACTATTCATTCGGTTAACCGCACACAAAAAATAGATGTGCAGTTAACCGAATGAATAGTGTTATTCTATAATTGTGTGATGTACTTACAGATGTTGTAGACTATTTATATCGTCCGTCGTAATGACGTCCATTTCAGCCCGATGTGTCCGGTCTCTATTTATTACATACTGTGTTAAGGGGTTACGCGGATTTCGGACCCAAAGAAAAAAGCATATTTTCTCGATTTTTAAAATATAATATATGAATTATTTCATTCGAAGTGTTGAGCACATGAAAGAACAACTTTTCAACAATATTAAAAAAAAAATTCATAAAAAAATTCGGGAAATTCAGCCGGTGGGGCCTGGTTTCCAGAGATCTAAAAAGTGTCCTCATGGTAGACAGGATAACTCATGACAGCTTCATCTGAAAGTATAGGTCGTACTTAAACGAAGGATTTTTACAAAAATTGAAATTTGAATTTTTGGCAGAGTTGTATGCAAAATAGTTCAATTTTTGGTACAATTTACACTACGTATAGCCTTGTAAAATTATTTGTAGTCGAAAAAAAAAATTCGTTCAGATACTGGTCAATGCTATTTTGAAGTGTGCCAAATTTCAATGAGATCGGTGCATTAGTTTTCAAGAATGGTGTTTCGAAAATTGAAGTTTCAAGTAGAAATAAAATAGGAATTTTTTTTTATAACGCACATAGAATCGTCACTTTTAGCACCGTATAACAAAGATCCTGCTGCAGCTGCGATGTCCAGGGCGTCCTTTTGTTCCTGTCTCAGACGAATTCTTGCTTCTCGGGTCCCAATCTCAGCTATGAGTATACGATGTTCATCCTCCTTTCACGAGTACTCCTGTCTATTTCGGCCAAGTTTCACGTCCATCCCATGCATAATAAGTAATAGACCTGAGATCCCGTCGTTGAAAGTACAAGCGGCAACAGATGCAGCGATTTCAACTATTTTGGAACCAGCAGGAAGTATTTTTATAGTGATTTTCCAAATTAACTGGTTCATTTTGCGTAAAGCCACCAACACACCGCTCTAGAAGCACATCTTTGCTAAGCTCCTCATAGATAGGACTTGATAGCTGCCAAAACATCACTTGTCAATGGAGCGTAATCATGTTTGAATGATGATAAAACACTCATAGCTGAAGCACGCTGCCAAACTCACCATGAATCAGGGCCGCTTGGGCATTTCTCGTGCTGTGGGTTTTCGCCGTGGAGCTATAGTGGAATTACGTTGCCCATATAGCGTCCTTCATTATTTCAACTGAATCACAGTTTCTCCTTATAGCCAGTCTGTAATGAACTGTTAATTTAACAATCAATTTACCCGTAAGTTTGCCTTTGCCAGATAGGGTTTTTTTTTGTGGAGAAATGAGTGAAATCACAACCTCGAATGAACCTCGTAACTTAACAAGTCATATGAAACTAAAATATTTAGAATAAGTGACCCTCAGAAAGTAAGAGAAACAAGAGCGGGAGAGACAGCCAAACAATATCTAAGCCCTACTAACAATAAGCAGCTGCCTCGATATACCTGCGTCGCTCCCGGCTAGTCTTTACAACGGGTCGGGAATTCCCAAAGACTCTCTTTCCTAGACTTTTACTTCGATTGACTTGAAACTTTAGGAGAATATTCTAGATATAATGTACTATTAGATAATGAAATAAAAAAGGGATTTTTCCAAATTTTCAGACCCACGTAACCCCTTAAGTTGTTCATGGCGTTCAAGCCTGCTGATGCCGATTCTTCTTATATCCGATGATGCAATGCCACTGAGCAAGTGTAATTTACATGTCGGAGTTGGCGTAAAACATCCTGTGACCAATTGATATGCTTGATTCAGAATTAGGTCCAGTCTCCGTACTCTGCCACCAAGAAACGTAAAGCAAGAGCACTGGTTCTTAGATCTTAAGGTTGAGTTCCTGATTTACTCCAATACAATTTCTGCAAGAGATTATTTCTCTAATGCCTACTTTAGCTCGCGTGTTTTCCATATTCTAAAGGACAGCGTGCGATCCAGGGTGATTCTTAGATATTTCGGTGTTTAGAGAATTTTATTGGCACACCTCCTGACCCTCAATTGTCTCGAACGTTTACTCTTGATATTTGAATTATTACACTTAACAGCAGCGATTGTCTGTTGGTGTTTTACCACGTACACTGACGAGACTAAGCGGAGATCGAAACACGTGTCTGTGCGTTGAAGTAATCCACTCTTAATATATGCGTTGTGTATGTCCATGTATACATATTACTATGGTTTTTCCCCGAAGAACAATTTTGAAGAAATTAAATATACTGAACTTATGTGTAAACTTATTACTGTGTATTTTGATTTATATTGTATATTTAAATGTTTATATTTTTGAATTTATTATAATGGCCGGGACTGTGTAATTATTTGGTATCGGAGGTTTTCCGACTTGCGGCATTATTTTGAACTGTTTGTGCCCGAAGTTCGTTCTTTTCCGAGCTATGATCGACAGAGATACCAGAGGTGTTGAAGTATATGGTCGGGGTAAAAAACTTCATTTTTTACGTCCTGTTGAATTTGATTTAAAGTCGGTTTATTTATTTTTGTGCTTTTGTGCATTTAAATTTCATTTACGATTTTTACGAGTGGTTGTGATCTAGTTTGTATTAAATTTTAAGTAAATTTGGTATCTCTCGCTACTACAGTTTTTTTTTCTGTGTAAAAGTGTTACGTACGTAAGTGCTGTTTATACATTCGCATTATTTAAATTCTGTTTCATGATAATTTGATATTTATATTTATTAGAAATTTTAAATTATTTTATATTAACGTACAATATAGAAAGCTTAGAAAATTACCATTTTCTTTTTGAGGGAGTTTTTCATGTCACAGGATTTCAAAAGATTTTGAAGGTCAGGATTGGAGGGGAGATTTGTCCTTGTGTTTATTTGCGCACAAGTAAAGTTAATTTCGTGTTTGACGTTTAGTCTTTTTACGGTTGATTTGTT
The DNA here is from genome assembly GCA_935421215.2 of Melolontha melolontha. Lineage (NCBI taxonomy): Eukaryota > Metazoa > Arthropoda > Insecta > Coleoptera > Scarabaeidae > Melolontha > Melolontha melolontha. The sequence continues at coordinate 170,550,889 of OW285238.1, forward strand.
TGGGTTTATAATTTAGATTTTGAAATTGGAAATTTTCTTAACAGTCTATTAATTTTATGTTTGCTCGCGAGTCATAGGAGGTTTTTCTCTGTGTGCGTGTTATTTATCACACAGACTGTTTCCTCCCAGCTACTGTTACAGGCTTTAGCTCCCTTTTCATTTTGAAAATGGAGCATTTTTTTTAAATAAAATAATTAAGTGTGATTGAGACCTTTTATTTGACTTTTGTTATTTTTTTCACATCTTTCTCTGGAGAGATATCAGGGAAAGCTTGAGAGAAGGAGGTTTCAAGCAGAAGCATCTACGACTGAAGGCATCCGGACAATTGTTGTGAGCTGACCTAAAAAGCAAAGGCACAGTTCACTGCAATATGTTTTTTATGGAACATTATAGGTGCCCATTCAGAATTCTGCCTTAGATTCAATTACTGGTAGTATATGGTACAATAGATTATATAGGAAAGAACTAAGCGAGTCCCCCTTCCTTACTCCCTCGCCAATCTGTATGCCATCCGACAGTGCCTTTTATAGAGATTTTTATTCTCGTGGTGGCCTGTGTATATATGTCGTTTATCACTTTCGTTCTAATTGTTCAGGGTTGAACGCCAGTAACACGAGACATGAGTGCTCTTGTAGTATCCCCTATAGATCTCTCAGTTCCATTCTGTTAGACTTGTGTCCTCAATAAATGTCACTATCCTTCTCAGAGGAAATTTAAGTACCCTTATAGGGACCAATAGATCTCTCCCGAAATGTTTCTGTCTGAGCCTCTTCAATTCTCCACAAGTGCATGTCACACAAGATTAGTTTCCTCTTGTTTCTCAACAGGGTTCGCTAACCAAGCCTATACTGTGTAGATGCTTCCTTTAAGCATGATGTTCGATTATCAAGCCGGTGATAGTTTTAATTTCTTTTTCATTATTTCTAATTATATTGTCTGAGAGCTTAGCATCCAGTTCAACTAATAGTATCTTAGTGTGGAAGAAACCTTTGCTTCAAAATTGCAACCAGGGTATCCGCTTTTCCAAATAGCTCCAGCGGAGGGAGATCTACAATGACCTCAATGGAGGCAATTCCACTTCTGTTCATGGCTCCCGTGATCCCCAACTTCATTCTCCTCCAGTAAACAACTGCCCCATAGGAATCGTTGGTCATTTTCGTTATTTGCGATTTGCCAGATATTCTCTTCATTAAATACTGCAAGTATGTCCTGTTTTATGATGCTGTCAAACATTTTTGTTAAATCCATAAAAGGTCAAGTGCTTCTTCTATAATCACTAAAGACGGCAGACTATGTGCCCACACTGTCAAATTTAATAATACACGGTTAAATTTTTTAAAAATAAATATGTCAAATCCCTATACAAAACGTTAAGAAAAAACATAAATAACTTACCCAACATGTTTACATTGTTGCAAAAAAATGCGGATGTGCGCGATGAAAAAACTGCACCATAATATATGTTTCTGTATTAGTCTCGGAAAGGTTCGTACGTAGCGACGTATATATATGTTTATATACTGAGAAGGATTGTTCGACGTTGAGAGATGTTATATTTGCATAGTTAAAGTGCTCTTTGTATCTGTAAAATGGATCTTCATTATTGGTAAAAAGTTGCCCTAATTTTGTAAAATCTACATTTTTATCTAATACACTGTTAAATTATATTATTAAATATTATTAAATTTGACAGTGTGAGCACATAGTCTGCCGTCTTTAATAATCACTCCTACGATCAACGGTCCGTCATTCTTCCGAAAGATTTGTTGTCTCTTAATCAATACCAAAAATTTCGCAATTTGTTTAGAAGCTTTACTCCACTGTAGTTTTGTGATTTTAGACTGCCATTTGTTCTCCCACTATCTAGGTATTTCTGCTTTGACAAGAGACTGTGAACCTGTTCAGCAAGTGTCTGTCTGAATATGTGAATAACTGGGAAGGACCATTAAATTGTTAATAAAAAACTAATAATAAATCCATACTTTTTCTTCAATTTCACGATCTACGAGTATTAATTATCAAAATGTAATAATCCCCAGTAAGGATCGTAATTTCTTTGTTACATTGTATATATCACATAATGTATTTCAGTGTATTTCATGTAACTGTGTCAATAGATAAAACCATCAACTCAAGTCGCAAATATCAGCTCGTCTGTTCACATGTATGTGTTAAAACGACGATCAACGCATTCAAAATTTATAGAGGACGTACTTCTGTACAACTTTGCATGTGTGTTTGTGGCGGTTTCGCTTTGAAACTTTCTTATCTGTTTAGTTTTATTTAAAAGTTCGGAGAGACAGAGACAGATTAAATAAAACGATAGACAATCAATACGTAAAACACCATACAGTTTTGAATGGGAAAGGTTCCGAGAGGGTGGATCGTCGATGCAAATTGTGTTTGCGGTTGGTAGCCAAGAGCGTTTTATCGTTTAACTCCATTTCCCTGTAGGAAAAGCACTAACGGTGCACTCATAAATGCTAAACAATATATTCGCGCCCCACAATAAACTCCTTAAAACGCGTGAATTATGTATTAAGAGTGGCAACGCTCCTTTCTATTATAAACATTTCCCGACGTTTTAAATATAAGTAATTTGCCACGGGTTTTGTAAGTGCTGGTACAAGGTATAATCTTAAGATTTATGTGAGATCAGTGTAATAAGTACACAGGTTTTTATGAATATTTAATTAGTGTTGAAATGTCCGTAATCCTTCGACGTCTATCGACGTATAAAATTATTTCTGTATTGCGAATATTAATAATATTAATAATATGTAACAATAATTATAATTGATTATTACTTTGCTTTTTATCAGTTTACTATAAGGTTATTGCAGTTTCCACATTAAAAACATGTATCCCTTAAACGAAATTTACAATACGTTTGAGAAATAAAGGAACAATTATACAGGTATACAGTTTGTTATATTTCGTTAGGTACCATTGACGACAAAAAAAATGGGTACACTTAAGTTGCTCTATTGTAAAAACGAATTTTTTTTTAAATCGGAAATTAATTTAATAATTGTCATTGATTGTCATTTTGACATCTGTATTTAATTCCGTGTGTCTATTCGACTTGAAAATGCCTCAACATTTAAGCACAGTTAATAAAGCTAGAGTGGTGACTATGTTGGAAAACGGGTGGTCAATACGACGAGTTGCCCAAGAGTTCAATGTGGGTAAAAATACTATCTTGCGAATTAAGCAGAGATGGGTTAATGAAGCAAGATTAACAAGAAATGTTGGATCAGGAAGAACAAAGATTACTACTGCGGATAACGATGCAGCACTTATTAACTACCTCCGGGATAATCCCTTTTCTACCACTGTAGCAGCAAAAGAAGAAACTGCATTTCCTGCATCGCATAGAACAGCTCTTCGTCGAATTAAAAACTCTAATTTAAGAAACTATTCTGCTGCTAGAAAAGGGTTTTTAACTCAAGCGCGTCAACAACGACGTCTGGAGTTTGCAGAAGAATATGCAAATATGGATAATAATTTTTGGGAAAATGTCATCTTTTCTGATGAAAAGATTTTTCAATCCTGTCATAACGGTCGAGTAAGATTATATAGACCACGCAACAGTAACAGGTATTCACAGGAATACGTTCAACAAGTAAAAAGAAGTGGACGTTTCTCTGTAAACGTTTGGGCTTGGATCAGCGTTCAAGGACCAGTGATTTGTTGGAGAATAGACGAACGATTTACAGGAAATATTTACAGAACTATATTAGAAAATGTAATGCTACCTTCTGTAACACAAATATTTGATGCAAATTTTATTTATTAATTATTAAGACATCAGCTCCATTCATACTTCGCATGTTGCTACGGAATGGTTTGAAGAGAACAGAGTGCCTGTATTACCTTGGCCGGCAAACAGTGCCGACATGAATCCTATTGAGAATGTCTGGGCTAGTATGGTTAAAAAAATTAATACCAATTTTAGACCTCACAATTCAGAAGAGTTGTGGCAAGCAATCGAAAACTGTTGGGAAGAAATTACACCAGAATACACACAGAATTTAATTTATTCAATGCCACGTCTTCAGAGCGTCATTGATCAAAACGATAGTTTTACAAAATATTAGTTTTATTTATTTTATGTTTTATTAATTTATTTTATGAATCATGTTAAAAACGTAATATAAATAAATTTGTTTAGAATATGAAGAAATTATTTCACTTGTTACAATAGAAACAAATACATGAATATATTAAAAGTCCCATTCACAATAGTTAAATAATGCTAAATTCGCTATTACAACTTGTCCCCATTTTTTATGTCGCCCATGGTACCTGCAGTTTAAAAGGCGAACACTATTTTAATTGTCTATTGCACTGCGGTAAACTGTGCAAATCAGAATATAATACATAACCATTGAAGACATTTTCTATTTTGAACAAAGGAAATATATATATATATATATATATATATATATATACTGTATGACATGGAAACTGCAACACCAAGAAGGGGTGCGAATTTTTTGACCAAACTTAGTAGAAACGTATAACTATTCAAAGGCAATAATTGATTAAAATTTCAAAGAAAAAAAACAAAAGACTAACACAATTTAACATAATTTTTATTAATAACGTGTCGAGCCGCCCCTATTAGTTACACACTCCCTCAGTCTTCGTGGCATTGATTCGACTAGGTGGTCGATGTCCTCTTGGGGTATGGAGTCCCAAGCAACCTGTAATTCATGCCGGAGAGCTATTAGTGTCTGCGGGGGATTGGCTAAATTCATAAGTTTTCGTCCCATAATGTCCCACACATGTTCTATTGGCGAGAGGTCGGGGGATTTGGGTGGCCATGGCAAGATATTGACATGAGCCTCTTCGAAGCGATTTATAGAAATTCTCGCTACGTGGGGAGGGGCATTATCCTGCTGGAAAAGTGGGTCTTCGAGCATTTGAAGATATGGAAGAATATGGGGTTCTACCACCTCATCAATGTAACGCTGGGCGTTCATGGTGGCTTGGATGAACACCAACTGAGACCTACTCCCATATGCTACAGCACCCCATACCATAACACCCACTGCTCGATGCACATGCCTTTCAACGGAAAACTGAATATCACTACGTTCCCCACGTCTTCGTCTGACCCTCATACGGCCATCATGCATCCCTAGACAAAATCGAGATTCATCACTAAACACCACCTTATGCCACTCCACGATCCAATGCATTCGCAATCTACACCACTCCAAACGTTGCTGTCGGTATTGAGCCGTAAGTGGTAACACAAGATGTGGACGATAAGATTGTAAGCCGAAACCCCTAATTCGGCGATAAACGGTTCGAAGGGTTACTGGACGAGCTTGATTACCTAACCACACGTCAGCAATTGATCTGGTACTGGAGAACCTGTCTCTTAGTGCCATTAGGCGAAGGCGGCGGTCCTGTATCCCATTAGTTCTTCTTCGGCCTCCGGTTCCTCTTCGGCGTCTTTCCTGACCCTCCCTAGTCCATGATTGATAACAGCGCATAATGGTGGATTGGTTCCGGTTAAGGCGATTTGCAATTTCCCTGTATGAAAAACCACCTTCTCGCAAACCAACAATTCGACCTCTGTCAAATTCGCTTAATTGGCGATAATTTCAACGTTGCCGCACTCTAGGCATAATAAAACTCTCTAAACACGTTAAACAAAGGTATAATAAGACAAAACCGTTGAAATAAATTTCAAACAAACAATAAATACACCACACATTAATGTCAGCGAAAACTGAATGAAGTGTCAGAAGTGCCATGACCACTTGATATATCGCAACAAAATTTTAATCAATTATTACGTTTGACTAGTTATACGTTTCTACCAAGTTTGGTCAAAAAATTCGCACCACTTCTTGGTGTTGCAGTTTCCATGTCATTGAGCATATACGGTAAACCTAATCAGTAGGCGATTAAAGGCCTGTATAGAATTGTAAAGAAGTTGTCGGGAAAGGGTTGGCGGCCCTACGCAACGGCTGGTTATCCGACCTCTCTAAATTCACGCGACCGGTCACTAAACACACGCACGAACGCACCGACATACAAAACCCTACACTTACGCTCTCACACAAAACCACACACCCATAGAGAGACGCAAGCTGCCAGTAGCAACCAACACACAAGTTCATACCCAGAAATAGACACAAATTGCTAGCAGCGAACAACACATATGTTCACACCTTGCTATCTATTTTTTGGTATACTAAGGCATGATTTATTATTATTACTAGAATGTATCTTTGAATAATTTAAACCATAGCAACTTAATTACTTGACATTTATATCCTATCATTTATATTTTGTATTCTCTTGATAAAGGCGTACTGCCGAAACATGTAGAGTTTTTTAAATACATATATTTTGAAGTAATATACAGACCTTTAATCGCCTACTGATTAGGTTTACCATATCATACCAAGGTCACGAAGTTATTATATTTATATATATATATATATATATATATATATATATAGTGAAATCTCTCTTGGGCGGACACTTACGGGACCCTGAAAAAGTGTCCGTTCAAGGGCGTTGTCCGTCCAAGAGAATATGCATAAGAGCGAAATTAAACAAGTTGCTATGATTTTTAAATTGATTTTAATAATATGTAATTATGTATGTACAGATGCACATAGATACTTTAAGACGTTTGCTTATGTTTAAAATATTCTAACATAGACGCTTGCCGAGTTTTCTTGTTAACTAATGCATCGTGGAGATTAAGATCAAGCTTAGATATTAAATCAAAAGCAGATAGGTCACCATGAGCTTCAACAAAACGTTTTAGTTGCTGGGTTACATTAATTGCCTGTTGGTATGTAGTAATACCCTCTTCTTCCTGAATATGTTCAACATCTGACTCATCGGACACTATCTCTTGTGTGGGAACCTCCAGACATGCAGAGTCATCCGTTTCTTCGAACATTAAATTATTGTCTACATTAAAAAAGTCCTCAATCTTATTATCATTTTCGATCCCAAACTTATCTTTATTCCTCAATATTTCAGCTAAAAGTGACAATGGAAGTCGTCTTAATTATCCGAGTTTTCTAGGTTGTCTCTTGTATTTTCACAGTTAAAAGAGTAATTCCAGATTTGACGAAGCAGTTTTGAATTGTATTCTTTGTTACTCGATCCCATGCAAATTGCATCTAAAACGTATATTTTCTTTGATAATTCTTGTGCTAATGTAGCAGTATTTATGGCTATTAAAAGTTGTTTAACAATAAATATTTTATAAAATGCTTTGAAGCTTTTAATAATGCCCTGATCTAAAGGCTGAACAACAGAAGTACAGTTAGGAGGCAAAAAATCAATTTAATATTTTGTAACTTTATGTCTCTTGGGTGTGAACATGCATTGACAAGAAATAATAAAATTTTTCGTTTTTCACGGACCATCTTCCTGTCAAATTGCATCAACCATTCTGCCATCAGTTCACCAGTCATCTATGCTTTTTTATTCCATCTCCAGTAAAAGGCAAACTATTCCTATTAATATGTTTAAAAGCTCTTGGTTTTGCTGTTTTTCCTATTACTAGCGGTTTTTCTTTTTCACCCTCCATATTTACACAAAATAGTATAGAAGTCTTTCTTTCGGAAATTTGCCTCCAATACATCTTTCACCTTTTAGATGTAATGTTTTATTGGGAACTGCACGAAAAAATAGCCCAGTTTCATCTGCATTGTAGATATTTTTGGGAGAATAGTTGTTTATAATCGATTGAATTTTGGTCAAAAATGTCGCTACATCATTAGAGTTTACACTCGCGGCCTCCCCACTTATGGCTCTGAAAGCGATATTGTGCCGGGTACGAAACTTTTCTAGCCAACCTTCTGAAGCACTGAAATTCCTATAACCTAAACCATCAGCGATTTCTTTGGCTTTTGTCTTTATTAATGTGCCTAAAAAGATACATATTTCCATAGTTTTATACTACTACCAAGCTTAAAACTACATACCTGATAATGGAATATGTTTGCTTCGAGCCCGAGTGAACCACTCATAACATAATATATCTATATTTCTTCCCTCTTCTTTTCTCATTCACTTTGATGTTTGAGTTTCACTCGGTAAAAGTTCTTTATTTTTAACAATATCAGCTGCCTGTGTTTTTCCTATTTCAAAGCATTTTGCTAGGGCACGTACACTAAGTTTTTTCTTATCAAAGGCTTCAATTACGTCAATTTTTTGTTTAAGAGTTAAAACTTTACGTTTCGACGACATATCGGCAGTTACAGTAATACTGTAGCTAAAATACTAAAAGCGATGAGCGAACAAAACATCCTGACAAAACATCCTGACAAAGCATGCTGACGACGCAGCACCGGCGGGGAAATACCGTAGTATCGGGGGAATCCCATTCGCGTTGCCGCGCTATGTCTGCTCGTGCGCGTAAAATTTTTTCGTGTCCGCTCAAGAGAGAGTTTCACCGTTATACCGGACCAGTTTTGGGTGTCCGTGGCCGTCTAGGAGAGTGCCCGTATAAGTATATGAGAAATTAATGTAATGAAATCAGGACCCTGAAAAAATGTCCGCTCAAGAGAGTTGTCCGTCAATTAGAGGTGTCCGCAACAAGAGGTTTCACTGTATCTATATATATATATATATATATATATATATATATATATATATATAGTAAATTTAATAAGTCGGCGATTAAAGGTCTGGTTTATTACTTCAAAGTATATATATTTAAAACAACCCTACATGTTTCGGCAATGATACCTTTGTCAAGGAAATAAAAAATATAAATGACAGAATATTTTTTATTTCCTAGACAAAGGCATCATTGCCGAAACATGTAGGGTTGTTTTAAATATATATACGTTGAAGTAATAAATCAGACCTTTAATCGTCGTTTACCATATCATACCAAGGTCACGAAAATATTATGTATATATATATATATATATATATATATATATATATATATATATGTATATATATACAGGCTGATTCATTTTCGGTCCTCACCATGGGGATCTCTCTTATTATTGGAGATAGAATATAGGTTTAAATTTGGCAAAGTTGTAAATTTTGTGTTTGTTATAAATCCGTAAAGAAAATAGACCTATGACAAATGACCTTCGTTATTTAAAAAAAAAAACGCGAAAACCCCATTTTCTTCTTTCACCTGTGGCACCGACATTTGGCCTTGTAGAGAAAAAATAAAAACACATCCTTGTGGCCATTTCTAAACCTCTATCCAGTGGTGTACTCTAAATTTTTATACGACGTTTCGTTTCTTTCTGGCCATCATCAACTATCTAATTTCTTATAGGCGCCATATTGGATTTAGGCATCTTCAGAAAGAGTTTTTTTGTAGCACATGCTGACTATAGTTTTTGACATTAGGTCTTATTTGAAAGAATAAATTATAAGATTAAATAAGGTAGCCTTTGGAATTTCAATCTGTGAAACATTTCATTTATTGTTCATTAATAATACAAAAATGTCATACACTAACGAAGAGAAACGAGATATGATAAGTATTTTTTATTGTTCGAAACGAAATTCAACAGTAGCGAGTACAAGATAACAAAAACATTAATAAAAATACATAGAAAAGTAAACAATAAACAATTACAGTAAATGTTCAATTATCTGTATAGTATAGTTCTTCTAGGAACTGCATCGAAGGCATTCTGAAGTCTGTCCGGTAATTCTTCAATGTTTTGTGGCGCATCTACTTTATAAACATTATTTCTAACATATCCCCTTAAAAAAAAAATCTAGCGGACTTAAATCAGGTGATCTCGCAGGCCATTCAACAACTCCCCTATTTCCAATCCAACGGTTTGCAAACTCTTGATTTAAGAAATTTCTAACAACAGCTGCATTGTGTGCTGGTGCGCCATCTTGTTGCCACCATGAATATTGTAATTGATTTAATGGGATATTGTCGTCAAGATAGTCAGATACGTATGTACGTAAAATGTTTAAATATCTTTCTCTATTTAAATGTTCTTCATACATAACTGTTCCTAAGAGACGATTTGCCAAAATACCCATCCAAACGTTTATTCCAAAACGATGTTGTGGTCTTCTAGCCCTGTTTTGTCGGGGATTTTGTACTGCCCAATAGTGCTCCGTATTTCTGTTGAACATTCCAGAATTTGTAAATTTTGTTTCATCTGACCAGATGATTTTGCTTAAAAAATTTTCGTCATTTTCTATCCTTATTAATTATCTCCAGGCAGTAAAGAGTGACTAACATGGATCCTGTATGGTTTAAACCTACTTTTATGTAAAGTTCTCCAAACTCTGGACTGGCACAAATTTAATTCTGACGCTACTTCGCGTGTAGAAATTGATGGATTATTATTTATCTATAAAAATATAAGATTAACATGAAATTTGAAAACACGCTTTTAATTTACCATTTGTAAAATATCTTGTCGATTTTCATTCAAATTCCTGTTGCCTTGACCATTACGCGGCTTAGTAAACGATCCATTCTCTACCAAATTTCTGTCGAGATCTAGAAAAATGGTACGAAGAGGCTGTTGTCGTTCTGGATATAATTGTAGATATCTTGTACTCGCTACTGTTGAATTTCGGTTCGAAGAATAAAAAATAATAAAAAAATACTTATCATATCTCGTTTCTCTTCGTTAGTGTATGACATTTTTGTATTATTAATGAACAATAAATCAAATATTTGACAGATTGAAATTCCATGGCTACCTTATTTAATCTTATAATTTATTCTTTCAAATAAAATCTAATGTCAAAAACTTTAGTCAGCATGAGATACATGGTTGAAATCAGAAAAAAAAACTCTTTCTGAAGATGTCTAAATCCAATATGGCGCCTATAAGAAATTAGATAGTTGGTGATGGCCAGAAAGAAACGAAACATCGTATAAAAACTTAGAGTACACCACTGGATAGAGGTTTAGATATGGCCACAAGGATGTGTTTTTATTTTTTCTCTACAAGGCCAAATGTCGGTGCTACAGGTAAAAGAAGAAAATGGGGTTTTCGCGTTTTTTTTTTAAATAACGAAGGTCATTTGTCACAGGTCTATTTTCTTTACGGATTTATAACAAACACAAAATTTAACAACTTTGCCAAATTTAAACCTATACTCTATCTCCAATAATAAGCGAGATTCCCATGGTGAGGGCCGAAAATATCAGCCTGTATATATATATATATATATATATATATATATATATATATATATATACATATATATAATTTAAAAGAAATTATCGACCGTACTATATTGGATAGAATAAATTAAAAGCGGGCAAGCGGACTGTCAATTAAAGACTCATTTATTAATTATCTCTATATTTCGCCACAACTTCGTTGCTTCTTCCGGAGATAAAAATGTAGAGTTAAAAAAATAATAAAGGTGACGTACACGGACAATAAAATTGATTAGATTTAAATCTATTCAATTTTATTGCCGTGTACCGAACAGTTAATAGACTTGATAAGGTCATCGATGAAGATATTAAATAATAGTGGGCCAAGGTTTGACCCCTGTGGTACTCCCGTAGTGGAACAGAAGAGTTCAGACCTGAACCCACTGTAATAAACATAATTCACTCTATTTGAGAGATAACGTCAGCAACGATTTACTAATGCCAAAGGAGCTTAACTTTTCCTATGAAATGCTGTGATCAATTAAATCAAATGTGTAAATAATGTCCAGCTGGCCACCAGCAGTCTGAGCTATTTCCTGGGATATTAGTGCCAAATTAGTTGTAGTAGACCTTCGCGACATAAACCCATGTTGTATAGTAGAAAGATTTGGTCTGGTGCCATAAGATAAATGTCTATAAATCAACATTTCAAAAACCTTTGCAAAAGTAGAGATAATGGCAACAGGTCTATAATTCTGAATGTCGGAACAATCACCCTTCTTAAAAATAGGTGAGATTCTGACAACTTTCCAAGAATCTGGAAATACAGATACGAATAGCCAAGTTAAAAATCTTGCATAAAAGATCGGCAAAAATATAGACGCAATCCTTCACCAAAAAACAAGGAACACCATCATCGCCAGTAGTCAACGTGTTTTTAGCCCCTTAATAGTATTGATAACCTCAGTCCGTGAAATAGATAGTGGTTAGATAGATGTTAAATCAGGTAGTGCAGAATTTGCAGCTTTTGGCAAGAAGACATTAGAAAATGTCGTGGCAAAAGCATCAATACAAGCCGAATCATTGTACTCATTAATAGAATCATAAAGTCTGCCGGTAATTCTAGTATATGTATGTATGTACAGTACAAAATATAAATAGAATTCATTGTACATAAGATTGATATGCGATTACCCAATGTCCTAAGAAAACACCAATAGAATTATTGGGTGGAAGCAAATTTGCCGTAAATTATCCTAATGTAAAATCGTATTCACTCTACATGTGAGCAGGGCGGCTTACTATATCTAACAATCGACTGGTACGTAGAGAAATTCCTTATTTAAGACAAGGAAGAAATGTATACTTTCTTGTCTTACATCATCTATGTTCTTCTGAAAGCATGGTAAGTTCGAATCCAGTTGGTCAATGATATCGTGTTCGAATCGTATTGTATCGCTCCATCTCTCTCTCGCCAATCTCACAATCAGTTTACATGGCGTTCTAACCTTCACGAAGCTAATGTATTGGTAGCTAATTGATGAACAGTTCTTGGATATCGAGGACGCTGTTCATTCATTCAGTATATATCATGCAAACTTTCAAAATACGGCAACATTTTTTTTGGATTTGCGAACGTCAAACCGGCTGTCATTGCTGGTTTAATTTATCTTGGAAAACAACCTGGCCACGACATAGAACGTGATTTGAGCGAAACTTTAGTAAATAACCTTATAAGCATCAGAAACTGTTCCAGAAACTGAGCATGCGATAATTTATTCATCAGCACGTAACTATTTCAAAAACTTCTCAAAATAGGAATGACTGCTCTAAGTAAAATTCGTAAAAATAAAAGAGAGAATAGGACAAAGTATGTATGCATGATATCCGAGTCATGCGTAGAAACAATTCATACTTAAATTACGATAAAAATTCATAAATTAGGGATCTGATTAAAAATTTACATAATGTGGAGATAGACATTTCATTCTGTAGGGATTATTTTCCATTAAATTAATATTGAATAACACGCTCCTTTTAGTACAAGAATATAAGTAAATTCAATAGATCGATAAAACTTATATTTTTATTGTATTAAGTGTCATAGCTTTTTAAGGGTTTTGATGCCCTAGACTAAATGAAATACATAAGTGTGCTGATTAAAAGATTTATAAAAATCTGAAAAGGACTTCAAAGTTATACCTGTGTATTCCTAACAATCTTCGTAATTTTATATGATGGTAATTTTATTTAGGCAAATCAATGAGATTATAATACATTTGAATATTGATATTTACAAAATTATAAATATCTAATGTTTTAAACAATAAACGAATCTAATTTAATATCTTGTATTATTACTTTAGAGCAGGGATGCACAGACTTATAGGGAACAGGGGCCACTCGGGTAAATTACAAGCCAAGGACGGGCCACTACAAAGAATACTTATTAAAACAAATATTTTTATTTTTATAGTATGAATTTACTACAAATGATAAAAATAAAAGAACATTCAAAAATGTTTTTTGTAATTATGTAATCGTAATGTAATCTAATCATTACAATGTAATATTTCATGTTTTATTATATTGATGCATGACATTGCATTGACCTAACAATTTTGTTAATGTTTGGCTCCACATTACTTGTCGCCACACGTCAAATTGCTTCCAGATTTTCATTTGCCAGACGGTTTCAATTTTTTGTTTTGTTAAGTTTCATCATTGAAAACGTTTTCTCACAAATATACGTCGATCCAAATAAGTTTGTGCATTTCAATGCATTTATTCGCAACTCTTTATAAGCGGTTTTGTCAACGCAACGGTAAAAGTTGAGTAAATTACCTTCATTAAACTTATTTCGTAAATTATCATCATTTTGCATGTCTATCAATTCCAGCTGTATTGATTCCGGTGCATTTCCGGGTGAAATGTTGAAAGGATTGCTGAAAATGTCTAATAGAGGTTTAACTTTTTTGAAGACTAGAAAACGATCATGTAAAGCTTGTATTAAAATATCAATTTTTTCAACATAAGCGAAATTGACATCAGTCAAAAAAAATTATGAAGAAATTCAATAAATTTCTCCATAATTTTTTTGTAGTTCGGAAAATGGCTGTAATTGGCTGAATTGATTTGTGTCCTGAAAAGACTCAATTTGCAATGAAAGGGCGAAACATGATAGTATAACTGCGAAATCAATTGATCTTTGCCTTGGAGTCGCGTATTTAAGACATTCAAGTGATTTGTGATGTATACAAGAAACGCTAAGTCATACAGCCAATCAGAGTTGTCGAGTTAGGAGACGTCCTCTTTCTCTTCCGCCAGAAATATTTTGATTTCTTCAATCAAGTTAAGAAACCGCTCTAGGACAACCCACGACTTAGCCACCTTACTTCAGTGTAAAACAGGAGATCGCCATATTCGCTTTCAATATCCTCGAGAAATTGTGTGAATTGTCGGTGATTGAGACCTCGTGATTTTATAAAGTTTACAGTAGGTACTACAACTTTCATCACATTTTCAAATCCCAATAGTTTTGAACAGAGAGCCTCTTGATGTATAATGCAATGAAACCGCATTAATTCCTTGGTATCTATGTTTTTAGCTTGTGAATACTCTATTAACCTTGTTATTATCCCAAATTTACTTCCAACCATTGAAGGTGCTCCGTCAGTCGTAATTCCAGATAATTTCATTAAATCCAAATCCATTATAGACCATTTTTCCAATAGAACTTTGAGCATGTCACTCCCCTTGGTTTGACTTGTCAAAGAACTCATACCAATCAGTTCTTCACTCACTTCAAAATTTTGCGTTACACCTCGTAAAAATATTAAGAGTTGAGCAGTGGAACTTATTTCTGTAGATTCGTTGAGTGCTATAGAAAGATACTCAAAACTTTTCGATTTCGTAGCTAATTGCTCTTCTATATTAGCTGCTAATGTGGTAAGTCTTCTTTAAACAGTCATCCAATTTAGTTGAATTTTCTCAAACCTCTTTGCATCTTTCGGACACATTTTTTTTTGCGGCGATATCTAAACACTGCTTACCAAACTCACTATCTTTAAAAGGCCGACAAGTTTTCGCTATTGTTCGAGATATTTCAGAGGTAACTTCAGTAGCTGTTTCAGCATCTTGAATTTGTTTGGTAAACATAGCTTGCTGGCCTATTAGTTCCTTTTGTAAAGTGGAAATTTTTTGCGTTCGATTTTCGCCGGTTAATTTGGTAAAAGTATGATGCTGGGTTTCATAATGCTTTTTCACATTATATTCCTTCGGAATAGAAACACGACTCTTGCATATTAAACAGAAACTTTTGTTATGCGATGAAATAAAAATGTATTTTTCGGTCCAAATATCTTGAAACTGTCGATTTTCATCTTCAACCTAACGACTACGTTTTGTACTGGGGCCTGGTTTATACATATCAAAATTGATATTATATTGTTACGTAGGTAGATGTCAAGTTCGAACGACGAAATATTTATTCTTCACAGATTACAATCAAACAATATAACGTTCGCTTGTCCGTAGTTAAAACTTAACTACCCCGATAGCGGGCGATGCGTTGTATTTATACGAGTTACCTAACATCTAGAACCTACCACATTGTTTGGGGATAATTCCGACGTGTTTCGCGAATCTTTGAGTAATCTAGCTGGTTTGACAGATTTCTAGTTTCGTAACAATATGCTTGGAACGACGAGGAGCATACCTGTCCTACGTAGTAAATCTGAACAAGAAAGTAGTAGGTACTTATAGATACATATCTTACTAACAATTACAAAAGTTAGAATAAAATAAAAAGTTAAGAAATATTGATTTGAATGGATTTTTACCTACTTTTGTAGTTTTTCGAACAATTTCTAAAATTCGTTGCCGGGCCGCATAAATATTGACAGTGGGCCGCATGCGGCCCGCGGGCCGCGGTATGTGCATCGCTGCTTTAGAGTTTATATTGAATGCTAGGCCTAGTTACAGAGAACCTGGAAACAAAACCCTGAGAGCTATACTTTTTCAAAGAATCACAACATTTTAATAATTATTGTCCGACTTATTAGAGTCAATCTAGATATGTTTATATAGATTTTCCGAATCTGAATAAGTTCTGAAATTCATATTTGAAATATGGCCGGTACATGACAAAATTTTACTAACCAACGAAATTAAATTACATGCTGGATTCAGTCCGTATTAATTTACCAAAGCTAAGCCTAACAGGCGATCGTTATTAATAGTTCTTTGTTGACATAAGTTAGTAAAATCAATAAAGTATAACGTAACATGTATACAAAGGTCATTAACGACCACATTACTAAAATGAGTAATATTAAGGTCGACCATAATGCGTTAACTGCTTTGGTTTCGAAACTTGATACACAAATATACATATTATCCACCTTTGCATGTGGATAAATATTGTATTACTACCCTTTTGTATATATGTATATTTCTAACGTTTTTTCATTACATTTATTTCAAATTTAGGTAATGTTCTTGTTTATTTAATGAAATTTAGAAATACATTTTGTAAGTGTAATTGTTTATATAAAACTTGATAATGACTGAATGGATTTTATAAACTAGTATAAGTTACGTTCAACTATTATCCAAAACAATTCTAATGGGTTAAATTCTGTGCTATATTCTTACAGATTGGTAATGTTACAGGTCTGTAAAGTTATAGAAGTCTGGAAGTGTATACTTACAGACGTAAGATTAGAGCGATTCTATGCATTTTTCTGTAAATAAAATATGTATGTCTATCTTCACGTTTATTATTTGTAAAGCGAGGATTTGCGACATATTGTATTTGTTTACGCTAACCTAACCTGTAATTGCGCGTATTGAATGGTGTTGAGCTTATGTCACTGGGCACCAAGTATATGGATTTACCTGCCCTGCAAAAAGGATTGCTTAATCCCCACAGGTAATCTAGGCACCAGTACCGTTCGGGTAATGATCGCTTTAAAGCTTAAAGTAAGAAATTAGACGTTAATATATTAAGGAATTTCCTAGCGACAAAATAGATTATTTCAAATGTATTTTTATTTGTACATCTATTGTGGGCGGGCCTCTATTGTATTATGCTATAATACGAGGTTTGTCCGGAAAATACGTATAAAAGTTTAAAAATAACTTTATTTTACAGTTTGCAGCCACCGCCTGGGGGAACTACTGCTGTAACAAATCCCATCAACGCTCAGTTCGAGTCAGAGCGCTCTGCGTGTAAGTAGGACTGTGCGGCTGCTTCTTGAAAGTTACCCTTTTTCACCTGCCGTCGGCATGGAGCTCTCTCTGATTGAGGAACAGCGCATCAACATCAAGTTTCTTGCAAAGCTAGGCAAGAATGGCCGTGAGATTTTTGAGTGTTTGAAACAAGTTTACGGAGACAATTCTCTGGAGGAACCAACCGTGAACAAGTGGTTAAAAAGGTTCCGGGAAGGCCGAGAAGAAGTGAAAGATGACCCTCGCCCAGGAGGCGCGTCGACATCGAGTTCTGATGAAAATGTTGAACGAATTCGGGCTTGTGTGCTTAAAAACCGTAGATTGACAGTCAGAATGATTGCTGACGAGCTGTCAATCAGCAAAACAATCGTTCACGAAATTCTGACACAAAAACTTGAAATGAAGAAATTGTGTGCGAAAATCGTACCGAAGCTCTTGACGCCTGAACAGAAAGCAAAGAGGGTTCAGTGCTGTGAGGATTGGTTGGAAGCAGAGGAAAGAGGGGACTTTCTCAACCGAGTCATCACTGGAGACGAGTCCTGGTTTTACGAATTCGATGTGGAGCTCAAATCTCAAAGCAAGGAATGGAAGCTAGCAGGAGAACCGAGAACAAAAAAGTCGCGAAAATCAAGGTCCAATGTGAAGACAATGTTGATTGTTTTCTTTGATTGTAGGGGCATTGTTCACAAGGAATTTGTCCCTCCTGGCCAGACAGTGAACGGAAATGTTTACGTTGAAATTTTGACACGTCTCAGAGCTCGTGTGGCCCGAGTTCGACCGGATTTGGCACAAGGGGGCAGGTGGATCCTTCATCACGACAATGCGCCCGCTCACACGTCGCTCGTTGTGCGTGAGTTTTTGGCCCGAAGCTCAATCACCGTGACAGATCACCCGCCTTATTCACCCGATTTAGCCCCTTGTGACTTCTTCATGTTCCCGAAATGCAAAATGGTGCTTCGGGGGCGGCACTTGGGAGATGTGGAAGCCATCAAGGCAGAAACGACACGCCAACTGAACAGCATCACAACTGAAGACTTTCAGCAATGTTATCAACAGTGGAAACGGCGTTGGCAGAAGTGTATCTCGTCTCAGGGGGAGTACTTTGAAGGAGACCATATTGTAATACCTGAATAATTGTAAAATAAAGTTATTATTCAACTTTTATACGTATTTTCCGGACAAACCTCGTATATTCTATATATAAGCTTAAAGTAAGAAATTAGACGTTAATAAATTAAGGAATTTCCTAATGACCAAATAGATTATTTCAAATGTATTTTTATTTGTACATCTATTGTGGGCGGGCCTCTATTGTATTATGCTATAATATATTCTATATATAAGGAAACATTTAGTTTGTGTATTTAGTTATTTCTATCTTGTTTGCGGCGTTTGCTTAAAGTAAGAAATTAGATCCGCTTCTCAGTCTCGAGTTTTGTTGCACACTGTTAAGAATTATGGAGGTCTCTTTCGTGGACAGTAACAACGGAAAATGTTTGCTAGTGGTTAACAAGTACACCTTTTCAAAACAGAAAGTGTTGAAGAGTGGCGAAGTGTTTTGGCGTTGTACTAAAAAATCCTTAAATTGTCCCACAAAAGTGTTTACGCTTGGTGTAGAAAATTTAGTGAGCAGAAGCCAGCTAGAACATAATCATGAACAGAATCAGAGTAAATTAAACCGAAAAGTGATTTCAAATGCGTGTAAACGTAAAGCCGTTGGTGATATTTCCGAAAAACCAGCGAAAATTATTCGTCGTGAACTAGCTAAGGAACTGCCGGAAACAATTACGATAACAGATTTCACTTATATCCGAAGAAATTTGTACAATGCTAGAAGAAAATTTCTTCCTGGGCTGTTACCACAAAATAAGACAGAAGTCCATGATATAGTGGAAGCTGCTAATGTTAAAACAAGCAAGGATGAAAGTTTCGTTTTTATAAACTGTCCAGTGAGCAATATCATAGTGTTTTCTTGTGAAACGAATGTTAGAAGTTTATGTGGAATGCGTAAAGTGTACATGGACGGTACATTTTCGTATTGTACAAAATATTTTTTACAATTATTTACAATCCACGGACTTAATAATGGACATTATATTTCATTGATGTTTTATTTGTTGCCTGATAAACGCAGTGAAACGTATGCAACATTATTTGAAATGCTAACAAAAGAAATCTTTCGACGTCACTCTACAATATTACGACCAGCTGAAGTTTTTGTAGATTTTGAGAAAAGCATTCACACTGCGGTTCGCGCTATATGGCCATCAGCACAAATCTATGGTTGTCGTTTCCATTTGCACCAATCGTGGTTCAGGAAAATCCAAAGTTTGGGTTTAACAGCAGAATTTAGGAACACAGATTCCGAAGTAGGAAAATGGCTGGGATATATATTTGGATTAACGTATTTGAATCCTGACGAAGTAGGCGATTGTTTCGCCTTAGATTTGTTTGCCGAAAAACCTGCTCATGCACAGGCTGACGAATACGCCGATCATTTATTGGAGACATACATAGAAGTCGATGCTCCTTTTCCTCCACATATGTGGGCTACTGCAACTCCATCGATCACTAACACCACAAACGCATGCGAAGCGTTTCATTCCAAACTAAATGAGTCATTTTATTCAACACATCCATCTATTTATATTTTTATCGAAAAGCTTAAGGAATTTCAAATAGACACTTATGTTAAAATTCAAAGTGTACACACACCAGCAAGAGTTAAAGACACACGCGCATAACAAAAATTAAGAACTCTAAATGAACTGTGTGAACAACTAAATAATGGAACAATATCACGATTACACTTTGTGAAGTGTATATCATTTTATTCATCAGTATGACTTCAAATACACTATTTTTTTATTATAGTTTTTATATAATTAAGTATTTGCTTTTATTATTGTTTTCATATGAGTACACATTTTTTATTTTCTATCTTTTTGCTGTACTTCAACTTGAAATACACTATTTCTATATTATTGTTTTTGTTTGCTTTATACGGTGCCCAGTTTACATAGACCCTCTGCGAGTACATTTTTAGCTAGTGCCCGAATTACCAACGAGATTAAAATTTCAGGTAGGTTAGTGCCCACTTTACATCCAGCCATGTCACTATCAATACATATATTATTATCGTTGTTGGCCACTGTTATTTTAAAGTTAATAGTTTAATGTTATCGTCTCTTCCTTATTTATACCGAGTTTTTCTTTTGTCATTACAGGGTATAATGCATTGACCGACTTTTTTCAATTTCCAATTACACATAGGCATAAATGTATGGTGGCATGGTGGCACATAGTAAGCAACCAGTTATACACCAGTAACATTTTCAAACTGTCAAAAATGTCTGTTTTTCGTTTATAATAAAATTTTAAATTAAATACATTTTATTGAAAAATACATAATTTAAAACAGTTCATTATCCCAACAGGCGTATAACTTGTGCAAAGACAATTTTAAATATTTTTAACAAATTCAAAGAAGATGGATAGCATTTCTTTAAGGTTGAAATATATCTAAGATAGTAAAATTAGCGTATCAAAAAAAAGTAGAAAATATAACAAAAAAGTACAAATAGATTTTATCACATAATGAAATTGTAGAACGTCCTCACATTTCTACTTCTAATGAATTACCGAACGTAACTTACGTATTGGGGGCATATCAGTAACACGATAAAAACAAATAACACGTCGTTGTATCTTACGAATAAGGGGTTTTATAAAATGGAGAAATTTATCTTGAAAAGCAGTAGTGGGAAATTCTTGTAGGTAATAAATATTAATAATCACAATAACATTTGGACTCTACAATTATATGACAGCATCACTACTGGAGTTAAAGATTGAGGAAGGGAAGACACTATGCAACAAACTTTTGGAATCTGTTAAAGCAATATGATATTGTTCCTAAATAAAAATTTAAAAATATTAATAAGTAAATTAAGTATTTATTTTATTAAAATTACACCCAACCTTTTCATATTAGTTAAAGATATAACTCAATGAGTTTCATCTTCCTATGCTTTCTAACTATTAAATATATGAATGTTTAAACATTCAAAGCGAAATTATTTAGATTGCCATACAGAATGTACATGAAACTCTTTAAATCTATTTCAAAACTTATAATTTATCGCTAAAGTATTCTAAAATCTAGTTTGGCAATAATACTTATACTGGCAACAGTGGGTAATACCAAAGAAAATAATGCCACAAAGAATTAGGTTGTTTTTAAAAAAGAAAGAAAATCTCAGTTTAAATGAAAAAATTAATTTATTCTAACGATTAATTAAGATAAAGAGAACAACATAACAAAAACGTTTATAGTAAGTTTTCGAAAATTCTGGATTTATTCCATCACATGCAATAAGTAAACGTTCTTTCAGTTCATCCAAGTTATGAATTTGCACGTTATTATAAATTTTATTTTTGAGGTAACCACAAAGAAAGAAATCATTTGGAGATAAATCAGCTGATCTTGGGGGCCGTGGTATGGGGTCAAACTTGCTAATCCACCGTCTTTGAAATGTGTTACTTAAAAAATTTCTGACGGTGTGAGTAGAATGTGCCGGAGCCCCATCCATTTGGAACCAAAGATGATCAACATTTAGTATCTCAATTGTTGGAATGATGTGGTTTCGTCAGAGATTTAAATATTTTCTGCAGTGAGGTTACCGTCAATAAAAAATGGGCCAATAATTCTATCGCTTATTATTCCAATCCAGACATTGACATTTTGAAAGTACTGCGATCGCGCTAGGTTTTGGGCATGAGGATTAGTACGGCGCCAATACCTAATGGATTAATGGAAAGAAAATTTAGTATTTTTCAATGGATAAATATAGGATACAAACCGTAAATTCTGAGAGTTGAATTTACCAATTGAGAAATATGTGACATTAAAAAAATTTTATTTGCTCTCCATGGCAATCTATTGAAGAATTAATCTATTGTTTGTACGTAGATTTTGGTGTATAACTGGTTGCCTACTATGTGCCACCATACATTTATGTCTATGTGTAATTGGAAATGAAAAAAGTCAGTCAATGCATTATATCTATGTTTAATGACAAAAGAAAAACCCGGTATATAATTCATGTTATAGCAGCCAAAAACGAAAACATACAAGGAATACAATATAAGAGTAAATTGAATTATAATTACAGTGTATGGCAAGAATAAAAACATTAAAAACCCTTACCACAATAGAATTTAACAATTCTATATACGTATTTCGACAACCACGTTGTCATCCTCAGTAGAAAAAGCAGTGTAACACTTGGAAGCACAAAAAAGTGCTACCAACTCGCAACCAAATTAAATTAACACAGTAATAAGGAGATTGGAAGATGTTCTGCAAAGCCTTCCTCTCTTGACCTGACCTACCTGAAGATGGACGTCCCGTCGAAAATACCCTGCCGGCTAGCTCTATCGTATGCGGAGAGTGCGCGAGTCCCTAGGTCGCTTGATGATGTGGTGACGCCACCGTATATAAACCTGCTAGGTTCACCTCGTATATACGGAAGCGGGTGGGACTCAGGTAGCACCAAATGCGAGAGAGACAGCTCCTTATTACTTGCTACTGATACAAACGTGTCTTTGCCTTACCCAATACTTGTAGGAAAGGAATCAAACAAAACACAAGTTGTCTAAAAATAACAAGATTTAATAACAAAAGTAGGTTCAATATATCAAAAGTTTAGTTATAAGATGTCGAAGGACACAAATTATCAAAAGTATAACAGATAGAACGATGTTTGCCAAAATTTCTAATACTAAGTAGATATCAACCAAGCAATAAGATAATATAATTAATTAATATAATGAATTAAATTTTATATTGTGAAATATAATAATATATGTAGCTATATGAAATAATGTAATAACAAGAATTAATAAGATGATACAAAAATTATTTTATCAGTGATAATACGTTATTAAAGAAAAACTAAATTTTATTATTTAAATATTATAAAATTTATACATCAATGCAAATATTTTTTTATTAAGAAAAATAATCCAGACTAGGTAGTTTTATTTGAAGTGAAAAAAAAGCAACAACAGCCGCTTGCGAAGTTTCAAAGAGTTAGATAGCTGTGCAACTAAATTAATGAGTAACACGTAATTCAATCTAAGTTCGCCAAGGCAAAATAAAGGCTTAGTTTGAAAAAGGATATAAATCCAAATTCTCCCAGTAATATACCCCTAATCGCCCTAGTATCGCTCAAGGCGCAATACAGAGTTTTCATAAATACAGGTTCACCTGTCAAGATAACAACACCCTGTATACACAGGTGATAAAATTGTGAAAGAGAAAGTTATATTCGATTTAAGATCAAGACATAAATTAAACAGAACTCAAATTATGTATACGTAATAGTGGTTCTTTGCAAATAGTTTACAGAGTATATTAAAAGAAATCTAGATCTTCGACGTAACCCCAAGATATATATAAATTTGTAGGAAGGCCCGACTGAAGGTTCTAATCCTCGTTCAATAATCTAAACTAACTACTGGCTGCTGGTGAAGCTAGTCAACCAGTTAAATATTGACATAAAAGGATATGTTTGAATTCAGGCGAATAAAGCCTATCGGTCAAAGTTTAAAGTTAAAGCCTTGAATGCTATCTAAATTTTATGAGCAAAATAAAAAGGATGTACAGAGGAGTGAATAGCTTCTCTAGTGCCTACTAAAGATTAAATAAACAATCAATTAATTAAAATTTTGATAAAGATAGTATCGGGTTAAATAATAACCAACAACTAAAAATAATACAACAGCATCTACTTAGCTTGACAACGACAATGTTCAAATTCCAAATCCTTTTCTCGTGTATGCCTTCACAGAGGTAGAACAGGAATGTCGATTCCTAATAAGATTCATTGGAGATCAACCGCCATTTTGCCAGAGATCACCAACAACTCGCTAGAAGCCGCCATTTTTGAGACGCCGTGTAAAATTTGTAACAAAATTCCAGAACAGGGTAGCTCTGAAGATACCAAAAACACCGTTGAGAGTGGATTGAGGATTTCTGCACTCCTTCCAGAAGATCGCAATTCCACGAAGCCTCGCTGCGAGGTATAATTGCGTATCCAAAAATAAGAATCTGTCCTCCACGTGGTGTGTTCCTCGAAATAATTTCGAAGTAAATAATCGGTTTAAATACTTAAAGAGAATTGGAAGATAGCTCCAAAATATATCCTAGGGATGATAAAGAAGCACATAAGCAAAGTTTCAGAAGAAAATTAAAACTCTTACCGCAAGTCCAAGCACACTCACTAAATCACGACTATTACTGTCGACATTAACAAACGTAGTGCGATCGACAGACGATTGCATGAGACGTTCCATGTCCGATAAACGTCACGCAAGACCGTAGATCGGTAAATTTTTGACAGGAACGGAATCAATTTACCATAAACCCGAACAAGGTGTACGTGTGAACAATAAAGCCATTAAGCAACAATACGATAATTAAAACACTGCAATTAAAGTTTAAAGACAAATAGATTAACTAAACAAACGTCAAGAAAACTGTATTTGAAAGATAAACCAAGTCTTGAGATGGCGCTCCAAGCGAGAGAAAAAATGTGTACGCAAAAGTATGTTAATAAAAGGGTTAATTAGATAAATAAGCTCCCAAATAGGTTCACAGAATTCTTATAAAAATTTCTACAATATTAGAATTGAATTAGAGAAACAAAAATAGAATTAATGACAAAAATAAAACGACCATGACTAAGCATATTAATTTCCAAGATGTCGGCCACGCCGAAGTATAAGATGACCGAAAAAGGAATAAGGATATAGCGGCATCCTAAATATTTGAAAGTACAAAAAAAAGAAGATAAATAAGGTTTGAAGTAGCCTAAGTTGATCGATAATTAATAAAAAGATTAAATAAAATAAAAATAATCGGAAATGTTGAATAATGAAAAGCCTAAAATGTCTTTACGTAAGCCAATAATGAAATAAATTCATTAAAAATTCCTGAATGATCTCTAAGTAATTTTTCTAGCGTAACAACTGGTGAGGTGTTTTTTGTGCTTTCAAGTGTTACACTGCTTTTTCTACTGAAGATGACAACGTGGTTGTCGAAATACGTATATAGAATTGTTAAATTCTATTGTGGCAAGGGTTTTTAATTTTTTTATTCACTTAAAAGCCACAGTCTTCGATTTTTCAGTATATGGAAGGAGATTATCACTTTAGAAGTGGATCTATCAACCCTACGTTGGAAGCAAATTACATTGAGAAGCAGCGGGAGAAAATATGCGTTGATTTGACTTATATTGGGGATGGTCCAAGTTTAGAAGTGGAAGAGTTTAAGAGGGTATAAAAAGAAAAAAAATTAGTTGTTTTTTAATCAAATACTTTTATTACCGAGATCTGGAGATTAAAAATATTCAACTAGAGCTAAATATAGCAAATCGAAGCAACATAGGCTCCAAACTGGCTCAGAACCAATGAGTGAAATTAAATTAAATGATTTAGAAGAAATAAGACTATATATGTATGGGGAAAAGTTGCTGTTACAGGTATAAATAGCGAAATAAATTATGAAGGGATAGAGAAATAAATTGAAATATTACCAATAATAAAACTAGGAGATATAACAGATAATAGTACAAAAATCGTTATCGATTCCACTAGTCTCAACACTAAGAACGAGGCTGATATTCTAGAAGCACAAGTGGAGCAAACAATAAATACCACTGAATATCGCCAGCAAATTCCTTGCAAATGAATAAATTATTCCAGAGAAGTCTTGTACACAGTACAGGCTTTATCCAATCTGAATAATTGTTTACAGTGAGCCTCAAGAACTTCAGACACACTTATATTGTCCATAATATTGCGTCAAAATATTCGGATATAGTACCTGAAGTATGTATATATATTTATAGGTTATGTTTTTAAAATGTTTCTAGAACATTATTAATAAATAATAGATTGTTTTTATATAAATGTTTTCATCTTCCTCTAATAAAATTCTAATTAATAACACAGGCCTACAAAAAAAAATTTTTTTTTTGGTGCATCTCTGTTTGTTTGAATTATCGATAAAGTAGGTAATGTACAGTATATTGACATACGTCATTTTAACTCATCAGCTCTAGTTTACCTACTTCCCTCATTGTGAATTGTTGTCGGTCTTGTTATGGTCTTGTTCGTAACTAGTCATTATTACAATATCATCGATAAAGTTTGTGAAGTTTGTGTTACTATTTCATTATGGCTAGTACGTCCAGACGTTGTGTTAACGATCCTGATATATTTTGTTATGTTTGTGGTGAATACATACTGAAAAATCAGCGTAAATAGATTACAAACACAGTGCGTCGTTTGTATTTTGCTTACTTCGGTATTGAAATTCTACACCAAGATAAAGTGTGGGTGCCTCATAGTGTTTGTAAAATATGCGTTGAACATTTGCGACAATGGGAGAGAGGGAAATGTAAGT
This sequence comes from Melolontha melolontha, assembly GCA_935421215.2. Lineage (NCBI taxonomy): Eukaryota > Metazoa > Arthropoda > Insecta > Coleoptera > Scarabaeidae > Melolontha > Melolontha melolontha. The sequence goes on from OW285238.1 coordinate 170,577,702, forward strand.
CTTTGAAGTTTGGAGTGCCTATGATATGGCGAGAACAAAAAAATCATTATGACGACTGCTACTTTTGTATGATTAATATAGTGGGCATCAACAAAAACAATCGCCATAAATGGAAATACCCCAATATTTCTTCAGTACAAAGACCTGTTCCTCATTCAGAAAATGTTCCAATACCAACTTTTCACCAGGTAGTGCAGCAATCTCAGGAGGATGAAGCTGAAATACCTATTTCTTCCCAAGTAGATGATGACTTTCAATACTGCGGAAAAACATCAGATCCTAAGCCATTTTTGCAGAATGAGCTTAGTGACCTCATCAGAGACTTAGATCTTTCGAAGGAACGTGCTGAGTTACTAGCGTCAAGATTAAAAGAAAAAAATTGTCTTTCCTCATATATTCGAGTGTCTACATATCGCACGAGAGAGGGAAAGTTATTGAAGTTTTTTTCATCTGATGAAAATTTTGTGTATTGCTGTAATGTGAGTGGTTAGCTGGCTTTCATGGGTTTAACGATCTATCAGCCCAATGAATGGGGTCTCTTTATTGACAGTAGTAAACGAAGTCTAAAAGCAGTTCTTCTACATAATGAAAAATAAATATGCTCCCGTTCCAATTGCCCACTCAACATGTGTAAAAGAAGAATATGAGGTAATTTCAAATCTTTTACAAAAAATAAAATATATTGAACATAACTGGGTGATCTGCGTCGACTTGAAGATGGTTAATTTTTTATTGGGTCAACAGAGTGGTTATACTAAATACCCATGTTTTATTTGTATCTGGGACAGTCGAGCTAAATCACGTCATTGGACTGCAAAAAATTGGCCTGTGAGAGATGCTCTTGTTGTTGGGGAAAGAAATGTTATAAATGAACCCTTAGTTTCAAGAGAAAAAATCATTCTTCCGCCATTGCATATAAAATTAGGGCTAATGAAGCAATTTGTTAAGGCTCTCGATAGAAATGGTTAATGTTTCCAGTTTATTTCTCACAAATTTCCTGGTTTAAGTACTGAAAAACTAAAAGCAGGTATCTCTGATGAACCTCAAATACGTAAATTGATGAAAGACACAACTAATTTTGAGACTTGTATGAATGATGTGGAGAGGCTTGCCTGGCAATCTTTTGTAGCAGTTGCACAAAATTTCTTCGGAAATCATAAGGCTGACAACTATGTACAACTAGTAGAGGAAATGCTGGTGCGATTCAAAGATTTAGGCTCTAATATGGGTATAAAATTACACTCAATCTCAATAGTCATCTACATCATTTCCAACACAATTTAGATCTAAGCGAAGAACAAGGGGAACGTTTCCATCAAGACCTGAAAACAATGGAGAATTGATACCAAGGAAGGTGGGACAGTCATATGATGGCTGACTATTGCTGGGGAATCATGCGAGATTGCCCGAGTCAGTTTCATTCTAGAAAATCACTCAAAAGACAATTTCTTGATGTTTAATGTCAATAAAATATATATTTTTTCGTGAATTGTGTTTTTTTTCTCGGGAACTTGAGCTGACGGAAGAAAACGGGTAACATTTTTGATATCGCCATGTAAGACATAGTTAAAATCGGGTCTAAAATCTCCAGCACCAAAATTGTTATAGGCCAGTGTAATCGTCCAGCTATGTTATTTGGATTTTTTTAAACTGAAACATCTGTAGCCGTCTCAAGAACAAGGTACGTAATCTGTGACACTTACAGACTTTCTGTAATTAAAATATTTGCACAGAATTGCAATTTAATCTATAAATCTGTATCTAGTTACATATTGAGTTTATAGATCTTACAGATATGCACAGAACTTTCCCATAATTTTCAAAACAATTATCTATTATGTATCTTGCGCGATTTTGACAGTAATTGTCTTTGTTGTATTAAGATAATAAATAACGCGAAATCCTTAGACATGTATGAATAGCAGTTACCGAAAACAGCTCTTGTTGTGAATGATTTTGTTAAATTTTCTAGCTTTATCGAACATATAGGGCTTAAATTCAAAAATAAAATAAATATGTTAGATGTTTTACTGTCAGAGTTCGACAGTTACATCATATACTTGTGTGAAACTTGGCGAAAAACAGAGCAAACTATGAACTGGTAACTTCAGTAATTATAACTTAATTACCGAATTTTGTAGATGTGAGAGCGCTGGCGGTAGCAGTGGTATTTTAAGTAGAAAGAGTGTAAAAGTATATGAACCTAATATCAAAAATTATGTGATTGGAAAAGTTTTCGAAGTATGCGGTATATAACGGGTGTTCAGAAACATTCGAAGTCAAAGTAGTCCTTGAAAATATGAAGTCATGTCTGAGATAGATTGATTTTTGACAGACAACAGTTGACATTTAATAATTATTACAAATCAGATACTTAAGTAAAGATATACGATTTTTTGTTCAGAGCCCACTTGACTTCGAATGTTTCTGAACACCCGTTATTTTAGATTACAGATGCGAAAATTTACAATAATTAATACTAGAGGTGATTTTTATATTACATACCTACCTATAAATTAAAGAAATTATAACAAAAGCTATAGTTTATTTTTCAACATATGATGTACTAACGGTTACAGACTTATTTAAGCGTTTTTCTAATAAATCTATGCCTTCCAAAAAAATTCTTCGAGTAAGTTTGCAAAAAATTCCTTTACCTCTTCTTTCAGACAATCATTTAAAGAAAAATGTCATTCACATTTATGCTTTTTTAATTTAGGAAGGAGATAATAATCACATGCCAAGACCAGGCTGTGAGTAGATGCACCATCTCTCTAAAGCCGCAGTCCTCGATTATTATTTCTCGGAAGTGAACTTTGTAATTGTCATAGAACATCAAAGTTTTGCAGCAATTTTTACTGTATGGCAATTTTTAAATTTCGGATTGTTTCCTTATATACTTCTCCTGTTATTATTAAAGCATTTCTACATGTACTCAAGTACCAAGATTACGGCTGTATCACAAAACACCATCGACAACAGTTTTCCAGACGAATTTTGCGTCTTTACCATTTTTTGGTGGAAGGGGTTCCGTATTTATGCACTGCATGGATTTTTGTTTTGTCAGCAGGTCCTAGTGATACGTCTTCCTCTCATTACCTGTTATAATCGTTTATAATCGAAAAAAGGTTTTTATCGTCAGCTAAAACTCTCAAAGCTTCCTCACAAATTTGTTGCCGAAACAATTTTCTTTCGGGAATAAGCGATGTTCAGGAGTAGATAATGTGTTTGTATTTGTTTTAAAATTTAAATTGGGAGGAAATTTTAATGAAATCTGTATCGGAAAACGGGTTTAGATATAGATCATTCTAGTACGAAATGTTTTAAATGTTAGAATAGTTAAATGTTCAAAAACATGTAAAAGAATGTGACATTGTCAAAAGTTAAAGCTAAGATATTAATTTTTTATTCTTCGAAATTCTATTCCTTAAATTAATGCAATAAAAATCCGAATTCTATTTAAAAAAATATTAAATTGAGAATTATCTATATCTTCTTCACGAAAAATTAATTGAGTAAATATGAATTGTCTTATTTTTTTTCATAATTTATTAACATTATTTAACATAACTTCTTATAAACTATGTAACTTGTTGTTTTTAATAATGTTCCTGTCACCGTTGATTACGAGCAAATTGCATTATTACAGCATCCTTGGAATTGCCATAGATCTATTAGCCTATTACATAAACTTGAGAACACAATGTACTGAGCTAAAATGGCCTGAAATCAAAAGTCACCAATATTTCGAGGTGTACCATAGAGGTCAATACCTGGTCCTCTATTTTGTGTGATCTGTGTGATTAACGTAAGTAAATCTGTCGCCATCAAAATCCATCGTGCTCAAGATGAACATTTTGTTCATCCCCAAATAATCATGTAAAATTTCTATTACTGTGGCTTGTGATATCTGGACTTCGACAGCAATAATTGGCACCTTCTTTCTTCGATTTGCTAAGACCTGTTCCTCGACCTTTTTTGTTGTTTTCCTTAGTTCTTGCTTCGATAGGTCTTCCGTTATGTTGAATCGTTTTGAATTGATTTCCTACCCCATTGAAATTGCTTAGACTATAAAATATGACAGTGCATCTTCCATATACACGTTAATCATCCTCTGATGAATATTTTTGAGACCATTTCCTTCTTTCGTCAAGAATTTTGTCACGTTTCTATGTTCTAAATAAATTTCACTAATTTTTGTTTAAATAAAGCTCTGTAAAACCAGAAAAATATCTGGATTTGGACTAAACTTGGTCAGTATAAATCCAAATGTGAGAGCTATTCGACAGCAAAGGATTTGTTATTGTCTCTTAATTTTTGTATGGCTATGTAGATAACCTAAAAATTTTCCCTCGTGGTTATGTGATCGCATAATTAATGGAATAAACAAAATAGAAATGACATACGCAAATACTTCAGACTATTTAAAAAGTGATTTCTAAAATTTTATAATTTAGAGGAAATCTTCTTGTTGTAAAAAATACTCCAACTATGTTGGACATTGTAAAATTGAAAAGTGAACTTTCAGAAATTTATGAGCGCGATGACATGTGTGACGTAGCTGGTGTTTTGACACTTTTAGTGTTCATAACAGTCAACAGCCTAAAAAAGGTTTTGATGGAAATATACAAACTGTTGGATATTATTTGTACAACGCCCATGTCGACAGCAGAATGTGAAAGATTTTTTGCACCCTCAAACGCATTAAAACTTTTCTGAGAAGCACAATGTCAGACATCCACTGAACGCATTGGCGGTCCTATCAATAGAAAAGAAGTTCATCCAGTCTATCCCGGATTTTGACAACAAAGTCATAGCCGTCTTTTCCAGCATGAAAAATAGGAAAGTGGATTTTATGTACAAAAAATAGTAAGTTTTTTTTGTGCCCACCCTCTTTCATAAATCACGAGTCGCCACTGGATATTTAAAGAAGCAAAATATGAGAATTTGGTCTGCAGAAAATCCTCATGAATGTATGGAAACCACGCTACCTCCATGAAAAATAGGCGTCTGGCTAGCAGTTTCTAGAAGACGAATTATTGGGTCTATATTTTTTAATCAAACCATAACTGCTGAAAGATATCGAAATGAATTATTAGTACCGTTTATTAATGGACTTCATGATGATGAACTTACAGAAGGATATTTCCAGCAAGATAATGCACCAGGGTACAAATTTCGAGAAACAATAGCTCTTTGCAAGAATTTTTCGATACGAGAATTATTAATTTTCCATATCTCCAGATTTGACAATTTTAGATTATTTTATTATTTTTAAATTAAATAATAGCATTTTCAAGACCAGACATCACAATCGAAGAGTTTCGTAATGCTATTGTGACTTCTTGTGACATAACCCAAGAAATCCTAATAAATGGCTTTGAAAACAGGAAGCGTATTCAGTTCAACTTTGTCTTCAGAATTATGGTCAGTATTTCCAACATCGGCTTTAGTATTTTTTTTTTCAGAAACTGAATTACTAATTATTACACACATTTCCATGACATAACCACTCTATTAAAATAATACGTTTGTGACAAAATACGTGCATTGTCACCAACCATTAACCCATTAGCTTCCCTGATCCCCAAATGGGGATTCGCAAATTTTATTTTTTGATTTATTTATTTATTATGTTATTATCTTTTGTGTGATGTATACTAACTGAACATGAATACTCTGTGCTTTCTAGAAAAATTTTATATTTTAGTGTTGGTAACCCTGTAAGCATGTTATGCACGATATTTTATAACCTATACACAAAAGTTGATGGTCGAATATTTACATTATTTCTAATAATATTCTTTGTGCTTATTTGATTAATTTTGTGCCAGTTTTGTGAATTCAAGTAATAATACATTCCTTTAGTTGATATTAGAATAACAGATGAGCAAATATAATATTTATTATAAAAAATATAGTACAAAACACCTTGATCCCCATTTGGGGATCATGGAATTTACTATGTAAAAAAATCATATGGAGAGCGTTATGTTAGTTTTATTCACAGTTGCTGTTTTTTTTTGTTTCCAATTCAGTATGGGTTCTAGAAAATTCCTTACTATCGCAGAACTTGAAGAAATATTAGAAGATGATGAATTTTTTGCTGATCTGGAACAAGAAGTCATTGATATAGTCGAACTGCCGCCCGATAATATCGATGTTATATCAGATTGCGAAGAATTTGACGATAATATTTTAGAAGACACTGTTCCACAAGACGTTTCTGGACGTCTAGAAATCCATTCCAGCGCTCTGAATGATGATCAAGATCAAGCATCTACAGTAAAATCAAATGGTAAATTCTTGCCAAAAACTGTTCCACAAGACGTTCCTGGACAACTAGAAATCCATTCCAGCGCTCTGGATGTTGATCAAAATCAAGCATCTATAGTAAAATCAAAAGGTAAATTCTTGCCAAAAAGTGAGTGGAAAAAGTAGGACATAAATTTGACTAATACATCATTTGAAAGCAACAATATATCTGAATTGAAATCAAAGATTATTCAAAACTTGAAAGGTAAATCACCGGTTCAGATATTTGAAGAACTTTTCGACGAAGTTTTACTAAACCATATAGGTATCCAAAATGTAAATTACGCTAGACAAAACAACAGACATAACTTTGAACTTTCCACAAGTTGTCTTAAAAAGTTTATTGGAATTCTTTTGCTATCAGGGTACCATTCGTTGCCCCAAGAGCAGTTATATTGGTCGGAGGATGAAGATATAAATCTTACATGCGTTAGAAACTGCATGCCTAAGCACAGGTTTTTGGAAATAAAAAAAACCTGCATTTTAACGACAATAGTCTCATATCCACCAGCGATAAACAAGACAAACTATTTAAAATCCGTCCTTTGATAAACAAATTGAACACAAATTTCAAAAAGTTCGGTATATTTGCACAAAAACTTTCAATAGATGAGCAAATGGTGCGTTACTATGGCCACCATTACCTGAAACAGTTTATTAGGGGAAAACCAATAAGATTTGGATTCAAACAATGGGCTAAGTGCTGCTCTAAATCTGACTATTGTTTTCATGTGGATATTTATGAAGGAAAGAGCCAAGAAGTACAACTTGTAAGTGGTGTTGGAGCTTCTGTGATAATGAAGATGACCTCTTTTTTGCAATATCCGTCAGAATATGAAATATTTTTCGATAACTTTTTCACCAGCTTTAATTTATTGTTGAAGTTGAGAGAACTAAATATAAAGGTGGCTGGAACAGTACGCTATAATAGAATGAACAAGTGTCCTTTGAAATCTGATAATATCATAAAAAAAAGAGGAACGCGCGGCATATGATTATCATTATGATGAAAAAAATAAAATATTTGCGTTGATTTGGAATGACAATAGCTGTGTTAAAATGCTATCGAATTACTTAGGATTGCAACTTATAGAAAAAGTGAAAAGATATTGTAAGAAAGAAAAAAAAGAATGCCATGTCGATAGACCAAACATTGTCGGACAATACAATAAACATATGGGAGGAGTCGACAAGTTAGACTGGAATGTGCAAAAGTATCGAATCAAATTTAGAGGTAAGAAATGGTATTTCCCTCTTTTCACAAATAAGATTGACGTTGCGGTTGTTAACGCCCACGCTCTTTATACTGCAGTAAATGGAAGCATCCCATTATTAGATTTTAGACGCATTATTGCCAGAACTTATCTGAAGAAAGAATCATTATCCGATCCTAAATTTGCCGGAAGACCAAGTTCTAGTAAAGTGGGGAAAAGCCGCGTGCCTGACGATGTTAGATTTGATCCCATTGGACATGTTTTGGAGCGAACGATTGATGGAAAACAAAGAAAATGTGCCATATGTGACACAAACGTTCGCAAACAGTGTAAAAAATGCAATATTGGACTGCATATGGAATGTTTTCCTAAATGGCATAAATAATAAATATTTTTCTTTAGTTGGAAATGTTGGTTAAGTTTTTTTTTAATTTTTGTAACGGCAAGTACCGTTAGGGTCCCAAATGGGACTTAAATTTTTTTTTTTTAAATGGCGTATATTTATTTGCCAACGAATAAATTGACCTATTACCTTTAATATAATCCTATTTTTAATTTAAATTTACAAAAAATGTCGATAATAAAAATTTGGAAGTTAATGGGTTAATGAAAAGCATAACCATCTCAAATGACGAAAGTCTTTGAAGGCACGTTATGCATTAACATGAAAAATATTGACAAATGCAACCCACTAATCTGATTAAAAATTTTTAAGTACTTCCAACTCGCAAGAGTCATTCAATTATTACCCAAGTAAAGAGTGAATTTAGTAAAATGTCAGTAGTATATTTTTTTAATTACTTCCTCCAATATTTTAGCATGAAAATTAATTTACATTTAGAGCCTAGTATTTGTAATCATTATCTTTAAATCGAATTATAAAACCAAAACTAGAAAGAAATAATACAAAGGTATTTTTAATAATATAAAATATTATTAAAAATCTGGTGTGAAGAACACAAATGCAGGTTCACTATTAATATTTTCTGTGAACGTGTCCGAATATATCCTATCCCCAGAGACGTAGATACGTATTTCGCTTTTCTACAAGCTCATCGGTACGCCCCTGCTGGAGAAAAGTATTAAAAATACCTTTGTATTATACAAAACTGGTGGGGTTTACCTACTGATGTATGTTTCAATTATTCTGATAGAAAGAAATATTTAAAACGCATATATTTTCAAATATCCCGTACAATATCTTAATTTGTATGTGTGAAAATTTTCTTTGAAAATCGGGAAAGTTTATATATGCAAATAATCTAATATCTGGATCTAATTATATTATCGAAGGCGTCGAAGTATTTCACTAAAATAAACAAAAGCAAAGCTGTACAAACTTCTGACTAAGAAAATATACGTCGTAATGCTTCAGAATATTAATAAAGAGGATCCAGAAGAAAACTTGCGAATTGCATTATACCTGTTTATGGATATCTATGTATAATACCAGTCATTTTCTTATACAGTGTTAGAAAAAAGTATGGAATCCCCTAAAGATCTCTGCAATGGTTCATTCTTTTTAAATAAAATTGGGTACACCTTTGTAAAAAGATTTAGGTATTCTAAAAATAATATCAGATTTGCTGTGTCACTTCCGGTTATACCGGAAATAAATCCGATTTGTTATTTTAATTGGAACAGCCTCTATATTTTTACATTTTTGAATGATTTGTTAAATTCTGAATACAGTAAATCTCCACACTATTTAGATCAAATACATTAATTCCTGGCAATCAGTTTTCACTTGTAAAATAATAAGACATAATAAGACATAATCAATTGGTAAAATAACTAATTTCCAAAACCAAGTCCTTTAAACACGGGATTTTAACAATCTATTAATTTTTCCAGATAAAAAATTATGATTTGCCGACTAGATTAACTGTTCAAAATTATGCCCTTCTACTAACTGGCAATTTCCTAAACGGTCTTCAAATTCGCGTAAAGAATTTTGTAAAACTTCATCCGGCATTTGTAGTAATACTCCAACTCTTTTAAATTTGCAGGTCTACTTGTAAAGTGTGTTTTTAATAGAGGTATAGAACTTTGAAATGGAATAAAACAAAGATGAATTTTTTAAATTGATATGAAATTTACTTTATTCGAAAGATGATCTTGTGGCATTATAATTTAAATATGACTTCTGGCATATGACCGCCACGGCTGGCTCGGACGTAGTCTAATCTGGAGGTCCAATTTTCGATGACTTTTTCCAACATTTGTGGCCATATATCGGCAATAACGCGGCGAATGTTGTCCTACAAGTGGTCAATCGTTTCGGGCTTATCGGCGTAGACTAGCGACTTCACATATCCCCACAGAAAATAGTCTAGCGGCGTTAAATCTCACGATCTTGGAGGCCAATTCACGGGTCCGAAACGTGAAACTATGCGGTTACCAAACGTTTCCTTCAATAAATCAATTGTGGCACGAGCTGTGTGACATGTTGCGCCGTCTTGTTGAAACCACAACTCCTGCACATCATGGTTGTTCAATTGATGAACGAAAAAGTCAGTAATCATGGCTCTATAGCGGTCACCATTGACTGTAACATTCTGACCAGCATCGTTTTTAAAGAAGTACGGACCAATGATTCCACCAGCCCATAAACGCCAAACAGTCAGTTTTTCTGGATGTAACGGTGTCTCAACATGCACTTGAGGATTACCATCACTCCTAATACGGCAGTTTTGTTCATTGACGTATCCATTCAAACAAAAGTTAGCTTCATCGCTAAACAAAATTCGCTTATGAAAATCGGGATCAACGGCAATCTTGTTTTGGGCCCATTCACCGAATCTACGCCTTGCTAGGTGGTCGTGTGGCTTCAATTCTTGCACGAGTTGGATTTTGTAAGCACGCAAACCAAGATCTTTCCGCAAAATCTTCCATAAAGTGGATGGACACATATCCAATTCCTGTGCACGATGGCGGATAGACTGATTCGGGTCTTTCTCTACGCTACGCTCTACAGCAGCGACGACATCTTCTGTACGCACTGTACGACGTCTCTGTGGATGCGTATTATCATTTAGAGTAAACTTGGTGCGAAAACGTTCCATAGTTAATCGAATTAATTGCTCTGACGGTCGATTATGTTGACCGTAAAATGGACGTAGTGCGTGATACGTATTTCGAACAGAACCATGATTTTCAAAATAAATTTGCACAATTTGGAAGCGTTGTTCAAGTGTCAGTCTATTCATGTTGAAATGCCAAACCAAACTAAACATAAATCACTTGACGGCTGACAAAATGGCCGCCAGTTAAAAAAATTTTGCCAACTTAAAGTTATATGCCTCTATAAAAAACACCCGTTACATGCCTTATTTTTGAGATAACCTCACAATTTAGAATAAAGAGGCGTCATATCAAGAGTACCAGGTGGCCATTCGTTAGCACCCCTTCGCCCTATTCATCGCCCAGGAGAAACTTGATGCAAATACAGCCGCACAATTTTAGAATACTGCGTAAGCATTATTGCTGATACCTTATATTATCAGCAGGAATCAGTGGATTGTTTGGATCAGGATAAAGCCATGCAATAGCGGGTACAATATTATTTCTTAATAAATCCAAATACCGACGTCCATTAAGAGTAACTTCAATGAAGAAAGCCCCAATAACATTATTGTCTATCGTCCCTGCCCACACATTTATTTTCTCCGGATACTAACTATGCACTTGTCGCGTTTAACGGGGATTGTCTCTAGATCAAATTCGATAGTTAAGTCTATTGACAACACCATTCAAAATGTTGCTTCATCTGAGAACATAATTTTATTATTCTTATATTTCGCTGTCTTTCCAGATACAGGTGAAATATCGGTATCTGCACGTTCCGGGCGGATGTGACTTTCACAAATTTTTCATTTTTCATTTGTACTGACAACTTGTACAGTTAACGTCGCGGCTTGTAGCGTCTACAATCTAGGGCAAAAGTAATTTTCCGAATTGTAGAATTTAATGCAACAAACTACAGCGACAATCGCATGTAAAATGAGATTTAATTGTTATTAATTCTCATAGGCATGAAGTATATATATACAGGCTGATTCATTTTCGGCCCTCACCATGGGGATCTATCTTATTATTGGAGATAGAGTATAGGTTTAAATTTAGCAAAGTTGTTAAATTTTGTGTTATAAATCCGTAAAGAAAATAGACCTGTGACACATGACCTTCGTTATTTAAAAAAAAAACGCGAAAACCCCATTTTCTTCTTTTACCTGTAGCACCGACATTTGGCCTTGTAGAGAAAAAATAAAAACATGTCCTTGTGGCCATTTCTAAACCTCTATCCAGTGGTGTACTCTAAATTTTTATACGACGTTTCGTTTCCTTCTGGCCATCATCAACTATCTAATTTCTTATAGGCGCCATATTAGATTTAGACATCTTCAGAAAGAGTTTTTTTTTCTGATTTCAACAACGTACCACATGCTGACTAAAGTTTTTGACATTAGGTTTTATTTGAAAGAATAAATTATAAGATTAAATAAGGTAGCCTTTGGAATTTCAATCTGTCAAACATTTCATTTATTGTTCATTAATAATACAAAAATGTCATACACTAACGAAGAGAAACGAGATATGATAAGTATTTTTTATTGTTCGAAACGAAATTCAACAGTAGCGAGTACAAGATAACAAAAACATTAATAAAAATACATAGAAAAGTAAACAATAAACAATTACAGTAAATGTTCAATTATCTGGCCATCTTCGGTAATACACAATTGGGCACGCCTTCTGGCATTTTGTACTGCCCTTTGTATAGTTTTTCTAGGAACTGCATCGAAGGCATTCTGAAGTCTGTCTCGTAATTCTTCAATGTTTTGTGCCGCATCTACTTTATAAATATTATTTTTAACACATCCCCATAAAAAAAAAATCTAGCGGACTTAAATCAGGCGATCTCGCAGGCCATTCAACAACTCCCCTATTTCCAATCCAACGGTTTGCAAACTCTTAATTTAAGAAATTTCTAACAACAGCTGCATTGTGTGCTGGTGCGCCATCTTGTTGCCACCATAAATATTGTAATTGATTTAATGGGATATTGTCGTCAAGCTAGTCAGATACATATGTACGTAAAATGTTTAAATATCTTTCTCCATTTAAATGTTCTTCATGCATAACTGGTCCTAAGAGACGATTTGCCAAAATACCCATCCAAACGTTTATTCCAAAACGATGTTGTGGTCTTCTAGCACTGTTTTGTCGGGGATTTTGTACTGCCCAATAGTGCTCCGTATTTCTGTTGAACATTCCAGAATTTGTAAATTTTGTTTCATCTGACCAGATGATTTTGCTTAAAAATGTTTTGTCATTTTCTATCCTTCCCATTAACCAATTACAATATTCTAGCCTTCTAAAATTATCTCCAGCCAGTAAAGAGTGACTAACATGGGTCCTGTATGGTTTAAACCTACTTTTATGTAAAGTGCTCCAAACTCTGGACTGGCACAAATTTAATTCTGACGCTACTACGCGTGTAGAAATTGATGGATTATTATTTATCTATAAAAATACAAGATTAACATTAAATTTGAAAACACGCTTTTAATTTACCATTTGTAAAATATCTTGTCGATTTTCATTTAAATTCCTGTTATCTTGACCATTACGCGGCTTAGTAAACGATCCATTCTCGACCAAATTTCTGTCGAGATCTAGAAAAATGGTACGATGAGGCTGTTGTCGTTCTGGATATAATTGTAGATATCTTGTACTCGCTACTGTTGAATTTCGGTTCGAAGAATAAAAAATACTTATCATATCTCGTTTCTCTTCGTTAGTGTATGACATTTTTGTATTATTAATGACCAATAAATGAAATGTTTGACAGATTGAAATTCCATGGCTACCTTATTTAATCTTATAATTTATTCTTTCAAAAATGTCAAAAACTTTAGTCAGCATGTGGTACATGGTTGAAATCAGAAAGAAAAACTCTTTCTGAAGATGTCTAAATCCAGTATGGCGCCTATAAGAAATTAGATAATTGATGACGGCCACAAAGAAACGAAACGTCGTATAAAATTTTAGAGTACACCACTGGATAGAGGTTTAGAAATGGCCACAAGGATGTGTTTTTATTTTTTCTCTACATTTTCTTTACGGATTTATAACAAACACAAAATTTAACAACTTTGCCAAATTTAAACCTATACTCTATCTCCAATAATAAGCGAGATCCCCATGGTGAGGGCCGAAAATGAATCAGCCTATATATATATATATATATATATATATATATATAGTAGATTTAGATAGTCGGCGATTTAAGGTTTATTTTACTTTAATATGGATATATGTAAGATTTGAATTATTCTTATGTAAACAAAATAAAAGTCGAAACGTTAAAATAAGCATTTTTATTTAATGAATAGTTATCAAGCCGAATTCCAAGAAATAATTAACTATTTATAATTAAGAGAACAGCTAAGAACAATAGAAAAAGAAATATTATATATATATATATATATATATATATATATATATGTATATATAATAAAAATAGACGTCTTGTTTATAAAGTGCTCCTGCTGGTACCGACAGCTATAATGAAACTTATCACAATCAGATCTTGTCAATATTGAAACCTAAAAACCTCCACTGCCTATATTACCTGAATGACGTTTTGTTCAATTTCGTTATTAAATTCTGAATCATAAAAAAATATCGGAAGCGTTTTTGCCAGGCTTCAAATATTAATTGAAAAACAAATTGTATATCTGTGACTGAAAAGTACTTGCCAATCAAACACAGATTTCAAAATTAATTAGCTTAACCAACAAAGGCTTTTAAAATACTGAAAAATTGGATCCACTACACGTACAATAAATAAATAAATAAACAGATGAAAAATAAAATACTGCGCCAACGTACGCACTATTTTTTTAACACACCGAAAAGTTTCAGCCAGTCAAAATTGGGTACATGGATACTAAATCTGAAGTGTCTGTATGTATTAAATAAATATTTTAATAGTATAAGTCGCTAATTTTACTTTAATCAAAATATAAATTATTCTCTGATGCATCTAAAGTTTTGGATTTTGTGAGTAATTGTTTCGTTTTCGCGAACTATTAATCTAACAAGCCAACGAGTTTTCTCTAGGAAAACTTAAGAGTGAATATTAATAATACACAAGTGCATTCAATGGTATGTTAAGGCTTAATCTAGAACGATCCAAAAGATAAATACACATACATTTGAATATAAATTAAAATATTAATACATGCTACTATACGCAGTATGTATTAGTCCAGTACTTAATTAATCTAATGTTTGGTGAAATAATTGTGGTGTTATAAAAAATTATTCGAATCTTTAAAATGAGTTTTGAATTTACATTAGTATATAAGCTAAGAGAGTATATGAGGCCATTATTTGCAAAACTCGCTATTCGACAAAATGTCCGAAACTGTTTTTTTTGTTGAGTATTGTTCAAATTTTACAGAGGAATCGAATGATAAAATCAGAAGTTACCAAAACTCTTTCTGTAGCATGCAAATACTGTCCAAATATCACAGTTATTTGCGGAACTTGGTCTTTGCTTTGACGTTTGATTTGCAAAACTGGTTGTTTGCTTTCCAACAAATAAAATTTGCCTGTCGAACCACGTTATGAACACGTTATCCTACTTACAGTTGTTTATAAGAAACGGATTTCCGTAGTTTGCATTTAGTCTGATTTCAGTATTTGTATTATGGAGTTCGTAGGTGACAATAGTTTGTTGATTGCACCTAGTCCTTGCGGAAAAGGACGCAAAAAGGTTCCGCAGCCAGAACAATATAAAAGGAATGTTGATAAGATTGCTAGGTAAGTACATTATCTTGATCATGATTCTATGATTTTAAAATTGTGCTGCAATCGTTTGATTTCTTATGAAGTTTCATTTGTTTTTTGCGGTTTTTTAAACACTGGTTAGGGGTAGTACACACAAAATGTCTAATCCGGAGTTTTGTTGTTACAGATATAAACCCAAAGCACTGCCGGCCTTTCCAACTTGTGGTCATAATGGACGACCCGGATTGCCGTATGATTGTACCACACTTACAAATGAAACAAATTAAAGATTTTCATGCCTACTTTTATCAGTGAAAAGATAAAATTAAACAACACCTTCTCATTTTGGCTTGTTGCAAAGGACAAAAACCGAACAGAGGGAAATGTAATCATGCTGCAGTATCGATAAAATACCAGGTACGTTTGAGTGAGGGCCATTTAATTAGAGTATGTGCTAAAACGTTTGTAGGCATCACGAAAGTAAGTAATGACCGTATACAAAGGGTAGTAAGAAATTTTGTTGTCAGAGAGGAGCTACCAAAAGAACGTAGAGGTGGCAACAGAGTGGGTCCAAAGAATGATGAGAAAAGGAACTGCATCAAAAAATTTATAGAATCCCTTACGTGTGCAGAGTCTCATTACTGTAGAAGCAAGAGAAGCGTGAGGGTGTATTTGCCATGTGACTTGAATTTTAAGAAAATTTTTGACCATTATCTTCAAAAAGTGCCTCAGCCTATGCATGTGAAACTTTCTTATTTTAGAAAGTATGTGAATGCTAACTACAACATTGCGTTTGGAACTCCGATGACTGATTGTTGCTCCACTTGCTTGAGAACAAAGGAGCAGTTAAAAGTAGCAACTTTTGTAGATATTCGGCAAAAGTTAATCACGGAGCATCGTGTTCATATTGCAAAAGCAAAGAGTTTTTTCAGACTATTTAAAAATACTAAGCCTAACACAGCCTACTTTTCTTTTGACTGCCAAAAAGACTTGGCTTTACCTAGACTGCCTGATCAAGCGGCTTATTTCAGCTAGCAAATAAATTATTATAATTTTACAATTGTCGCTGGAACTTCCAAAGCTAAACTAAGCCCAAGAAATGTATTTTCTTACTTGTGGACGGAAATCGACTCCCGAAAAGATTCTAATACAATAGCATCGGCTGTGCAACATGCTCTAAAAAATTTTGATTTTGATCCCGACATAGAAACAGTACGTTTGCTCGCTGATGGTTGCAGCGGACAAAACAAGAATACGAATACGATGGCAATGCTTGCTTACTGGCTTCTAGAAGAATCTCCGAAACATATTAAACAAATTCATTTGATTTTTCCGATCGTCGGTCATTCCTTTATTCCGCCTGATCGCATCTTCGGCCTTATAGAAAAAGACATAAGAAAAAAACCTGTTATCGTGGAACTTAGGAGCTACGATGATATAATCAGGAAGCATTCTACTATTCGAAAAATCGGTATCGATTGGGATGTGTATGATTGGAAAACAACGACCAAGCGAGTCATTAAGCTCCCTGGCTCATGGCACTTTCAATTTAATAAGGCAAAGCGGTTTATTTTTTACAAAAAAGACAAACATGTTGTAGTTCAAGGCGAACCCAATTACTCCTTTGACGTAGGAAACCCCAAAAGCATTTGTAAAAAAAAATTTGCTCTTTCTTCAATGGCTCCTGAGAAAATACCTCTGGGAACAACACTAAAGGGGGATAAAGGAACGATTAATAGTCTCCTTTCCAAACATTACGGAGATAACTGAAGAAGCCTTCCTGAATTACGTTTCTATAACGAACACTTGCAGAAAGATTCTGCTGTACCGGAAGAAACCGCTGATGGATTAGAAAATGCCTAGACTGACTGCTGTCTCGTATCAGGTTAGAAGTCTTTTGAGTTTAGTTCGTTTTGTTATTAGTTCTATATTTATTTCCTTTAAAATATCATTAATGGAACCTGCCATAAATAAATTCTTTGAGTTTGGTATTTACCTAAATTGTTTTTTTATACTAGATAATTATTTGCAAAACTGGCTATTTGCAATATATTTTAATTTTTTTAAACAAAGCTGTAAATATTTTAGGCTGCAAAGTTCTCAATTCCACTCCTAAAAATTTTAAGCCAAATTTATAAATCACTTTATTTTGCGAAACAGCATTACTAAGCTGTCAAACGTTTTTTTTTTGATTTCTCAAAAAATGCTTTCGAGCAAATGGCGAGTTTTGCAAATAATGGCCTCATATACAGTGTGAGTTTTAGAGAAATAGAGAGTAAGTTCTGGTAATTTTTAGTCTGTATGTTTATATTTTAAAGTCACTGTATACGTGGATGCCCTGAAAGTTGTTGCGCTATTATATGTGTTAGCTTTACTGTGCCCCATGTGCGACACTTTTATTACTAGTTTTACTTACTGATGATGACAACTTAGTTGTCGAAATACGTATTTAGGTTACGATTATTAATTGTGGTAAGGGGTTTTATACTTTTTTGAGTTTTTACATAAACACAGTCTATAAAGAAAGACTTTTAAAAAATGTAATTTGAAAAGTATCCGCCATTTTAGGTCCTCCATTTGGAATGTTAAAACTTCCAGGGTTTTTTGAATGGCCCGAAAACCCTGAATCACTGATTTACAACCGAAAAAACAATATTTTTCAGAAAAAGTCCACCATTTTGATTTTTAAAATTCAAATATTTTATTGGTTATCAGCGATTCCAAAAACGCTTATATCCATAAGTTAATGTATAGTTGTTTTCAAATTATAAGAATATAACTTTGAACGGCTCTAATGCTTTTATTGCACCACCTGCGGCAATAACTACCTGGCCGCTCAATATGATTATCTTTTACGCAAACAAACTGCTAATGTCCGTAATGACAAAATTTAAGTAAATTGTAATTACTGCAATTTAGATGAAATATAATTTAATAATAATATAAGTACCAACAGTTGTTAATTTGAATATATAGTTATTATATATGGATAGTGATAATACTGTTGGAGCACGACAGAGAAAGCATATATCAGAAGATGCAAAACAGATAATTTTCAATGTCTATCATGCCCTGATGGAAGAAAATAACGAACTCTAAACCCAGAACATTCAGCGAACGTCGCAATTAACCAAGGTACCTCTTGGAACAATATATAAAATAATTAAGAATAACGCAGGGCCTCGAAAGCAAAGAAGTGACAAAGAGCACCGAGAAAAATTGAAGAGTATGAAATTGATACTATTAGGCCGCAAGTATACTCCTTCTACAGAGGAAATGTTGTATCTACACTTGACTGCTTACATAAAAGTGAGTGATGAGCCTATAAATATTCATTGTTCTAAAGCAACCTTGTGGCGGGCGCTAAAGAAAGCTGGTTTTAAGCTTGGCACTATAGACAAACGTCGCACAATTATGGCAAGCCCGAGGTTACAGAAACTTCGATTTGAATACTTAACGGCAATTAGAAGTTATAGACAGGAAGGACGATTCATATGTTATTTAGACGAGACGTGGTATGACACCTATGACACAATTTGCAAAGGTTGGGTGGATAGTTCAAGTATGTGTCAGTTGGACACGCCGGTTTCGAGAGGGAAGAGAATAATCATTCTTCATGCTGGGTCAGAAAAGGGATGGATCGGACAGCCGCTATTATCTGCTAAAAATGTTAAATCCTCAAGTTTAGATTACTATGAAGATATGACCTCATCTTTATTTGAAGAATGGTTTTGTGACACTTTGCTGCCAATTTACCAAAAGATAGTGTGACAGTGATGGATAACGCTCCGTATCATTCTCGACCGCTAACCAAAGTTCCTACAAAATTTAATGATAAGAAAGACATTAAAACATTTTTAGAAGCAAATGATTGATATTGTGAGGATCATTACACAAAAAAACAATTAATAGAGGTGATGAAGACTAAAGAATATTTAAAGGATTATTATGTGGATAACAGAGCCAAAGAAGCTAGACATACAATTTTGCGTTTACCACCATACCATTGCATTTTCAATCCCATTGAATTGATATGGGCCCAACTGAAAAATACCATAAGGCGAACAAATCAAACATCGAAATTCAGTGAAAGCAGTGTGACACACATAAAAAATGCTATGGAACATATAACTGCTGTAAATTGGAAAAATACTGTTAAACACGCAATAGCAAAAGAGGACGAATATATGCGCATGTACAAAATAGTAGCACCTTTGATTATAAATTTGCAATACGATTCAGACACAGACACCGATTTGCAAGACGACTCAATCACAGATGATTTATGAAATGCGGTGACACATAAAAATTTTATTGTGTATTACAAATAAATTAGCTTTATATATCTATATGTATCCACTACACATGTTGCCACACGATTTGTAATTTTTTTTTTGTATATAACCCCAATGTACAGATATTTTTTATTATATACTTGAAATTAACAGCGTTTTATTATTATATTATAGGGCTCGAATTTATAGTCAATACGGCCCCTAGATTCATACGTTGCAAATATGTAAACCGTACCCGTTCAATAAGGAGACCAGGTATAATAATAATTATCATCACAGAAGGTGGTGCAATAAAAGCATTAGAGCCGTTCAAAGTTATATTTTTATAATTTGAAAACAACTATAAATACATCAACTTTTTGGGTGTTGGCCCGAAATCTAGGATTTCGACCCAGTGTGCGTTGATTTGTTCGCATTGAGAGTTTCGCTATGTAAAGTGTCACACCATCTTGTTGAAAATATAACATGCATAAATAAGCGTTCTGTTGCCTTAGTATTGGTTAAAGAAAATTATCCAGCATAACGTTATCATCAAGGCTCTTTCATTATCGTTTTCAAACTAATATCCGAAAATCCCAAATAAGTTTATTTAAGTTTTTTTTTCATATTCCAAATCCTGTTACCAGGTTTACATAGGATTGAGCGGGTAAATCTTAAAATTAACAGGGGAAAAATCTGCATATTTACGAGTTTCTTCAATGAAATGAAAAGAGACTAAAGACAATAAGCTTCAATATAATAGGTAAGTTAATAAGTTAATCCGTGATATACTTCTCAAGAATTTGTACTTTTAAAACGTTTCTCATTTCTCATTTAGCACAACGCGTACCTTTGTGATTGATTTATTATGTTCTATAGTTTGTATAGTCTACAGACTGTTTTAAACTATGATGAAAACTATATGCCCTCCTCCGCACCATCACACACAAATAATATTTTAAAGTATTCCGCAAAAAAGCGAAGGCATTTTAAAACGATCGGTTTCGAAATAAAGAAAAGAATGCGGGCTCGGTAGTTAATGAAGAAAGCCGAAAATGGGAGAGGAGATATATTTTATCTCGTAAAGTAGAATTGTTTCTCAGGTAACGTAATCCCGAAGAATACACGGAGGATAACATGTCAGCAACGATTAGACACATCAATTAACGAGGGTATCATTTATCTAGAAGACAAAGAAAACCTAACGATTACATTCCCTTTTCGAGAAAAGCCATTTCTTATCCTTTTACTAAAGGAAACGACCCGGATATTATGGCTGATTCTTTTAAATAAACATATCAAACTCGGTAATAAATACCGGATCTTCTAATATTTCTCGACAGATCGCGTTATTTATTGCGGAGGCGGAATAAACCGCTCTTCGATTAATGGCCAACAAAGTTATTAATTGTCTGGCGATAGAATATTTTTTTCGATTAGGAAAATAATAGAAATATAACTAAGTGACCTATGCTATATTCCTTTACGCCAGTCGCAGTGGCGGCTCGGGGTGGTTCACATAGGGAGTGCATAATTTCAAAATTAAAAAGTGTAATACAAGAACGCTTACCCAATCCTTATAAATTTCACCGACCTACTGTTCCAGACAGGTACTGTTCATTGTAGAGTTTGTTTTGAGGGAATAGTAAATATTACACTACACAGTTTAATTACATCTGACGATAAACGAAGTCCATTTTATGTGTCTTTGACTTGCAGAACAGTTCTATCACTTTTTCATAAAGTTTGGGAAATCATTTATACATTCTTTTTCACAAGATAACATAGTAAGGGCATTTAATCTCTCTTCTTTCATTGTATTTCTCAGGAAAGTTTTTATTCTCTTCAGCCGTGAAAACTGACCTTCCGCTTCGGACGTTGTCATTGGGACTGTTATGACAATTTTTAAAAGCGTAACAACTTCATTAAAGGTGTCGCTTAATCCATCCAGCAGAAGATCTAGCAGACCTACAGCACCGACTTCTATATTTTGCCTAAATTCTTCTCTAGAATATTGAACGCTTAATTCAGTTCGTAGTCTGCTTTCATTGAGGCATGGATAAAATTTTACTGCTTCTTTAAGGCAATCTTCCGGAAACTTTTTTTGAAAAGAGGAGAACTGTTTAAAAGAAATTAAGTTTGCTAATATTAAGTGCCCTGTATACCGAAATCTAGTTTTTATTTCTAGCAAAATAATATCGCACACTTCAATAGTTTCCATCCTTCTTTGGCTACCATCAGTTTCTCTTCGCCGCTTTGATGGTCGAGGAGTCAGTTCTGGGTCATTTTGTTTAACCAACTGATTATCTGTGTCAGCGATTTCGGTTCGAATTTTTCCAATAGCGCGTTCAAAATTATCTAAATTATCCTTGATTCTTAATGCATCTGTATTGACATTTTGTAATTGATTAAACAATATGTCCACATGTGGCATAATTTTATGAAAGAAAGTTAACCAATAGATAAAATTTTCCTCCTCTAAAATTCGCAAATTGGCACTAGCTTGATGAATGGTAGTTTGTAAACTAGCTTCTTCCTCGATTTGTTCTAGAGCTTCAATTATTTCTTCTCGGTGCTCATATATTGTATTCACTGTCCTAGAATTGAAGTTCCATCTTATGTTTGAAGAACGAGGTAACCTTTTTCTCTGAAGGAATTCTCCCAATCTTGCAGCTCATTGTGGTGAAGTGGAGAAAAATGTACATAATCCCGTCAGATTGGCAAAAATAATTCTGCAATTACTACTGCTCGATGTAGCATGTGACATAATTAGATTTGTCTGATGTGCATAACAATGTACAAAATTAGCCCTTGGATACTGGTCTTGGAAATGTCTTTGCACGCCGTTAATAGCACCACTCATGACTGCTGCCCCATCATAGCTCTGTGCAATCAGTTTTTCTGGGTCATCAACAAGCGAACTAATTTCGTTAAGGATGGCGGCAGATAAAGAATTAGCATCATGTCCACTAGGGAGAAGAAATTTCTAAAATCTTTCGACCGGTCTCGCGTTCACAATATATCTTAAAACAACCACCAACTGAAACTGATTGGACGCATCTGTGGTTTCATCAGCTATCACAGATATGAAGTCGGTTGCTTTAATTTCACTGACAACTTGTTCATGATACACTTTCAACATTGCATCAAGCAGCTCATTTTGTATCGTTTTTGATAATCCCTTAAAAACCGGCGCTCCTTCGATGTTATATCTGAGCGATTTATCCAATTCTGCCGTAAAATTTATAAATTCCCGAAAAATGCCCTTGTTATTCGACGTTTGCTGTTCATCATGACCCCGAAGTGCCGGTTCAAACACGCCACAAATTCTAATGCAATTTATTATTAAATTTAACACATGCCTAATTTTTGTTACCTTTTCATTGTGTTGTTAAATTGCTTTTCTATATGATGAATCTAAAACATCCTGAATGTTTTTCCTAACATTCTTAGACTAAATATATTTTTCAAATGCCCTTCGGAATTTTCATGTTGACTAATTTTAGCACTAAGATGAATTAAGTCTCTTATTCCGTTCTTTGACCAAGACGGTTCACCACCAAACAAAAGACACGGAAAACAAAACAAAGTATTTTTAATTTCACACCCACAAATCCAGTCATTTTTCTGATAAATATTCATTTTGAATTTTCCTATAACGTCTTTACCTTTAACAGATTGTTTATTTTCTAAACATAATTGAGGCATCGGCCGTTTAAGATTTTTTACTGCGATTTTTTTATTATACGTTAACCGCGAAAACGCGTTGTTCTGTAAAAAAGATACCGTATTCATTGTAACAACGCCCGAAAGCAGTCTGGTTCAGTTGCTCCAACGCTATGTATTATACGACATTGAAGTACGGCAAAATACAATTCTCCCCACCATCAATGTAATGTTAATGCCTTAACAGAGCAACAGTTGGGCTTTGCTCAGTATATTTGTGACGACGATCGGTATATGGACGTTGTTAGCGTGCCACGTTCCTCGTCAATAACTATGAATACATAATATATATAATAAATAAATACTTTCACAGTTAGTCGCCGCTTGGTTTGTTTTGTTTCATAATTCCAGGGGGTGCAATTGCTCACTTGCTCTCATTAAAGAGCCGCCACTGCGCCAGTGGTTCTCAATCTTTTAGCTATCCAACATTTCATCAACTTTCCAATGACATTGGGAACCTTAATATATTTTTCACTATCCATTCCCGGCAACCGAGCTAAAATTCGGAAAAAATTATGCCACAAACCACATTCTCATTTCGTTGTATTCCTTGGATTTTTACGACAAGCACCAATCTGTTGCAAATATTTTAGGGAAGCATCTGGTAGTATAGATGTAAGCTAAGTTTAGTTATCGAGGTAGTTCATATATTAAGCACTACATAGGCAATTCCGTCAAAACAATTGGTGATATTGCTTCCTACCCCATCTCCTCCAGTGTTTGAAGAAAGAAGAAGTATTTTGTTTGGCGCGACCATATAATATAAAACTACCCGTTTGATAGTAATTATTATTTATTACTATCCAACGGATAGTTTTAAATGGTTGCACCAAACAAATTAGTTCTTCAAATACTGGAGGAGATTGCATGAGAAGCTATGTTAAAAGTCATTAAAAAATATATAAAATGTCATAAAAATTCATACGCTAATATCTAAACTGCTTAACTAGTCAAATGTTGTAGGAGTTGCCTTCCTCAGCTCGTAGATGCCATCAGGGACACTTCTTTTGGAGCAGTTCTTTACTATGTAAACCAAAGTTTGTTCCACATTTCCAGAGGCTAGTATCTGCTAATTTCCATTTGTACAGCATTGAGATGCACTTTCCGTGGCCTGTGAGGAGCCTATTTAGTTGAAACCAGTGGGAGCGTTATGCCTTGCAAAGGTTCTGAAGGATTATTTAACTAAATATATTTTCTTCAATTCAGTCTGTTGTTTGCGGAGGACTATCCAGTAATCACTCACATTGACGGGATGCTGACAGAAGGAGACCACTTTGACTTGATACACCAAAGTGGTCTCCTTCTGTCAGTCGGGTCCTGCGGTCGCTCTCCAAATCAGTATGTATAGGAAGATTAATGTTCTTGGTAATCTTAGCCCACTCATTTCCAGACGTCGTAATGTTGGAAAGAATCGGTAACCAGAGATAATGTATGGATCTAACAGTACCGGTGAAAATCCTCATTGTATTGTTAAGTTGTACGGTGTGTTTTTTTAAGAGCTTGAGAACTTAAAATGATAATACAAGACAGAAATATTGTTGGAATGAATTTTTTCTTTATTATAATGAGGTAGATAATTTCATGGCATTTATTTTTTAAATATGATTTCCGGCATATGTCCGCCGCGGCTACGAGTTACATGGTCCATTCGATCAGTCCAATTTTTTACGACTTTTTCCAATAAATCTGGCCGTATGGCGTCAATGTTGGCTTGAATATTGCCTTCCAATGCTTCAAGAGTTGCTGGTATGTCGGCATAAACCAATGACTTAACATAGCCCCATAAAAAGTAATCCAGAGGCGTTAAATCGCACGAACGAGGGGACCCGTGAACAGGACCACTTCCGGAAAGAAAGTTGTCACTAAATTGATTTTGCAATAAATCGATTGTTAAGCGCGCTGTATGGCAAGTTGCGTCGTCTTGTTGGCGACAAAATGTCGTTGATGTTTAGCTGATTAATTTTTGGAAACAAAAATTCAGTCAGCATGTCTCGATAGCGCTCGCTATTCACCGTAACGGCAGCTCCTTGCTCATTTCAAAAGAAATAGGACTGATGATGCCGCCAGCGTGTAAACCGCACCAAACAGTCAATTTTAATGGATGTAATGGTGATTCGTTAACGGCTTGAGAATTGTCTTCTCTCCAAATACGGCAATTTTGCTTATTGACGCAGCCATTTAACCAGAAATGAGCGTCATCACTAAACACAATTCTTTAATAAAAATGCTCATCTTCGGCCAGTTTCAAATGAGCCCAATCAGCAAAAATGCGACGCAAACGATAGTCGTTTGGCTTCAATTCTTGCACGAGCTGTATTTTATAGGCACGTAAGCCAAGATCGTAAAATTTTCCACGTAGTGGATGGACAAAGGCCAACAAGTTGAGAACGACAACGAATCGACATTTCGGCGTCTTCTTCAATACTTCGCGCTACAGCAGCAATATTCTCTTTGGTACGCACATTTCTTTGTCTTGTTGATGGTTTTGAATCTAGAAGAGTAAAATTAGTGCGAAAACGATCAATAACTGCACGAATTGCTTGCTCACTAGGCCGATTATGTCGACCGTAAAATGGACGAAGTGCTCTATGAACTTCGCGAACAGATTTATTTTTTGCAAAGTAAATTTCCACAATTTGGAAGCGTTGTTCTGGCGTTAAACGATTCATGATGACTTGCCAAACCTTACTGAACAGATATGTCAACACAGTTTGACATTCTCAGCTGTCAAACCATAGTTATCGATATCGATAGTTCTGATGCAGCTAAAAAACACCCTTTATATCTACTGGCTTGGTAGGAGAGTTTCGATACTAGACAGCAGCACAGTATTCAGCAGAACATAAGAAATTGTTTTCTAAAAGCGAAAATAAATAAATCTTAATTTTTACTTTGGAACATATAAAATTAGAAGTGCATCGAAGTAAACATTAAAGTTTTTTTAGCTCAGGGGATACTAAATTCATACGTAAAATAGATGAAAGCATAACATTCTTTATTTTTACAGTTTTTTTTTCAAATTTATTAATTTTGTGTTTAGTATTTACTTCTAGCTGGTATTTCGACGGCATCTATTTGTACCTCAATAAACCTTCTCTAATTTAAAGTAACTCGATGAGACCTATCGTTTCAAATATTAACTCACCGACATACTTGATTGCCAAATGGTTAATGAATGAATTTCAAAATTTACCCGTGAAATTAAAAATTGTGAACTGGAAGACGGAGAAACTTTGATGGTCCAGCTCGATTTTATGGGAAGCTAGAGCTGTTTTATCAGTTTTAGAGTATTTATGGGGCTGTATTCGTTTGTTTAGATATTGTTTGGTTTGTCCGATATAGCCTCCATTGCTGTCGTTGCAAGGGGATCCTGTATACGGTGTGGGTCTATTTATTATTATCTATTTTTGATATGAGATTTGAGTAATATTTCTTCATAGTATTATTAAGTTTGTATGAAGCTTTTATATTGTATTTGGTACGCTCCGCATATAGAATATTTTCATTTATTTTTAAATATATTTCTTCTTTGAATATCTCGATTTACAATTATATTTAACTTAAGACATTTTTCTTGTATATTCGTGTCCAAAGGGAAAGCATCTCTTTTGTTATATCTTAACCGAGACCCTTAGTTTTGTACCAGACCCAGCAACGTTACTGTGGAATTTCTTTCTATTTACAATGCATTTTAAATTGTTTTAATTGAATTACATACATCTTCTTTTATATATGGTGTCTCATATCATTAGGAAGCTTATGTCACAAGCGTTATTTTAATAATATTTATGCCATCCATAGAACACCTCTTCAGGTCCCGCTTCTTAATTAATTAGAATTCAAGATATCGACCCCTCTCTTCGACAGGTCATAAAACAGACCGTTTTGAAAACCAGTGTTCTTTCGATACAAAACGATCAGTCCGACCTTCTCGTTAGAACGCTCGAAAGTGCAACATCACCCGCCGTACTGGTGAAGTACCGGTGGCATGATCCACGTGCCCCTGCATCTCACCGCAATTAAAAGGTAATTGTGTATTGTTCTATATATATATATTATTCTTTTAAGCGAATCCATATTAATTAAACTAATTACAAACATCGCTCTGCATATCTGTCCAGGTATACGACGCACCACGTGGCCGCCCATCGCCGCAAATCAAAGGTAACTCTGTATTGTTCGATACAGAGATTATTTTATATTAATCGTATTCAATTAACCCTTAATTAACTGCTCAATTAAACGTTCGTTTCAGAGTATTTTTGTGTTAATTTTCAGTTACTTAATTACCGCTCCTCGTGTATATATTACTTTTGTTTAATTACTTTTAAATATACCAATTTCAATTTCTTCTTATGTAAATATAAATACAAACTTTAAGGACACCGGTTTTGTGTTTTATTTAGTAACTAAGTTGTAGATTTATTAAAATTAACCAATACCACGCACGTCCTGGACCTTTGAAGGAACTTCACCAGCACCACTAATTATTTTATTTATCTTAGAATAATTTCATTATTATTAGCACGGCACATCCACATCCCAATATCCAGCAAAGCCGCCGTTTGTAATATATTGTTTTAAAGATTGGTTGACATTTTCGGAAAGGTTGGAACATACGGTCATTGTTCCCTTCGGTAACTATTCCAGAAACTTTGAATATTCAGAGGACTTGCTTTATAAGAGTAACATTGAACCTTTAAAAGTAAACGAAAACATGAGATTGACAACTCTTGGCATGGCGCAAAATTGTTTCCAAGTTGGAGAAAAATTTTATGAACGGAAACAAGGCACAATCATGGGTAATTTGCGTATCTCCTTTCATAGCTAATTTCTTTATGAGACAATTTGAAGTAGAATTTAAAAATAACGTTAGTATTTTCCATGAGTCTGAAATCAGATGCGTAGATGAGATTTTCGCAATTTTTGATACACGGAAATGTGAATTGGACATGTTAGTTAAACAAGTGGAATTTCCGACTATTAAATTCACGGTGTAAAAGGAAAACAAGGATAGGACACCATTTTTAGATACATTAGTAATTAGAAGTAAGCATAAAATAGAAATCGATATTTTCCGGAAAGAAATCAAGATCAATAGATTCATCACCGCGGATTCAAATTATAGTTTTCAACATAACTCCTTTTAATTTCTTAGTCATTCGGTACCTAGGAGGCTTTTGATTTAGTAAAAGCCTCCTAGGTAATACTAAAGATAAAGTGAATTTGAATTTAAAATCAGATATATACGAAATTAATTGCGGTGATTGTAATTTGAAATATATTGATCAAAAGCAACGCTTAATAACCCGTTTTAAAGAACACATATCACTTTTTAAATTTAATAGACCAGAAAAATCGAGCTTCGCAAACGATGTATTGGACACAGATCACAACGTCACGCTAAAAGGGTTAAAACTTAAAAATATCGTTAAAAACAAAATTAATACGTTTAACTCAGACAACGGTCCTATCACGTACAGTTATCGTTTTTAATTCTTGAAAAGAGGCAGAAAAAGTTGAGGACGTGAGAATAAACACATGGTGTTGCCGTTTTCTTACGAGGGGTAAGTTGGCGTAATTTTATTTTGTATATTTGTTTTAGATTCAGTGTATACGTGGACGGTGTGTAAAGTTGTACGCGATTCTATGTGTTCGCTTTACTGTACACTTTAATTAAGTTTTACCTACTGATGATGACAACCTAGCTGTCGCAATACGTATTTAGGATACGATTATTACTTGTGGTAAGGGATTTTATACCCTTTTTAAGTTAAATTTGAAGATCAGTGGATTGGAAGAAATGGTCCAGTATTGTGGTCTGCCAGAAGTCCCGATTTAACAATTTTGGATTTTTATTTGTGAGGACGTTTAAAGCAAATTATGTATAGGGACAACCCACCTAATAATGTTGAAGAATTAAAAAAATCGAATAAGAGATGCCGTGGCATCATTGTCCATTGATGAAATTGAAAAAAATTCTATACCCTTCATCGCTTCTTCTCTTCATCTTGCCCTCGGACTTCCTCGTCATCTTCTGTTCTTCTTTCACTTTATATTTCCCTAAGTAATTTCCTTTGCGATAGTCAGGGTTAGCTGATACGTGGTTCTCAGCGTCTACACTTTACTTGCATATTGTGCTATTAGACTTTTTTTTATAAATTTTCAATAGGAGTCCTCTTGTTATATTCTCGCAGTAATTAAATTTCTTGAGCGCCTGGACTCAGTTATTTACTGTCATCAATCTTAGCCTATCTTAAACTATTACTATTACTTATACAGTGAAAATATAACAACTCTTAAATTATGACGTAGATATTGTCTAAGCGAAGTGATAAGTTTGTATTTCCAATGGCTTAAATGTTGTAGTATTGTTTAATGGTGTAATATTAATCAAATTTTATTTAACGACGTGAGAGGATATTTGAAGTGAGAGGATATACTATACAAGAGAGCTTAACCCTTGTCCGGGCAAGACATTTTACTAACGTAACCGGGCAGTTCGGGCCTGGTAGGCCCGGTGCTTTTAGTATATGTTTTTACTTACAGAATTAATGTTAATATCATTTATAAATAACATTAATTACTTACTGATCTTAAATTTTATTCATTTCTTGCAATTATAACACAAAACTTTTGATGAAGAATGTTCGTAACAAATGTTTTGTTTGCACTCATCACAACATTGTCTTTGTTTCCTGTCTTTTGTTTTAGGACACATGTAGCACCTTCTTCTAGAATTTGCTTTAGTTTTAGTTCTTGCTCTCTTTGCCGGCGTTGCTTCTTCACCTACAAACTCGCTGACACAGTGTTGGATGGTACGAGGAAGTCCATTCGCCTTCCTTCTTTGAATGTGCGGAAGAACTAGGTTTTCAGATACATCTACTAGAAACAATCTCCTTTTTTGGTGTTTAGCTTTATTCCAATTTGGGTTCAAATTCATCCAAGTAACATATGCTGCAATGCCGTTTACGTCGAGAAGGTTCATAAAAAATGTAAATGACCAACGATTTGTTCTGCGTTTACATGTGTATTTATGAGCCAATTGGTCTAACGTGTCTACGCCACATTTTGTGCTGTTATAATACAGAATTATTTCTGGCTTTTTTTAATCGTCATCGTTACAGTTATTAGTATGATGCATCGTTGACAGAGCCAAAACACTTTTGTTTTTCTTTGGAACGCAGGACACTAAAGACGCTTTTTCTGTAAATCCGAAAATGGACGTTTGTTCTTCACGTTTTCTATTGGGCAAAAATTCGGTTGGGATGAAGCGTTTATTTTTCTTTACGGTACCAACGCTCGTCAACCCATTTGTCAATAATGTTTTTGCTAATGATAAGTCCGTAAAATAATTGTCGAATGTGACATTTCTGTTTGTATTATAATACGGTTGTACGAGCTGCTACACTACCTGTGTTGCGAGGCCCTTGGCGATTTGATTTCCTTCCTTTCCAATATAGAGAATACCATTTAGAGGATAGTAGGTTTCAGAGTCACACGCCCACCAGATCTTCATTCCATATTTGTCTGGTTTGGAAGGCATATATTGTCTAAATGGACATCTTCCTCGAAAGGGTACAAGTTGTTCGTCCACTGTGATGTTTTCTCCGGGGAGGTAGTGCTTTTTCAGATTGTTATTTACTTTTTCCCAAATAACTCGAATAGGTGCAAGTTTATCGTTCTTCCTTCTTTCGGAACGTGTACCTTTGTCATCAAATCGTATAAATCGCAACAAGCTTTTGAATCGTTTCAATCCCATCGTTGCTCGAAAAATTGAAGGGCCATATAATCGACTCCATAGCACATCGTAGCTAGTATCATTAGCACTTAGGTGACCGGCAGTTAGAAGCAAACCAAGAAAAGCGCGAATTTCGATATTATCACATGGTTTCCAGGGAATATCTATCAGTACCCTCTCTGCCTCCTTGTTTGTATGTGAAGCAATTTCGGTAAGTACAGCTTCATCAATAAATAAGAGAAATGCATCAATTGGACCTTTAACAATTTTTCCCGGCGGTAAGATAACTTTATGCATTTGCGATTTTATTATAGTGCACGAACAAACCCGTCCTGTCGAAGGAGGCTGGCTGCTCCACACTTAATCATCTTTAGCAACAAATTTGGAAATACTGACAACAGGAGTGTCACACAGTCCCTCACTGCCTTCTTGCACGTCTTCCGTTTCACTAGCATTACAAAGGTGGTCCTCTTCGTCCTCATCTTCGACATCCGACTCCAAATTTACAGGCGCCTGGTCATCGTCCGATAGGTTTTCCAGTATATCTGCGAGTTCGGCGTCCGATAAAAATTTTCTCGACATTGCTGAATGATTATAACACTTTCACTATAATGCATAAACTAAAAGCAATGAACAAAAAATGCTCGTATATATACAAATAGACAGGGAACCCCTACTTTACCTAATATTACTTTCCTCGAAAAATTACGACCTATATACGTCATCAAATGTATTTGCTGCACAAATGACATAAAAATGATCGGAAACACTAATTACGTAAAGAGGATTAGAAAACAAAAACGGAAAATAAAGTTACCATAATTGCCTAAAGTATGGGCTTGCTAAGCCCGGCTTGCCCGTTAATGGGATTTTAAGTACAATCCGTCAATTAACTAACGATTATTCATAATTTAACAAATATTACTTAACAAGAAAACAGTAATTAACATTTCTGAGGAATTCTAAAGAGCATTAAGTCGTACTAAAATTACTCATTAAGATATCGAATTTTTTATCGTCGCTCGGGCCTGGCAGGCCCCCCTTGCCCGGATAAGGGTTAAAGCAAACGGCCTGTATAATATATGGCATACATTGAAGAGGTGTATTTTCTCAGTTTAGACTCTTGGATTTCCCTTAAATTCAAATCGCTTGCAGATTTTATTTCCTCGAGAAGCCTTTGTAATTCCAGAGAAGGGAGGATCCGTCTCTTATAAAAATTCGAGCAGTGAGAAACAGGAACTCGGTAATTTTTGCACACTTCGTTCCCGACTAATGACGGAACTGGTAGTTGGTGGCCGGTTGTAGGGCGATGGTTCCCTTAGGTGTTATATCCCCGATGTAAAGAATAGAGCGCAAGAAAATATAAAAGGTTCATGAATAGGGGTCAGCTCGACGAGAAATAAAAAGAAGATTGCCTAACGGCCTGTAAAAAACATGCTCTTGAAAAAGCATGTGTCGATTATATCTACTAGCGCACGAAACTTTTTATTTGAAGAGGTACCTCATCTCTTCTTGTAACCGCTTTCCGCTTTTATTATGTCTTACGATGCACTAATCAGAGTTAAAGTGAACTTTTACTAGCAGTTTACGCAACGCCATTGTGTCACAGATGCTCGCTGAGTGTATCGGCACTTACATTAATATGTAAGTGGAAATAGAACGGTCATACTCATATAAATCATCTTTTTTAATATAGTCACTTCTACTATACCGTGTGTCCCAATTTCGATGCTCACCATTGGTATCTCGGTTATTAGAAGATATAGAACAACGGTTAAATGGGGAATGTTTTGCAGAATTCAATACTCGCGGCAAATCTCATTTCAAATTTGACCTAACTTTTTAAATTTTTAAAATATTTTGAAAAATCAAAAATTTGCCGATTTCGTTATTCCTCAATAACTCGATAACGCTTAGTCTGACCTCTTTTAAAGTTTTACATTGTTCAGACACTTTTTTAAAGCAAATTATTCGATACAAACAGAAACCCCCGATTGTCATTTGTTTTTAAGTTATTACCACTATCTTTTGTTTTTCATATGGCGGCCATATTGGTTTTTGGGTTTGTTAGGTAGTCCTCAAAATGTGCTTTTCAACGATATATAACATGCCTGAAAAATTTTTATTTATAAGGAAAATATTAATAAAAACGTAAATTAATCTTTAATATGAAATTAGTAGGCTGAAAAATTAAACACCAATGTCAAATGAAAGTGAAAAGATATTCTAAGTAATACTGTAAACAAACGAAACGATAAAAAAATTATAGTAATATAAAGTAAAGATACAGAACTTAAAGTTCACATTCACTTAAAGAAATTGTTCAATATGACGACCATTCTGTTCCACACAATTTTGACACCTTGTTCGAGTAGAGTTAGAAACTCTAAGTAGCGTGTTTCCGTTTACTGATCGTAGCACATCTAGTACTCTTTGTTCTAAAATTTCCCGAGTTTCTGGCGGTTCAAAATCAAATACTTCGTTTTTAGTGGTACCCTATAAATAAAAGTCAAGCGGGGTAAAGTCGGGTGATCTCGCAGGCCATTGCACGGGTCCATTATTTGAAATCACTCTCTCATTAAAGTTTTCTCTCAAAAAATGTTGCACGTTACGAGTGTTATGGGCCGGGCCACCATCTTGCTGGAACCAGATGTTTTGCATGTTCTCGGGATTAATAATTTGCCACAAAGCAGGCATTATCTCGTTTGTTAGTAGCACCAAATATCTGTTTCCAGTTAAATTGTAATCAAAGATGAAAGGACCTATTAACTGATTATCTAAAACGAAAAAAGAGTTAAAAAAACAAACAAAAAGTAAACAATATGTCATCCCAATTAAACCGCACCAGACATTAAAACCAAATCGAACTTGAAATCTTCTTTGATTTACCAAATGTGGATTTTCAGTAGACCAATGATGATAGTTATTCCTATTGAACACTCCACAATTGGTAAATCGTGTTTCATCTGTCCATAGTATTTTCTTAGGAAAATTAGCGTCATAATCACATTTTTGAAGGTACCACCTGCTAAACTGTAATCGTCGGATATTGTCATTATCACTTAAACCTTGTACAATTGTTGGTTTGTAAGGCTGATACTTGTTTTTCGTCAAGGTTCTGTGAACAGTAGATTTTGAAATCCCTGTTTCTCGTGTCACACGACGAACTGATGTGCTGGGATTGTTCCTAACGTTCTGCAAAATATTATTTCGACGTGTATCAGCATCATTAACTTCATAGTTAGCTCGTTTTTGTTCGAAGCTTCCAAAGTTTTTTAATTTGCTAACTAGTCTTCTAAAAATTGTCCTGTTTGGCTGTTGTCTTTCTGTAAAACGCTCTGCATAACTCGTGCACGCATTTTTAGTGTTTCTATTTGCTTTGAAATACACTTCCAACATATCAACTTTTTCTTCGTTTGAATATGTATGTGCCATTATCAATACTTATAAATCTTAATACTTGACAATAATTCCTTATCACTAACTACAAGTAGTTTTAATTAACTTATCTCTGCAGCACTAATTGTACTTTGACAGGTTATCGTTTTGTTTCATTGTCTGAATACATTTGTCATTGACGTTTGACGGAACATAATGTCTTTGCTAGTGATACACGCTCAGAGGTTAGAATTATCTGACATTTGATGTAAAACCAAATACAAATCTCCCCACTACTTTTAATCCTGCGCGAACTTACCCCTCCTCGCGCCAACTTAATTGGCGTTTGCTATACTTAGAATATCTTTTCACTTTCATTTGACATTGGTGTTTAATTTTTCAGCCTATTAATTTCATATTAAAGATTAATTTACGTTTTTATTAATATTTTCCTTATAAATAAAAATTTTTCAGGCATGTTATACATCGTTGAAAAGCACATTTTGAGGACTACCTAACAAATCCAAAATCCAATATGGCCGCCATATGAAAAACAAAAGATAGTGGTAATAACTTAAAAACAAATGACAATCGGGGGTTTCTGTTTGTATCAAATAATTTGTTTTAAAAAAGTGTCTCAACAATGTAAAACTTTAAAAGAGGTCAGACCAAGCGTTATCGAGTTATTGAGGAATAACGAAATCGGCAAATTTTTGATTTTTCAAAATATTTTAAAAATTTAAAAAGGTAGATCAAATTTGAAATGAGATTTGCCGCTAGTATTGAATTCTGCAAAACATTCCCCATTTAACCGTTGTTATATATCTTCTAATAACCGAGATACCAATGGTGAGCATCGAAATTGGGACACACGGTATAGCTCGTACGGAAGTATTGAATTTTGGCGTAGATAAACTACAGATGGCTTTCAATACATTTTATAATCCCTCGGTTGATTTCCTATTGCTCTTCTTAATACTTTACTTAATCCAAATACCAGTTCAACTTTCTACATGTCCTAGGCCTTTGGCGCTCCTAATAATTAATTAATTAAGCATTTTCATTTCATTTCATTGTTAGGACGCTATAGCTAACTCGGATCCGCTCCACAACGAATTCATTTTAACTAGAACTAACGCCTGATAACAATTAGGCGCTTTGTGAGGCACACAATCAACAACTAGCGTCCTTGTAACAAAGTTATCCAACGGTGTATCATTAAAAAAATATAATTGACCGTCGCATGTAATTAAAAAAGGACATAGGAAAACGGTATGAAAACTGTCGAATTTGAAAATGTAAGAACGGTCTCTGGTATATCTTCCACGGAGAACTTATACTTGTTGGAAATATGCATTTTGAAGTTCATCATCATGCAACTGATTGACAAATGGTTGTAAAATTTCCATACGGTACCTTTGAGCAGTTAACGTTCCCTGAAAAAATATTGGTCCAATGATTCGCCTTTGCCTTACCGCTGCCCAAACACCAATTTTCTCTGGATGTAGCGATTCTTCATTAATTACATGTGGATTTTCTTTACTCCAAATTCTTGTATTTTGTGAATTTAGGTATCCCGTTTTATAAAACCATGCTTCATTAGTAAAGAAGACTCTTTGCGAAAGTTCTCCATTATTGTTCATATTTACAAACCAATTACAAAGCTGCAGTCTACGTGGGTAATCAATTTCTAACAATTCTTGTACTGCTGTGACACGGTATGAATAAAGTTGCATATCTTTTTTTAATAACTTGTGAGTTGTACCAACAGAAAGGTTTATTTGTTGACTCAAAAGTCGAACAGATGTTTGTGGTTCATTTTCCATTATTTCTTCAACACGATTGACAACTTGAGGTGTACGTTTCTTAACTGCTCCGCTGCCTGATTTTCTTAAGAGACTACCAGTTTCAGAAAAAAGTTTTAAAGTTCTATCCAAAGTATTCGTAAATTGTATATAATCTATTACAAAATGTGGAAACTCAACTTGAAATTCTACCATGCAATCTTGAACTGAATAAACCCATAAACCATCAATTTTATTACCACTTCGAAAATAAGCCTGGACTAAAAAAAATTTATGTTCTAAAGTGAAAGCCATTTTAAAACTGAGAAGCAATTTATTTAAACCAGAATCGACGCACGATAATTTTATGCACTAACTGATATTTGTGATTGACATTATCAAATGTCATTTGGATTTAAGTTTACGGAACAACAAACACATACTAATATATTTGCGTCTTATTCTATTAAAATTTCAAAATAACCTAGATTGACTGACAAATGAACACACGTTACTCACTGGACTAAGGTGATAAACAGATATGTTTACAAGATTTATTAAAATCAAACGAAGACCTTCATAGTTATACATTTAGATATGTATGTATATTCATTATACATAAAGATTTACATGCTATGCTACTTTTCGAAATAAAAATTTAATTGATATTGTTTATCACGTTCAAAATTCATGTATATTTTACAAGTTGTGAACCATAAATGTATTAAATTTGATATCTTCTCGTCTTATTTCTTTCCTGGTTACATAGAATGCTAGGCCTAGTTGCAAAGAATGCCTTTTAAAAACAAAAACTCTGAGAACATTTCATAAGAGTCTAAATATTATATACCATATGGAACTGGGGTGAGAGAACGGCGGGGAGGTAAACGATACCCCACCAGTATACTAGATAAGATAGAAGGGACGGTTATAGCACCAGGCTCCAGGCGCGTCTGTGCCCAGTCGTCGACGATAGATACGACAGAAATATGAGTACATATGCAGTACGTATGTGTATAGTATGTGTATAATAGCTTATACAATCATACGTATGTGTATACCATACCTATATCTGACCTATCCTTAGGCTGATCTATGCTTATCCAATCAAATATAATATCGGATATCGGCAATAAACATATCGGAGAAGTAAAGCGGCGGGGACGCGTCTTGCGCAGCAGTGCCGCTTTCTTACCTCGTTTACACACGGTACATTACTATATATACAAGTGCCCCGTTTTGTTATGTTCAAATTTTAGGAGTGTAAAGTAGACTTCATTTCAAGTAACAAAAACGCAAAACTTGTATATCCATTTTTATTTGTTTCAAAGTTACAGATCTATGAATGTGATTGTCAGATCAAGAAAAAAAATGTAATCCTAAAGTCAATACAAACTGATTTTATTTAAAAAAAGTTATACGATTCAATAACGGGCCTGTGATTGTTAAGGTCGCATAATAAGATGTTATCCTAAAATAAACAAACACGTGTCGTAGTGCATACAGTAACTTCTTGGAGATCTACAAAAGAGAGTACTGGAAATTGATTTATGATAAAGAAGGTTCTTACTTATTTCGTAAGTGCTGAACCATGAATATTATACAATAAACCAATGTTCAGATGACTGTTAGCGTTGCATTTTTTAATATAGGATTACATTACGTTTCAGTTCATACAACAGCTTATTAGTGAGTGGACACGTTTTCTTTATTCAAAATGCCTTACCGATTTTTTTCTCAAGAGTATGCGGACATGCATTTTGTGTATGGCTACTGTAACGGCAGTGCACGTCAAGCTGTTATTGAATGCCGACATCGGGGGTGCCGATAGGCGTATTCCTAATTACAGAACGTTTCTGGAAGTATACAGACAATTTCGGAAATGCGGACTGCGTGATTATCTTTTCGACCGAAGAGTAAATTTGCCTGTAGACTCAGTAGCTATTGTTACAAGGGATCCAACTTTCAGTGTACGTCGAATCGCTAGACAACTAGGAGTGCCACGAACGACAATTTGCCGAATTTTAAAACGTGAGGGCTTATATCCATATCACCATCACAGGGGACACGGTTTGCTTGAGGCAGACCACTATGCTCGTCTAGTTTATTCTACCTGGATATTAAGGCAGTCACGGCTTCATTTTAATTTCTGCAGAACAGTCCTCTGGACGGATGAATCTACGTTCACGAGAAGTGGTGCTACAAATCTGAGACACCTGCACAGGTGGTCATCACAAAAACCCAAAGCTATACGGCCATCTAAATTCCAACATGAATTTTCTATTAACGTTTAGGCGGCCCAAATAGATGACTTGTTGATTGATTCTGTCGTTCTTCCTTGGAGGTTAAATGCGGACAATTACCTTCAATTTCTTATTGACGAACTGACAGGTCTTTTAGAGGATGTCCCAGTGAATGTTCGACATGTGGTTTCGCATGGATGGGGCACCATCACATTTCGGAGTTGCTGTCCGAAATTGGGTTAACGTCAATTATCCAAGATGGATTGGTCGAGGTGGTCCTGTTGCATGGCCATCCAGATAAACCGACCTTAATTCCCTTGACTTTTATTTATGTGGGTGAATGAAAAATTTAGTCTACGCGTAAGTTTCGAACACAAGAGAAAAGTTGTTGGATCGTATTCACCTGGCTCCCGAGCAAATCCGACAAAGCAAGTATGAAATTCGGATAAGTACTTCTTCTGTTGGATTACGGGCACAAGCCTGCATTCAACAAGGAGGTGGACATTTCGAAAATATTATTAATTGAACTTTTTTAAATAAAATCAGTTTTTATTGACTTTATTACATATTTTTTCATGATCTGGCAATCGCATTCATAGATCTTTAACTTTGAAACAAATAAAAATGAATATACAAGTTTTGCGTTTTTGTTACTTGAAATTAAGTCTACTTTACACTCCTAGAATTTGAACATAACGATACGGGATACTTGTATAATATTATATGCGTTTATAACGTTTCACATTTGATAATTGGACCCCATTTTATAATCAACCTACACAGCATATATATCTTTCTTATGAAGAGAACGATATATTTTGTACAACCAGATTTATGCGAAGATTCTTCATGCAAAGGAAACAATTTTGTATCTCGAAAGAAATGTTTAATATAAAACTTATCATATCTCTCGCCATAATATTAACATTCAGTTACCAATATTATGTATTAATTTATTCAAGTAGGTATCAGAATTTATAGAATCGAAGGTACTCTCGCTTTTTTTTGCTGTATTTTTACAGCCGGCAAGGTGTTTCCGTTTTCGTTTTTCTTTTATTATTATTTTCTCCTTATCGTCAATTCCAAGTTCAATTTGCAGTAAATCTTATGTGCCTTCTTGTAATTTTTATTAGTTTTTTTATGGACTTTTCCTTTTCAGTGCAACATAAACGTCGAGTCACTTGTTATATAAAACCTTTCAGAAAAACGAACCCAAAAATTATATACCCGTATATAATACATTTTAAACGTAAAAATTGCTTTTATGATTACAGTATTAAATTCAATAAACTCATACATATACACATTTATATTAAAGTGTGGATGTATATTGTAATCATTTAGTTTATTTGTTACACAATCAGAAACTAAAATGATTATTTTATAATCCCTTAAGTCAGGTTCGCGGATCTATTCTTTGTCTTTGACATTTAAATGAAATATCTGAAGATTTTGTTTTGTTTAACATCGAAATTTATTTACAATCTGTACAAAGAAAATGCAATAAGTAAGTTGTGTGTTTGAAATATTTGACATGTAGGAAACAGTGAACTGACAGGTTCCTGTACAATATAATTAGGTACTCGAGGAGAAGGCATGTGATATCTTTTGATTACAACATAAACGATTACGTATTGGAGTGCAAGAAATGAATAAAAGACCTAGGAGTTCTATTCAATAGTTCGTTTAGCTTTGATGAACACATTACTAGTATATACAAGTGTTTCGTATCGTTATGTTCAAATTTTAGGAGTGTAAAGTAGACTTCATTTCAAGTAACAAAACCGCTAAACTTGTATATCCATCTTTATTTGTTTCAAAGTTACAGATCTATGATGTGATTGTCAGATCATGAAAAAAAATGTAATCCTAAAGTCAATAAAAACTAATTTTATTTAAAAAAGTTCAATTAATAATATTTTCGAAATGTCCACCTCCTTGTTGAATACAGGCTTGTGCCCGTAAGCCAACAGAAGAAGTACTTACCTGAATTTCATACTTGTTTTGTCGGATTTGCTCGGCAGCCAGGTGAATACGATCCAACAACTCTTCTCTTGTGTTCGAAACTTGCGCGTAGAATTTTTCATGTCCCCCATAAATAAAAGTCAAGGGGATTAAGATCGGGTAATCTGTGTGGCCATGCAACAGGACCACCTCGACCAATCCATCTTGGATAATTGACGTTAACCTAATTTCGGACAGCAAATCCGAAACGTGGTGGTGCCCCATCCATGTGAAACCACATGTCTGGTCGAACATTCAGTGGGACATTCTATAAAAGACCTGGCAGTTCGTCAATAAGAAATTGAAGGTAATTGTCCGCATTTAACCTCCCAGGAAGAACGACAGGACCAGTCAACAAGTCATCGATTAGAGCCGCCCAAACGTTAATAGAAAATTCATGATGAAATTTAGACGGGCGTATAGCTTTGGGATTTTCTGATGATTACCTGTGCAGGTTTCTCAGATTTTTAACACCACTTCTCGTGAACG
Source organism: Melolontha melolontha (assembly GCA_935421215.2). NCBI lineage: Eukaryota > Metazoa > Arthropoda > Insecta > Coleoptera > Scarabaeidae > Melolontha > Melolontha melolontha. The sequence goes on from OW285238.1 coordinate 170,618,670, forward strand.
TAGATTCATATGTACAGAGGACTATTCTACAGAAATTAAAATGAAGCCGTGACTGCCTTAATATCCAAGTAAAATAAACTAGATGAGCATAGCTGTATGCATCAAGCAAACCGTGTTCCCTGTATTGTAATATGGATATAAGCCCTCACGTTTTAGAATTCGCCAAACTGTCGTTCGTGGCACTCCTAGTTGTCTAGCGATTCGACGTACACTGAGAGTTGGATCCCTTGCTGCAATAGCTACTGCTTCTTTCTCTAAGTCTGCTGGCAAATTTACTCCTCGGTCGAAAAGATAATCATGCAGTCCGCATACCCGAAATTGTCCGTGTGCTTTCAGAAACGTTCTGTAATGAGTAGAGAACGGACACGCTTACCACATGACGCAAAGCCCAGTGCAGTACTGGCGAAAGGCCGTATTTCTAAAATATTTGATTTTATTTATATAATTGGAAAACGAACGGGTGGTGATCTATAAAATTACGAAATACATATTTATTTGTTGAAAAGTTGTATTTATAAAGTTTTTAATTTTATTTATATAATTGGAAAACATACGGGTGGTGATCTATCTATCTAAAATTACGAAATACATATTTATTAATTAATTTTATTTATATAATTGGAAAACAAACGGGTGGTGATCTATTAAATTACGAAATACATATGTATTTGTTGAAAAGTTCTATTTTTAAAGTTTTTAATTTTATTTCTATAATTGGAACATTTTTATTTGTTCATTTTGTCGTTCAAGTTGAGTAAAGGAGTATTAATATTGACTAGCAATAGTTTCTCAAGGTTTTCTTCTGTCAATTTTGTTCTCTTTGAATTAAGTACATCCTTATAAATAGAAAACGTCCTTTCTACATCGCAACTGGTTATAGGTGCATACTGGAAATATTCTTTTATTTCTTCATATTTAGCCGTTAGATTTTGTGGAATTGTCTCCATACATAATTGCTGCAATGTAATTAAATCTGGATTTCTAATAAGAATTGATTCAAACTTTTGCCGAAGGCCACATCCGAAGTCACTTGGTATACTTTTCAAATTATTAACAGCCACATCTAATGTGGTTAATTCGTCATTTAATTTGAGATTTCGATTTTCAAAATAAGTGATTAGTTTTGGCAATTTTCCAAAGTGTTCGTGAAGAAAGTACAACTGATTTTTTAAATTTGGGATATGTGTGAGCTCCTTGCACTCATAAATACTTCTAGCATCCTCCTTTAGCAGTATTACGAAATGTCTTAGACTATCGAAATTCTCAGCATAATAACTAGTAGCTTCCAGCCATGTTCCCCATCTAGTTATTACTGGAGTGGGAGGCAGTGACAGAGATGGAAATTTTTCCCTGAAAAGAGCTACTCTCAATGGTGCTTTTCTGAAAACTTTTTTAAAAGCTGATACAAGTCTATCAACTTCCGGAAAAGTGTCTCTGATACATTCACAGATTCTGTGGAGAGCATGTGCTACACAAGTAATATGCAGCATATTAGGATATGTTTTCTTCAATAGTCTGCCTGTTTTTAACATATACGCAGCACTATCACTGACAAATAAAAGTATTTTTTCTTTGTACGTGGCGTCCGAATGAAGCATTTTTTGCATATTCTCCTTAATGGTTTCAGCAACTGTTTCCGCATCAACTCTATTTATATCACTTGTTGCTATTACATATGAGTTATAGGGAATAGTTGGTTGTAGTACACCAGCTACAACATTTACCACACAGCGTCCTAACATATCCCCCGTTTCGTCGGCGCTTATCCATATGTATTGATTTAAAAGATGGCTTCTAATGCCTTCTACTGTTTCAGAATAATTGAAACATACATGAGTAGGTAAACGCCACCAGTTTTGTATAATACAAAGGTATTTTTAATAATATAAAATATTACTAAAAATCTGGTGTGAAGAACACAAATGCAGGTTCACTATTAATATTTTCTGTGAACGTGTCCGAATATATCCTATCCCCAGAGACGTAGATACGTATTTCGCTTTTCTACAAGCTCATCGGTACGCCCCTGCTGGAGAAAGGATATTTCCAGACACATTCACAGAAAAGAACCACCTCGCCCTATCACCGTAATTATCCAGACCGAGCGCAGAAGTAAATTCGGCGCTACCTGTTGTCAGACAGCCGAAGTACCTCGCATACCGTTCACATAATTAATGTGAAGTAATGACGCCCTTCCAAAGGTTAGCACAGCCAACTCTCTAGAAAACTGCATTTTGTTTGTGCCTTCACTCATACTACGGCTTAACCGCATGTGAAATGTATCAGAATAATTGAAACATACATGAGTAGGTAAACTCCACCAGTTTTGTATAATACAAAGGTATTTTTAATAATATAAAATATTACTAAAAATCTGGTGTGAAGAACACAAATGCAGGTTCACTATTAATATTTTCTGTGAACGTGTCCGAATATATTCTATCCCCAGAGACGTAGATACGTATTTCGCTTTTCTACAAGCTCATCGGTCCGCCCCTGCTGGAGAAAGGAAGATATCATTAATTAAATTACAAAATAACGTAATAGAGCCTTGAGCGTTACGGACACGTAACACGATTTCCCTTGTTCCACTGCCGCAGGTTTTCCACACATGATTTACACACATTATGTGGAGCCAATTACTTGTCCTGATCAGTCAGTTTTACGTCAAAATAAGCCCAATACATTTTCTTGACGGAAGCAGTAATAGTTACCCTTGACTTGGACTGGTGGAGCTGCCACAAATGTAGCAAAACGAATCGGCACTATTTACACATCTGCGAGTAGTAGACATGATGTAGTTTCTTCCCTAACAACTAACATGTAACTAACGTATTATTGTCACCCTTGCTTACTTTTAAATAGTCCTAAGTGATCAATACTTTCTAATAAAACCTCATTAAACCGTAATATGTTCACTTAAGCTTAATAGACTTGCATTTCTTACTTAAATATTATCAGATACAAGCGTGCATTATGCTAATGAGATAAATGTATTTGGAATCTCTTTCAATTCATTAAACAATTAAGAATTTGCTACATTTGCTTAATGTGTTTCAAGAATTTTGAAATCGGTAAACAAGAAGTGCCATAGAGTACCAATATTAATTAAAAACAAGTGTCAGATCATAGTCAGTAGAAAAAATAGATTAATTGTTGGCCAGTGTAATGATTAAGAGTCATTAACTATTTTATTTTTCGTTGAGAAAACGAACAACAATAATTTTAAAACTATAAATGTGATAGTGCGAAATCTATTTGAAGTCCTTTAATGTTTATAATAAAGTCATTATTTCCTTGGAAAATCGCTAATTAATGACACTGTAAAATCTTGAACAATAACACAAACCGCGTAAATACTAAATTATATAAATTTTACGATAAGCGAAGAGAGGCAAATCCGAAAACGAAATACATATACGAGTGAAAGAGAGGGAATTACCATTGAGAAATTCAAGTTAAAACATCATGGAGTTAACCCATAATAAGTACCGGAAGATCGGGTCGGGTCAGGAACGGAAGACTACCAGTGTAGAGGTGACCCGGCTGGACTGAACTGGAGAACTATTCTTCGCGTTGGTGACTCTTTCGACATTTACTTGATATCGCACGACACAATTTGTTGTCGGATCGTGGAAAGCGGAATAGGAACACAGATATATAATGGTCATTTGTAATGTAATGACGGCAGAGCCACGCTAACCGGTGATTTACTAACATCAATTTGATACTTGTCTACGTATGCATATATTGTGCGAGTATAGTACCACGTGATTTCGTATCTAATATGTAAATATTACACCTTTAGTTACTTGAACACAAGTTATATAATACACAGACATACAATAATACTCCTTATTCACTCTAGACAGACACTAAACTATGAATAATTTGAAACTTCGGTGGGTTATTAGCTTCGATTGTTTCTCTTCGACCTTGTAGTCCTAACAAACACACTTACAACTTAGATAAGTTGTAGGTATTTGTACAGAGTATCCTTCTAATAAAGAGACGACGTGTGAAAAATGGAATGATGCAATTGTATAGAATATAAATCGAAAATTCCATCTCATAAGCGAGAAAAAAAATGGCAAAGACATTTGTAAAATATTTGTCACACCACTGTGCGACCGACTATATCAGAGTATCGAAGACGATATTTAAATCTGGCCGACAATGACAAAAAGAGTAGTTTTGCTATTGTCAGCTTTAAATATCGTCTCCGATTTAGTCGGTTGTCGATAGTTACATGTAGACGTTTGTACGTTCGACATAATTTACATTGACGTCTCTTCGATTAAAGATAGATTGTTACCTAATTGAACATGAAATGCCCCATCTTATATCTACCTTTAATACATTTATTTTAAAAATACACATACAAGTATAAATATTTAACAACTGACATCTTGTAGCAAATTATCGAACTCTTGGCAAAGCTGTCTACACAATGTAATTCTCTAGAGTTTTTATAAACATAAATATCGCAGCGAGTGTTTGCGCGTAAATTCAAAGGCTGTATTTCCTTACAGACATTCTGAATCCATATTAATAAGACAGGCCTGCATTTTTCAACACTTTGAAAGTTGATTTGAAAATTTCAACTGTTTTCTAGTAATTGGGTAGCGCTGATTTCAAATCTGTTTTTATTTTTTTGTATCACGTAAGGTTATTTTTCAAACCAGTAAAATCAAAAAATATAGAAAAAACACGATTTATTTCATTTATAAGCTAGTTTTATATTATATTTAAAAAAATACAAAAATATACACATAGAAACTATTAGAAATAGTTTTTCTGTCATATTCAGCTAAAGGAAGATCTCTACCAAGAGAAGGTAGTTTCTGGTGCAAGCAAATTTTTTTGTTTCAACCTAGACCCCCAGTACTTCAGAAAGATCTTTTGAAAGTTCCAAATCTCTTACTAAATCATTCAGTTCGGCTTGTGAAAATAGCTGAGGTTGGTTTTGACCTGAGGTTGATGGTTAAAAATCACTATCCATTTGTACGGAGCCGGAAGTTGAAGAGGTTTCAATATCTTCTTGTAGTACTTTGGGGGGTATAGGTATAGGTACATGATCACTGTGAGGAACTGGTCTGACAGCTGATTTAATATTGTTTGGGTACAAAATATGTTCCTCAGTTTTTCTATTATGCCCCTTAATATCACAAAGACAAAAGTAGCAATCTCCATGATGATTTTGCGGTTCTCTCAAAACCATCGTTATTCCAAAAGGAAGGCTTTTTCTATTCCCTTTGATACAATGTCATAAACCTTCTTCACATACCTTACAAACAACGTGCGGTTCCCAATCTTTATCTTGATCTCCTAATTTGATTTTGAAATAAGCATAATATGCATTTTTCACAAATTCACCAATTGGTCTCTTAAACTTTTTCAAGACGAAATATCCACTAATATAACAGAAATCATCTGGTTTGTTTTTGCAACACCGGCTAGACATACTTTTAAGCAATGTTTATTTATCAAATACCATGCACAACACTAAAGACAAATTAAAAAAAAAAAAAAAAAAAAAAAGAAAATCTGTGGGTGGTAGCGGCCAACTGTATTTTAATTAGTTATTGCTATATAAAAACTGAGCTTAACAAACAAAAATCACGTCATCACAAATTTTATGCAGGCCTGTGTAATTTACATTTGTTACTTCTCTTACCAAAAAAAAAAAAACATTTTCGTAATACCCATGCAATAGCCGATTTGTGTCAGTTCTAAAAGTTTATAAACAGCGAATTTAGTATGTAAATATATTAAGGTTATTCACCTTAGCATACAACAATGTTATATTTTTTATAACATCGACAGCTGTTACGCATGTTAGCATACGCTATAGCGTATCTGTGTTGTAATTTCAATCAAGGTATTTGTTATTTATACACATTCTGAATACTTTCGATTAATAGGCAGCGCATAATACAATTGGGATTCGCGCCGTAATTGACTCAAATCTCCCCTAGATTCTGAATTTAGTTACATCCCTAGTTCTGATGATTTATCTTCTTCACCTCACTTAATCGCCCAAGCTGAATGAAATAATATTGTTCGTGACTTGATGGTTCTAAGAGTAAAGCAGAATTTCTTGGATCCCGTCTGCAGTAACGTTTTACAAAAAGACGTTAAAGTAAAGGACAAGCCATTTCAAGTAATTTTTTTGCAATGAAATGTCAATTGGGATTTTGTCACGATATATCCGGCATAATGACGGACCCTACCTTACCATATGTATGATCCGTCTAAAGTAAGATTTAAAATTGTTTTACATTTTAATGGCAACGAACATCCATTGATCCATAGGACAGACAGAAATATTTCGGAAGTAATCTATTGGATCCAACGAAGGTATTCAAATTTCCCCTGAGGAGGATATGGCTTTTATCTAGGACACAAGGCTAACAGAGTGGAACTGAGAAATATATTAGAGGTGATACAAGGATCAGTGGGCTCAAGTGCCTTAACTTACTGGCGTCCAACACAAAGAATCAAAATAAGAAGAACTAAGTTATCATCGTCAATAGATAGAAATAACAGTGTTAAACACTAAGCTGAGATATTTTATGGTGAAAGTAGATCAGCAAGGGTATCGGAAACTCCAAATAATTTGAACATACTTGAGTGAGTAAAATCTCACTATTACTTTTATAAAACAGAAACATTTTTAATAATATGAAATGTTTTCCAAAATCAGGCGTGGAGAACACAATACAAGTTTAAATTTGCGTGAAAATTGCTATCCATACATGGAGACCCTGATCCGTCTTTTTATAAACTCGTGCTTGATTGTCTGTCACGGCTGCAATCATTCGATCGAAGCAACTTCCAAAGTCATACACTTGTCCAGAGGATGGCGCTGGTTGTTGGTCTGGCGTTTGTAATATTGACATTAGAGAATGAGAGCGCTGAGAATTTTGATTTGAAACATCTATAGATGCGCCACGGGGGTAAACTCGGGTCTTGAATGCCATCCCGTGACGACTGCTCAGTCAGCGGTCGCCTCTTTTCGTCATACCCCCTGTCCGTTCTCTCTCTCTGCAGCGCGTATACTGTGTATGCGTGTATATCGGTGGACGCTGTGTGTATGCTGGCGCCCTCCCTCTCCGCTATCCCTGCAAGCTATACACTAGGCTTACGCCGCTTTTAGATAAGTGTTTGTGTGTTCATCGGTACGCGCTATAGTCGCTTTATTAGTGTACACGTCATTGTATCGAGTTTTCATTCCTTTCGAGCATAACAAAGTATTTCCAACCGAATACGTTGCAATTTTTTATTTAATCAAGAGTTTAAAGATGTATATGAAAAAAATGTATTATGCTTTACTTGAAACAGACTTTATTTTATTGGTACTTTCTAGGACGGTACGGTATAAAAACTTTGCGAAGCACGTGTATGACTTACAATTAACAATTACGAAGACCTATGATTTTATATAATGAAGTTATATTTTCTTAACTGTATAATTACATGAATCGAATGGATAAGAAGATTAGTAATATATAGTTCATAAAGTATAAGTTTTCAGTTTAAGGCCAAATTCAAAGCATGTGATTCAAATCAGTACTGTAGAGTTAAATGAAGTCAATATTCAATCGCGGAAATAAGTGTTTGTTATCATAAAATATAAACGTCATGTTTTGTAATATTGTCAAAATTTTAGTATATTACAACATAACCAAGGAAAGCATATACATAACCTACATGTTAAAATAATAATAATGAGTAAAGTAGGAAAATAAATTTTCTAGTTTTGTAGATATATTTTCCACCAAAGAAAACTATGCCGAAATTATTGCTTTAGTATTAGAACAAATTATTTTATATGTTATTTATAATTATAAACTCACGAGAATATTTCATCAAAAATTTATTTAACCTTCTGTCGGGCGCGCCTGATCCAATTGATACACACCAAACAGTATCATTTGGTACTTGTAAATTATAATGTGTAGCGACATCTACTTTCTGGTAGCTTCATTTTTCCTAATGCCCTACATTATCAGTACATTTAGTTTTATGGCAACTGTTAGGCTGATCAGTTCTGGAGTTTTATATCACTTTGATACACTGCGCCCGTTCTTGTTATAATTTAAAAATATAGAATTTAGTTATTCTTGTGCGTAGGTAAGTACCTTTCTCTTATATGGATACATAAATGTCAATCAATTCATTATCGGTTTTATTTTTATTTTACCACCGCGCAAATATCAAATTGATTCACCGCGCCCGAATAATAATAATAGGAAATATTTTGTAAGAAAAATATTTATCTTTCAGTTTACTTACACCTAAAATGGCTGGCAAGGGTAAAAAATATGATTTAACAAATGCGAAAGATGTAGGAGAATTGGAAAGGATGATGTTTGATGACAATGATGATTTGCAAGAAAATTTCGAGGACGAAAGTGACACTGATGGTGAAGATGTAACTGAAACTCGTGAAGGAGATTCAGGAACTGAAGAAGATGCATCAGACAACGATTTTCCAGAAAGTGAAGAAAAGTGCTTCCTTGGGAAAGACAACACTACCAAATGGAATAAAACTCCTCCCTCACAAAAAGTGCGCTGCGGAAGACACAATATAATTCGAAAACTGACGGGAGTGATAGCTGAGGCAAGAACAGCATGTACTTCTTTGGAATGTTGGAGTTGCCTCATATCTGAGATATTTTGAAAATCATTCTTCAATATACGAATCAGTATATTGAAATAATCAGACCATTGTTTCAACGAGAGAGAGATACCAGACCAATTGACGTTATTGAATTAAAAGCATTCATCGGTCTTCTGTTTTTAGCCGGAGTGTATAAAAGCAATAGGCAGAGCTTAGAGGATCTATGGGGGGCCGATGGAAATGGTGTTGAAAAATTCCAGCTTTTGATGAGTATAAAACGGTTCAAGTTCATAGTGAGGTGTTTACGATTTGATGATCGCGAAACCCGAAAAGAGCGGCAATGCCTAGATAAACTAGCAGCTATTCGTGAAATATTTATGATATTTGTACAAAATTGTCAGAAATCCTACACAATGGGTGAAAATGTTACTATTGACGAAAAGCTTGAGGGCTCTCGTGGTAAGTGCGCATTCAAGCAATACATACCTAGCAAGCCTAATAAATACGGTATTAAAATACATGCTCTTGTCGATTCTCAAACTTACTACTTTCACAATTTAGAAATATATGCTGGAGTGCAACCAAATGATCCATATTGTTTGAGCAAGAAACCCATGGATGTAGTTCTACGACTGGCTGAGCCTCTATATCACTCAGGGCGAAATATTACTGCAGACAATTGGTTTGGTAGTATGGAACTATTAGAAAAACTAACAGGAAAAGGCCTTTCATATGTAGGTACCATGAAAAAAAACAAAAGAGATTTTCTGTTGGAATTTAGCTCTACAAAAGGCAAAGATCTATATAGTAGCCTTTTTGGATTTAGAAAGGGATGTACGTTATTGTCATATATACCAAAAAAAAAGGAAAATGTGTAATTTTGGCATCTACATTACATAATGATAATTGTATAGATTCTGAGAGTGGCCATAAGCAAAAGCCTTCGATGATTACATTTTACAATCATACGAAAGGGGTGTTGATACAACAGATAAGCTATGCGCCTCTTACAATGTGACTAGGAATGTTCGTCTTTGGCCGATGGTAATATTTTTTGCCATGTTGAAGATGAGTGGGATCAATTCCCAAGTGATCTATTTTGGCAATGATCAGGACACTATCAGAAGAAGTCAATTCATAAAACAATTATCAAGTGAACTAGTTTTACCTAATATAATTAGAAGAAGCGCAAATACTTCGGGATGCATATGGACCTAAAACTGAAACTTCAGCGGAACATTCCTTTAAATATGTATTGTACTCAAATAAATGTCATTATTTATTCACTTTTATTAAAAATGTGTAGATAGTCGAGTAGTTTTGCTTGCAAATATAATACGATTAATTAAAAATGTGTAGATAGTCGAGTAGTATAGCTCGCAAATATAATACGATTTTGTATTACCTTGTAATTATGACAGTTGTCTAATTCTAATTTTTTGACTTCTGTCATTTTCCTAAACTTGACAATTTATGTTAGTGTTGGGCACTCGTTAAAAGTGAAATAGTACCAGGAAGTGCATATTTAGGCTAAAACATCTGCATATTTATGGGCATATTTTCAGCTTCTTTTTTGCATATAATCCGGCCTTTACTTGTTAGACAGATAAACAAAAGAATAACTCATTAAATAACAAAAACTACTTTCTGTTCGTAATAAACCTGCGTTTTAGATTAATTATTCACAGCAAGAATTATTTCTATAACTGTTTTATCGTTATCCCTCGATTTTTATCAAGCCCTGTTCCAGCCATAGGAAAGTAGTTCCATATCCGAACGAAGCTGTCACAATGCATGGGAAAGCATGGGAAAGCCATTTTATTTCTACGCTTAACAAAATTTCTGTGTTTTTGACTTCAACACCTCGTATTGCCGATTCTTCAGTCTATAAAGATGTCAATACACCATCACAGAAATACTTGTAAAAATTGCAACGCTTGTTGCCACAATACACGTTAATATTTAGAATCAAGGATGACAAAGAGAAATGACATTTTGTTGTTGTTAGTTATTAAAAAATATTAGCAGTACCTGAAGTACCTTGAAATAATTTCTTTCGTGTTGTCCTTTCAAATTTATCCTAAGTTTCTGAAAGACATGTATTTAAAAAAAATATATTTTTTTGATAAACTCAATATATTTCTCTACTTTACTTCATATTCGCTTCTTTCTATAACAATCAATTCGATGTATCACATCCGCCAGGTGTCCCGTGACGGCTACTTTTATGACTTGATTGTAGTTTTTTCATGCTACTCTTATGACTTGACTGTATACAGTAAGAACCTTGTTGTTGTTAAAGTTGTCTATACCAGCACTATGCACTGATGAGTCTATAGCAAGACGAAACACGTGTCTGCATATCTGGACAGCCTTTTTCACGCAAATATGTTCTTGTATTGTACTCCCCACACCCGATTTTTGATATTCTATTATTCTTAAAAATGTTTTCATTTAAAAAAAATAAGTTATCAGAATGGCTTGTAACTATACAAATTTCGTTAATAGGAAGAAAGATTCCTACCTACATGTACAGATGTCGCTATCATGCTCTCTCAGTTTCCCAACCAAGTTGAACCACCCTTGAACCAAGTTGAACAAGTCGAACCACCCTTACACTAATTAAGTTTATCTAAATGAGAAATATTGCTTTGTAGGTCAATTTAATAAGCCTGCCAACATAGAAGAAAGCTCATTACTTTATGGCAAATCAAGGACTTAAAAGGATCAATACCAAAGATGGGAAAGTTGTATGTTATTCAGTGCAGATCTTTTCAAATAGAAGCATTGATTATTGTGTAAATAAAATTATCAGAGAGTGTGTATACTATCACGAATATTTCTATTGATATGCCTTCCATATATAGTTTATTTTTATAACCTTTGAATGAGCAATTTCAGAAAGACAAAGAGAAAGTGTTTTTCTCGTTGCTCAGTACAACAGGCATTTTTTTTCAACTTTCGCTATTCATCACGATTCCTTTATGTGTTTTCATAGCATAGTGTCTGTCATTATATTTCCCGGATGCTTTTCCACGACGGCACCAGAGGAGTGTTCTTTCAACATTATTGTACACCTTTAGTGGCCCTCTAAAAATACCGTTTTGTTGTGGATTTTTTTTCGTGTTTTTTAATTTCTTTTTTGTTACACATTTTGTCCTCTCATCTCATCAACCGTCAGGTCTTAATAAACAGAATGTCTTCTTTGTATATTAAGTGTTGTTTAGGGGGTCTTTCATGGCTGTAATTAAGCTTGCAAATGGGAGAATTATTTGTTCGTCTTTGTGAATGTAAGCGCTACACGCGTCACAGAATCCGATAAATCGTGTTACGCGGTGTCTAATTTTTGTTTGCTTATCATAAATATCGTATTATCGACTATCGACAGCATTTTGAGGGTGAAAAATAAACTAAAAAAAAAAAAAAACTAAGATGATTTTGGATGATGTCAAAATGTGAATATTTAACGGGGAGTATTACGAGGATTACAAAGAGATTAAATGAAGGAACCATTAATTATTTAGTGTCAAAATATTGATAATAACTACAAGAATTTTTATGAAAAAATAAAATAAAAATAACTCGAAAAATATTAAAGATAACAATCTTAAACATTTCAAAAGTTTCTTTTCTTTCCTGGAATAGTTTTTGGTGTTCCTTATGTATTTTGGTATGCTGAATTCAGCTCTGACCTCAGAATTTCGATATCAGGCTCCAATTATAAGGGAGGTAGAAATATTGTGATATTAATAAAAACCCTGTACATCCAGTCACGAATTATATATATATATATGAAAAAAAAGAAAAATTATATTATATAAGAAAAAAAAAGCAACAATATATACATATATGTATATACACACACATATATATATATATATATATATATATATATATATATAAAGATAATTATTTCATGACCTTTGTATGTTATGGTAAATTCAATTTGTTGGCGATATAAGGCCTGATTTTACTTTAAAATATATATAAAACAACCCTACATGTTTCGGCAAATGATGCCTTTATCAAGGAATATAAAATATAAATGACAGTATATTAATACATTTGAGTTGCTATGGATAAAATTATTCAAAGATATATTCCAATTGAATAATAATAAATCAGAATACTAAGGCATGATTTATTATTATTCAATTGGAATGTATCTTTGAATAATTTTATCCATAGCAACTCAAATGTATGACATTAATATACTGTCATTTATATTTTATATTCCTTGATAAAGGCATCATTTGCCGAAACATGTAGGGTTGTTTTAAATATATATACTTTAAAGTAAAATCAGACCTTAAATCGCCAACAAATTGAATTTACTATATATATATATATATATATATATATATATATATATATATATATATATATATATATATAGATACATGCACGCACATACTAGCCAAAAACCATTAATGACGCTTAAAAAGAAAATACATGATTTGTTCCCTGAATGCCTTTGTCTTCAAGGATTTGTAACAAGCCGGAATGGAATTGTACAGCTGATAAATGTTCTGCGTGAAGGATCTTTCAAAAAGCGCCAATCTGTGTTTGGGGGGTCGAATCAAGTTGGTGTTACGAAGATTTATATTATGTACATCAGATCGGAAACGTATCATTTCAGTTAAGTACGATGGCGTTTTCAAAGTTATAATTTTATGGTAGAGACATAAGGCTTGAAGCTTTCTCCTGTTGGCCATATTTAACCACTGCAACTCAAGAAGTTTATGCGAAATATGTTCAAATTTGCGTATACCAAAAATATAATGTATACACGCGTTCTGAACCTTCTGTTCGCGAGCTCGATCAGCACTATCCAAGCAAGGGCCGTAGATTGTGGACGCAAAATTTAATAGCGCCAAGACAAGACTCTCGCATAACATGGTTTTAGTACGGAAGTCAAAAGTTGATCGATAAGGATACAATGTTTTGAGATTGGCATAGGCTGAATGAATAATTTTTGAAAGATGTTTCTTGTATCGGAAAGTGTTATCAATGATTAAACCTAGGTGTTTTGCCGAATCAACCAACGACACACTGCCTTATTAATTTTGATCATGATTTGTTCTTTGATGTTCTGAATTAATGCAGGGTTACCAAACAAAACGGCAGTGGTCTTTTCCGTGTTGATCTTTAGTGCATGATTCTGCAAAAATGATTGTATGCGCTCTAAGTCGTGATTAGTCTTATCAATAGCAACTTGAACATCGTTTTTTGTGCAACCAACGTAGAGCTGGGTATCATCAGTATACATTTGCACCTGTCAGTGCTTGACACATTTGTGAAAGTGGCTGGTATAAATGGAGAAAAATAAGACCCAAGGCACTACTGCTGAACCCAAGATGATATAGAATAGCCAATAAAATGTCATGGTTAACAGTATCAAACGCCTTACTGTAATCTAGCATAACCAATAGAGACATAGCGTTATAATCTCTAGATCTGAGAATGTCATCTGTGACCTTCAAAAGTTCAGTAGTACAACTATGATTAATTCGGAAACCGGATTGATACTGAGGGAGCAAATCAAAAGCTTGCAGATGTTCAGTGATTTGTGTATTTAGTATTTTTTCCAAGACTTTGCTTAGAACAGGCAATAAACTAATAGGTCGAAGGTCACCAATGTTAGCAGCGTTCACATTTTTAGGTATAGGGATTACAAGTGATTTTTTCCACATTACCGGAAAAAGCTTTCTGTTATGCAACAATTTATTAAATGAGTTATGTATGGAAGCGCATACGGTATGAGCAATCTCAGCATGTGAATGCCAATGCCATCACTACCGACAGCAGTACTCTTAATACTTAACATGAATCGAAACACGACATTCTCGTCGACAGGGTGAAATACGAAAATATTTTTTAGGTCCGGGGAAGTATTACTAATGTAATTATTAATATATTCCAGAAAATTTCCAGAAACGAGAGGCTTGTTAATAAACCCAGCGTTAATCAAGTGCGGATTTGAGAATGCACATGATATCTCATTTCTCTTTTTCTTTCCAATATTTAACTGATTAAGTTCGCGCCAAAGAGATTTACTGTTCCTATTATAATTCTTTAATTGTTTCGACCTTTGCTTGATGTAAATCCATATCACTAATAAATAAAGCACACATAAGATGTTTTAGATTTACACTTTATATTTATAATAAAGTGTAAATCTAAAACATCTTATGTGTGTTTTATTTATTAGTTCCTATTATAAGACAAATGTTGAAAATAAGCTGTCTTTTCATTTCTAATCGCCAAAGTAGTATAATTTCGGTGTTGTTTGTAATAAATCCAGTGAGACTCCAGTTTGCTTCTCCTAAATTTACTCGTTGCGCAACTTCTGCAGAAGTTTAATATTTTCAGTTATCCTAGGTTTATGAGGTTTCGTAATTTTTACAGTTTTAGGGGGAGCATGAGCGTTGAATAGATAATGAATTAGACGATTAAAGAAATCCAGTTTGTCATTTAGAGTCATAAAAACATGTGATTGAAGGGAATAATGATTAAATCTTTCTTGAAGAGATCCTAATTAAAGCTCGAGTAATCTCTGAAAGTTTGACATTTCGGTGTGTTAACAATCTCAGGTTTAGAAAACCTACAGTAGGGGATGTCGTGGTCTGATAAGTCGCATGAAATTACACCACTTTCGACCAAGCCCAACTCATCAGAAATAATAATTAAATCAAGCAAGGTAGCAGTGGTGAGAGTTACTCAAGTAGATTCCATTATTATTTGTTTTAAGGTCTAAGGACTAAGGTATCAAACATATGTGAAACTCGCTGCCTCAAAGGTAAATTTTCATTTAAAAAATCGACATTAAAGTCACCCTAGCAATAGACCGACTCAGCATTGAGCCTGCTTGTAAGAAACCAATCCTCCAATTTGTCAAAGAAAATTGATGAACAGAAATTAGGTGGTCGATAAATACACCCAATTATCGAGTGTATATTATAGATGCAGCAAGATAACCATATTTGTTCAATGTGTGAGTCGTCCGAATTGATAATATTACAGCGAATATTTTCTCTAACGTAAATACCCACCCCGCCGCCAATGCGATTCTCGCGGTCGTGTCTGTAAAAATTATAATTGTGTATTTTAAAAGTGTCATCAGGAATCCGACACATGCAGTTAATATGTGTCTGTCAATACACAACAGAACGAATGTAATAAACGGTTTGGTAACCAGCAGCAACTACTGCTGAAACAAAAGTAATGCTGACAAGCGAATTGTTCGACATTTTTGTTATTAGATATCACAACTTACAAATTTAAAAAATGAATTCTTGGAGACGCTTATCGGGAAAGTAACGGTAAGAGGCTTGGTAAAATGCAATTTTTAATTTAAAGAGGGCTGTTTAATTTTTGCTTGTTTGTTACTTTCACGACATATTTTTAGTAATGCCTGTAATAAATTTGATTTAGTGAATAAATAATACTCGGATACTTAAAATATCCAAAAATTATGAATTACTACAAAATATGCACATAATATACAAAATGCATATTAAAGCTAAGAAATAAGTAACTAAACTTCTATTTTCAAAAATTATTTTATTGTAAATACCACTACAATATTGTTTCGCCATACAATGGCTTCATCAGGTGGATGAAATACTGAATATGTACAATACAAGTTCGAATATTTATGTGAAAATTATTGGGAAAATGGTGGTGGAAAATTTTTTACAATCTTAAATTTAATAGAGGAGAGTTGCTTAAATCTAGTTGGTCATTTAAAGCTAATCCTAAACTATTGTATCTATTAATTTCTAAGTTTTCTAACAGGTTAAATTTTTTACTTTTTTATTGAATGTGTAAAATTTTGAAATCTATATTAAATCTATGATTGATATCTATACAATGACTTGCGAAAGTTGAATCTGTTTTCTTTTCTTTATGGTTTCTCTCGTGTTCTTTCATCCTAATTTTGAATGTCCTCCCCGTTTGTCCTATGTATACCTTATTACAATCTTCGCATGTTAACTTATATACACCAGAGTTTGATTCTTTGTTTATTATCTTTGTTGTTTTTAATAATGTTCTGTATAGTATTGTCTGTTTTAAATGATATATGTTCGTTATTAAGTTTTTTAATGAAAGTACCAATTTTTTCCGAAATTTTTCCTAAGTAAGTGATTGAATTATAGGAATTAAATATCTTGTATTTTAATTTTGGATAAACTAAGGAAAGGGTTTTAGATTTTTGTTGGCTATTGAGGATGTTATTGACAATATTTATAGAGTAACCATTGTTTAATGCTATTGTGTATATTTTATTTAGTTCAAGGTCGAAATTACTTTTACTCATAGGTACATGAATTAATCTATATACCATTGATTTGTATGCTGATAATTTGTGTGTTATAGGATGAAAATAATTAGCGTATATACCATTGATTTGTATGCTGATAATTTGTGTGTTATAGGATGAAAATAATTAGCGTGTATTGTGGTATCTGTATGTGTTGGTTAATGTTATATAGCGAACTCGTGTTTATTAGTTTTGTGTGATATGGTTAAATCTAGAAAATTAATGCTTTTATTTATTTGTGTTTCTATAGTAAAATTTATTTTGGGGTGAATATTGTTGATATAGTTATGTAAAGTTTTTAATTGTCTATCTGAACCGTTAAAGCAACTTTACATAATTATATCAACACTATTCACCCCAAAATAAATTTTACTATAGAAACAGAAATAAATAAAAGCATTAATTTTCTAGATTTAACCATATCACACAAAACTAATAAACACGAGTTAGCTATATACCATAAACCAACACATACAGATACCACAATACACGCTAATTCTTTTCATCCTATAACACACAAATTATCAGCATACCAATCAATGGTATATAGATTAATTCATGTACCTAAGAGTAAAAGTAATTTCGACCGTGAACTAAATAGAATATACACAATAGCATTAAACAATGGTTACTCTATAAATATTGTCAATAACATCCTAAATAGCCAACAAAAATCTAAAACCCTTTCCTTAGTTTATCCAAAATTAAAATACAAGATAATTAATTCCTATAATTCAATCACTTAGGAAAAATTTCGGAAAAAATTGGTACTTTCATTAAAAAACTTAATAACGACTATATATCATTTAAAACAGACAATAAAAACATCAAAGATAAAATAGACAAAGAATCAAACTCTGGTGTATATAAGTTAACATGCGAAGATTGTAATAAGGTATACATAGGACAAACGGGGAGGACATTCAAAATTAGGATGAAAGAACACGAGAGAAGCCATAAAGAAACGAAACAGGTTCAACTTTCGCATGTCATTGTATAGATATCAATCATAGATTTAATATAGATTTCAAAATTTTACACATTCAAGAAAAAAGTAAAAAACTTAACCTGTTAGAAAACTTAGAAATTAATAGATACAATAGTTTCGGATTAGCTTTAAATGACCAACTAGATTTAAACAACTACCCTCTATTAAATTTAATATTGTAAAAATTTTTCCACCACCATTTTCCCAATAATTTTCACATAAATATTCAAACTTGTATTGTACATATTCAGTATTTCATCCACCTGATGAAGCCATTGTATGTCGAAACAATATTGTAGTGGTATTTACAATAAAAGAATTTTTGAAACTAGAAGTTTAATTACTTATTTCTTAGCGTTATAATGAAGTTTCAACAAGTATCTCCTTCGTCAATTAACTATTTAAAATGCATGTTATGCAAATATCCAAATTTATGCAAACTGCATTTATATTCAGCCTTAACTTATAACTTATAACTAATTATACTACTTATCCAGATGATATATTAGTGAGCTTCGATTTGACCTAGTTATTTACCAGCTCTTATTATTAAAAACTATTTCTTCGGACATTATTTTTGTTTGTACATATAAGAATGTACATCATATATCCATAATCTTTGTATCTTTACAAAAGTCCTAAGTAAAATCCAATCTATATATTCTTAATAAATAATATTTCCCCATTTACACAGGCAATTGCGATACTCGAAATACCTTAATGCCACTAATTCGCATAGTTTTCCACCCATATACGTTCCTGTGATATAATAAAAATGATTTTATATATGTGTCAAGTGATATTACACGAGTAACGCGCTGAACTTAAAGCAAAGTGCTAAAATTTTACAGTCTTTAAAAGATTATACTGTCATTGGAATTCGTATAAAATTTTCAGTTTGGAATTCCTTCTTTACTTAAAGGTTACTCTTAGAGAACAAAATTGCACCTTAATAACAGTTACGAAAGCTTCGAATTAAAGACTATGCACGCGTGACTTATGACACGTCAGAAGCATTTTGCATTTTCCTGATTTATGTTATTTGGAATTGGTTTCCGGAGAATTTAAGTTCCCCTGATTTCTGCCAGGGCTCCTTTTTTTGTGTGCTGTACACCTTCCGTAGTGAGTGCAACTGATTTATTGATTGATTTAGTTATACCGGTCGAATCTGATTACAGGCCAGTACTATATTTATTCAATCGTCCTGTCGCATTTTTAACTTTATCAAGCGCTGGGACATGCTGATATTCATTGGTAAACATGTTTTGTTTAAATTGCAAATGCTTGCGTTTTTTGTTATGTTACCGGATATGACTTGTGTGGAGTATGCAAAATCAAGATACGAGTATTTTTTATCCACTAAAGAAATATTGATTTCTTTTAAATTGAAGTCATATATTTACGGAAAATACTGCAATACGGGATATTTGACAGATATAAGACCTTGACATTAACAATTATTAATCCAAATCCTTTTCTATAGAGGGTCTTTTAGGATTATATAAAAAAATTAAAATTTGGGTTCGGAGCACCAAAATAAGAGAAAAACTTCCTTTGAAGCTGTATCTGAAAACGCTTCAAATTTTACATTCCTTCAAAGATATTAAATCCAGTTTTTCCGATACAAAACTCATATTTGGTAATTGCTACCAGCTAAGGAAATAATTTCTTACGAGTAATTTTTATTGTAAAACCAGTAAGCGTGAAAATCAGTAACAAACGGTAACGATAAAAGTTTAAAGAATTTGTTCAAAAGTGTTTCCCCCAGTCCGCAGGCAAGCGTTACATCTTGTAATCACTGAACGAATAGCCGATCGACACTGTTCGGGAGTCACTTCTGTACAAGCTTGAACAACTCTATTCCTTAATGTCTCAATATTATCCACCGATCGTTCGTATACTTTCTGCTGTGCCATCAAGCAGAAAGTATACGAACAATCGGTGGATAACGTTGGAACATTAAGAAATAGAGTTACGAAAAAATCTAAGAGCATTAGATCTAGCAACCGTGCAGGCCAAGCAACTGGTCCTCCACAGTCGATCCATCGTCCAAAGTAGTGTATATTTAGCCATTGTCGCGCGTTCCTAGCAAAATGGGCAAGGCAGCCGTCTAGTTGCAACCAGCTTTCACGTATAAGGTTCAAAGGAATGTTATCTAAGAGGTTATAGAAACCGTTGTTTAAGAAGTTGATATATTCATCAGCAATTAATCGTAGGAGAAGAAAATATGGTCCAATTAAATGAGATTCCAGTATCGCCAACCACGCATTGTATTGAAATTCGTGTTGAAAATTATTTTCACACACTGCATGTGAATTTTCAGATTTCTAAAGCTTCGCATGTGCACCAATCTTTGATTATTTAATTACTTAAAAAAACGTTGAAGGCACGTTCTTCTACTTCTTCTACTAATTTTTGGGGTGGGCGCCAGCACATCCAGGCAAATGAGCACAGTGCTCTTTGCACCACCACCAATATATCTAATCAGTTCCAATATGTTAGTCCTTCAGATTTCCTTCAGTTCTTTAATTCATTTTTTGTTACTACAGGTTACTACTGTCAGGTTGGCTGAAAACCTAGGGTACAGGTCCCTTACTGGTGTTTTAGTATGGAGATGACCTTTCGTTAGCCTAAATTTCTTTTTATGTTCTCTTTCTAGCCATAACCAGATCTCCCCTTTAGCGGAATCTTTAGCGATACCGCATACGGGTTCTGGTCCTATGAAGTTACTATTAGTACCTTCCTTGGCCAGTTTGTCGGCTATATCATTGCCTTTAATTCCCTCATGTCCTGGCACCCAAATCAGCGACACGGTATTGTCTTATGCCACTCTGTTGAGGACCTTTTTACAGTATTTCACCAGTTTAGACCTGGTAGATGGATTCATAATGGTTTTAATAACTGCCTGACTATCAGGCATTATGTAGATTTTTTTTTGTTTGCGCATCCGGCTTCACGAATTTCCTCGGCGCAGGCTGCGACTGCAAACAATTCGGCCTGGAAAACCGTCGTCGATATCTTATTTCTAGGGCGCATTCCGTATATGCCTGCACCTGTTCCCTGATTCGGTTGTGATCCATCAGTGTACCAGGTGTAGGCACCACAATCGCTCGAGCGACTTTTTGCCTGTTCCCTGGTCGGTATAAATATGTTCAGCTTAGCTGTAAACATAATCTCAAGTGCCATACTGTTCGCCGGTACTTGAAATATCTTCCAGTACAGTTCCTGTGATATCCGTATGCCCCCCTACAAGCTTATTAGGACATCATACGCCATTGGCCTTCAACCTCAGGATCGCAGCCATGGCCTCAGGTTTTACAAATACTTCCAGTGCAGAGAGACCCACGATAGCCTCCATGGAGGCGTTTCCTGTTTTATTCATCGTGCCTGTCGTTGGGGAGTCGTGAGGAGCCCCACCGACGATATCAGCTCCGTCCTCCTCCACCAGACAACTGCCCCATAGGTAATCGTAGATCTTACTACTGCTGTGTACAACCAGTGTACCACATTTGATTTTAGTTCCCAGGTCTTTCCAACAGCGCTTCTTCTGCAACTCCAGAAGATCTGCATCGTCCTATTTGCCACTTTTACTAGGTGTCTGCTAAAATTCAGTTTGGAATCAAGTGTTATGCCTAGATATTTCACTTCATTGGTTAATTCCAACTGTTGTCCAAACACCCTTACGCTGCCCAGATCATTTAGTTTTCTCATGTTGGTAAAGGCTACCAACTTGTTTTTTTGAGGATTGACAATTAATCCCTCCTCAAGGCACCATCTTTCCACAATTCACAGCGCATTTTGATGCTCGCCACTAACCCTGGAATCTTCCCAGGGACACAATGACAATGTCATCGGTGAACCTCTGATTTCATATTCACCGGCCATTTAATGTCCTGATAAGATTATCCACTACTAGACTCCATTAGTAGCTGTGCCAATAATCCTCCTTGAGGACACCCTTTTGTTGTCCTCATGGAGATCGTTTTGTTTTGCATTTGGGCATGAACTACTCTGCTACGCAGCAGACCATGGACCCAGTTGCATGTGGTACTC
Organism: Melolontha melolontha; assembly: GCA_935421215.2. Classification (NCBI taxonomy): domain Eukaryota; kingdom Metazoa; phylum Arthropoda; class Insecta; order Coleoptera; family Scarabaeidae; genus Melolontha; species Melolontha melolontha. Next base: position 170,640,660 of record OW285238.1, read on the forward strand.
TTTATTTTTCGATCTCTTACAGGTCGAATAATGGAGGACGTCAAGGTGTTGTCAAAAGCCCCCTCTATATCTAATAAGACTGCAAGCGCAATTTCCTTGTGATGTAGGCTCCTTTCGAGCCCCCTCGCAAAGCTATCCAGGGCAGCCTCACCTGATTTTCCCATCTGGTATGCTCATTGCAGTGGGTGTAGAGGAGATCTATCCAGAGCCCCTTCTTTAATATTTAATTAAATCTTTTTTTCCATAGTCTAGTCTGGTCATAGGTCATACGTCATAGTCTGAAGGCAAGTTATTTATTTTATTTAATTTATCTCTTGTCACATTTGAATTATGATAACAAACTTATTGCTTTGTAAACTACTCAAAAATGAATAGGGAATTAGATCTTTTTTTAACAGATCTAATTAATTCGATTAAATTTAACGTATTTTCTATATAGATATATATTCTATAGATAAATTAGAAGGCCCAGTAGTTTGTGGACATTTTATTTGGTAAATGTCTTTTCTGTGCGATAAAATAATGAATCTTGTATTTTAACCTTAAATTAATTTAGTATACAAAATTATAAAAATCGCATTTTTTGACAAGTATTATTCATTTTAAACGTCATTTCACATTTTCACGATGCCAAGACGTCATTTAAATAAAGAAACTTTTGATTTAATTGCGTTATTGCATCAGCGAGGGCAATCTGGAGCAGAAATTGCCGCAATTTTTAATGTGTCTCCAAGTGTTGTTAGTAGGGCTCTAACAAGATTCCAACAGGTAGGATCTGCAAGGAGAAGACCCGGTAATGGATCTGAGAGGAAAACAAATCAGAGACAAGACCGCTACATACGAATTCAGACAAGGATGAATCCGTTTAGAAGTGCTGTATGGTTGCAAACACAGTTACGTGCCGCCACTGGAGTTAGAGTTTCGGATCAAACCATCAGAAACCGTCTCAGGGAAATGGATCTTCATAGCTGCAGGCCTGTGAGACGCTCAAAATTAACTAATGCCAATAGAATGGCTAGAAGAACTTGGGTTAACCAACGACTAGCAGAAAATTTTCAATGGGTGCATGGTTTATACACCGATGAATCCAGATTCTGCTTATTTAGTGATAATCGTAGATTAAGGGTCTCGAGAACTCGAGGAGACCGTTATAGACGCGAGTTTACAAAAGCTGTGGTGCCTTTTGGCGGCGGTGGTATCATGGTGTGGGCGGGCATTAGTTTGAATGGACGTACGAACCTCCATCTCTTTGAAAACAATGTCAATAGACACATATACAGAGATGACATTATTCAGCAATATGTGGCCGACTTTCGTGAGGCTGTGGATGAAAACATGGTTTTTATTGATGATAATGCAAGATCTCATCGTGCACAAATTGTAATGCAAGCAATAAATGACCTCCATATTAACCATCTACCTTTACCACCAACGTCTCCCGACTTGAATCCAATTGAGCACATTTGGGACAGACTTCAAGAACAGCTCAACGAACATAATCCACCCCCAGTTAACGTGCAACACTTGCGGGAAATTTTACCGCTGTGTTGGAGAAGAGTGTCACAAGAACACATTAATAATTGCATTATGAGTATGCCCCGAAGATGTACAGCTGTGAGAGATGCCGTGGCCATTATACACGATTTTAGAATTAATTGTTACAGAAAAATGTTTATTTTAGCTATTGTTAAAAATGTTGCTTATTTCATTTTTGGTCATTTCTTAGTAATCAAACGATTTTTCTGAATAAATATACTTGAAAATTTTAAATTGTTGTTTACAATTATGTATCTAATATAATACACTACAAATATTTACCCATACTATCTAAAAAATACAAAAAAGTAAAAATTCCTTATTCATTTTTGAGTAGTTTATTTGTTCACGTGGTTTTATAAAGTTTATTAATATTAAAATAAAAACAGTACATAAAGTTTTAACCGTGTTTAAATACATTTCAAAATAGTCTGTAGCTTAAATAAAATATATTACGTTGATGCCAGTTCTTTCGGTTCTTTCTGTTCATCTTTTATATGCGTGATAGAATTTTCGCCGTTTTCATCTATCGTCACCCGTATATCTTCTACCGAATCTTCTTTACCGCTCCATGGGTTGCCCCCTATTATGTTCTGGGATGGTGATATCTTATGAGGAGATTCTTTTTCACCTCCTGGTCGTTTCTTTTTCATACTTTTAGCTTGCTTCATTGCATTCTCTTCGGATGTCGTTAAAGTCGTAAGTCTCGTATCCATAGCAATCCAATCTGAGTTTACAATTTGCTCCACTGTCCATCTTCTGATTACGTCTGGTTCTAGAAGATGTACAACTAATGATTTGCATTCCTCGGTCAATACATTTGTAACTTTCGGTCGAAATCGCCACCGCTTATTATACTGTTGATCGTATAAGCGCTTAACGTTTCCATCATCAAAAGGCATAGCTCTATTAACCATTATGTACAAAATAACACCCATTGACCACATATCCGCACATTTTGGATAGTATGGTATGCCGCGGAGTATTTCTGGAGGTGCGTAAGATAAGGAACCGCAGAATGTGTTGCTGGTAACCTTTCTGCCTAAGCTATCGACGGTAGATCTGGCGAAACCAAAATCGGCCAGTTTAATATTGTAATTGGTCGTGATAAAAATGTTTTCACATTTTAAATCTCTGTGTGCAATATCCATCTCGTGCAAATAGTGAACAGCCAGAGATATTTGCCTAAACCAAACTCTGGCCTGTGATTCTGATAAAGCTCCTTTTTTAAGAATGAAATCTAAAAGATCTCCATTCTCAGCGAACCTCATAAATATAAAATATTTGTTCTTTCTCTGAAAAATATTTTGTATCTGGATAATGTGAGGGTGATTAATTTTAGCTAATATATCTAGTTCCCTTGGTAGAAACTTTTCTACGAATTCCTTCGCCATCTTGCTAACATCCATCATTTTGCATGCTAATTTCATATCTTTATTAGTTTTCGGGTTTTTAAAATCTATGAGGTATACAGCAGCATATGTACCCTCGCCTAACTTTTTTATTATTTTGTATCCCCTGCCGGCAAGTCTTAATTGTTCTGATGCTGTAATGTCCAAGTCTTTTAACATAATTTAGATTTCCATTATTCACGTTCATATTTTGTTTATATTGTTTATATCTCACTGGAATTTAGAAAATCATTTTAATCGCATTTTATGACATGGTTTGAAACTTCAAAATGACAGCACGCAAAATAGGATTATTGTCTAGTATAGACTTCGTTCAATCATCAACAATATAAGCGATTTAATTTCTAATACTTAACTCTGTAATTTTGGGATGTTTGCCGTCGCAAATTGTATAATAAAAAACCCATATTCTTAAAAAAATTAACAAATTAAGCGTTGATGAAACTGGTGGGTGTTTTATCAACATAAGCATCTGACGTACAATTCTGACTTTGACAAGAGGTAACTTACAGGCTACCGTTATAATCATAAGCAAGTTAAAAAATAGATACGACTGAAAAATAGTCACTGTCAGTGCCATCTCTTAGACATCGTCATAACTATTCTAACAGAAATTTTGCTAAGCTTGTAACGGGCGACTATAATAGCTATTTATGTAACGAGTACATAATGTAGGACTTTATTGACGAGCCGAGTTTATAAAAAAGAAAAAAGGAGAGTCAATAATAGTTATTTATGTACCTAGGTTCGTAAGTACAGTTTTATGGTCGAGAATACGATTGCAAACCGAGACCCGTAGGGTCGAGGTTTGCATGTATTCGAGACCATGAAAGTGTACTGTACGAACCGTAGTGCATATGAGATTTTTCGTCATACCTACGTTTTTTTTAAATAGACGAATTTGAATGATTTTCCACTTTACTTTTACTATATGTATACACTGACATTAGTAACATCAAGTCAGGAAAATTTGTCGTATCTATGGTAACCATGTTTGTGTCGATATAAATTTATATTTTTGATAAATTAACTCCTATATAAAAATGTCCATATGCGGGTGACATTTTTGTCACTTTGACAGCGATAAAAACCTACATAGCTTTTTATCACCGATAAAAATGCTTCTTCCTCCGATAAAAATGCTTCTTCCTGTTACATATCTAGTAGCCCTGCATCACTTAATTTATTTTGGCAGCTGACAGGTAATAACTATTAAGTATCGTTGAACGTAAAATACGAGTCGGTTTGGGGAAATTTCAACAAATATCAAAAGATCAATACTGCAAAACACAAGAAATACAAAATCGTCAATATGGAGACAATTTAAAAAGTTTTATTCATGTCGTTAATTTATCTTGCCAAAAAACACTCGAGCTTTTCTTTCAATCGGATAAATTTCTTTTTAACTCAATATTTTTCCAATCAGTAATTTCGCTCGAAAAACTTACATTAGAAAAAATCGCTCGACTATCGTCTCGCGATTTTTTCATGTAAGTTTTTCTCGTCAAATTACTGATTGGCAAAATAATTTCGTTACAAAGAGAAATTTATCCGATAAAAAAAAAGCTCTTGTGTTTTTACTTATGATAAATGTCAAATATATGCAATAGATTTTCAAAAGATTTTCTTTCTAAATAAAATTTATAAACATGAATCAAATAGAGATGGATGCTATTATAGCTTGTACTGAGATTTTGCCGGAGAAATCTAAAAACAGATACAATGAAACCTATAAAATGTTCAAAGATTGGTGTCACCAGAGGTATGTGGAGAGTATTTCAGAAAGTGTAATGCTGTCATATTTTTGTGATAGATCTATGAAGTTAAAATCACCAAACAGTTTATGGTGTGTATACCATATTTATTAACGAAAATGAAGATATTTCAAAATATCCTAAATTGAAAGGATTTTTGAAGCGTAAAAATGATGGTTTTAAGACTAAAAAGTCTAGTATCTTTACAAGAGAGGAAATTAATTAATTTCTTATTGAAGCTTCCGACGATACATATTTGTTGATGAAGGTAAGTTTACAGAATCATTTTCTTTAATTCGTGTTCATTCTATACTAATTTTTTGCAGGTTGTTATGATTATAGGAATTGCTGGGGCTTGTAGGAAAGATGAACTAGTTAAAATGAAAATTTAAGATGTGTAAAATAAAAATGATGTAATAATAATTAAAATACCGGATACTAAAAATGGATTAAAACGTTCTTTTACAATTATTGCGAAGGAAAAATATCCAATTAATTTTATGCTAATTATTAAAAAATACATTGATCTGAGATTAGAAAATATTACCAATGATAGATTTTTCTTAAAGTACAGTTTTGGTAAATGTCGAAATCAGCCTGTAGGAAAAAACACTCTCGCAAAAATTCCTAGCCAAATAGCAAAATACTTGTCGTTGGAGAACCCCACTACCTACACCGGACATTCCTTTCGAAGGACCTCGGCAACATTATTAGCCGATTCAGGAATTGATGTTCTTGGTCTGAAAAGACACGGCGGATGGAAATCTTCTACCGTGGCAGAAAGCTATGTTTCCGATTCAATGATAAAGTACAGATAGCTGACCGAATTTTATATAAACAAAATATTACAGAGGCTGTTGGCTTAACTGTGATACAGAAAAATGAGAAGAAAGTTGATGATTCCATTAGGAATCCAACCATTAATAATGTTGACATTATTGAAAATATAAACTTGCCTAGTAAGAAAGAAGACTCTATTGTTCAGATAGCTAATTGTTCTAATTGTTCGTTTACATTTAATATTACAAAATCATCAAAAGTTTTTGTACAAGATTATATTTTTCCTAGTTATGTTAATTAATCATGTTTGAAATAAATTTGTCATAAATTTTCTAATATTGCTATTATTTCCCTAGGGTCGTAATAAATATTACAGCCCGCTACCATAGCAACTGTCAATACGGTATGTAAAGTGTCACTTACGTTTCAAAAAAAGGTGTCATAATTGTTTACTTACGCAGTAGGTGTGACGAAAAGTCCATTATATACGAGTTGCATATATAGTTTTATGTTCGACTGCTTTGAATTCTGGAAAGTAGGTATTTTAAAAATTCCAAAGTTGGTTAATGATTTTTGCTGATGCCATTAGTTACCCAGATTAATGTTTAGTAATTTTGACATTTGGTAAAAGTAAATTTAAAATTAAGGAGTTTGAAGAAATAATTTCTGCCGATATAAATGAAATAGCATTGAATGCTAAACTATTACTTTTGCTAGATAAGTCAAGCACTTATACGAAGGGACATATAGTATATATCGCAGATGGTGTTCAAAAAATAAACTTTTATTTTGACACTGACAGTAGAGTATTTTTTGCATTATAACGAGCCATCGAAAAAATTCATAATTGGAGTAGACTGTGAAATTGGGTTGGTACTTTAGCCACTTCCACATAGTGACACATTACTTGATGCTTGACAGTTTCATTTGGTTTCATTGTAAAAAGAGGTTATGGCATTGAAATAATACTACAACAAAAAAGAAAACAAATAATTTATTTAATATCGAAATCATAATCAAAATTTACATATAGCTACAGAAGTTGTTGAAAATGTTGTCCATTTACATCTAAACACAAACCAACTCTTCTCCGGAATCCAGCAAAAACTTTATGCAGCATTTGCGGTGAGTTGTTGATCTCTTCACACTTTTCTGTTATGCGAATTCTCAGTTGTTCTAGATTATGAATTGGCGTTGAATAAATCTAATTTTTGATATATGGCCATACGAAAAAATCGCATATGTTTAAATCGCAAGACCTAGTTGGATATGGGATTTCAGTGTTCCTGTTTATTATTCTGTTATCAAAAAATTCTTTGAGATATTGAAGTGTTTCTCTGGTCGTATGTGCTGTTGCACCATTTTGTTGGAAATACCCATTTTGTAATTCCTCATCATCCAGTTGATTTATGAATGAGCCGAGTATCTCATTGCGATATCGTGCAGCATTAAGTGTATACCAAACTTTTGGGGATGCAATGTTTATTCAACAAAAAAATGAGGATTTTTGGATGACCAACACCTCATATTCTGTGAATTAACATATCCAGAAAGAAAAATACTGTGTTAAGAATATCCTGATTGTGTAGATTATTTTGAAACCATTGACAAAATTCCACTCGTCTTAAATAATCTACTGGATAAAGTTCATGGAAACATTGCAGCTTGTATGGATGACAATGTAAGACTTTTTTAAGAATGAATTGGCACGTACAATAAGATAAATTTGTTTGTTGGGTCACTACTGAAATGGATGTTTTTGGATTTTCATCAATAATATGCTGAAGGGCTTCCATATTATCAGCTGTACGTTTAGATGGCCGTCCACTTCCAGGTTTTCGACCGACGCTATCAGTCTCTCTGAATAACTTTAGACAATTTGTCAAAACATTGTAGAAATCATTGTAGTCAAACACTAATTAAGGATGTTCTTTACTAAAATCAGTCATGCATTCCGTAATTGAATACTGCCACTCGCCGTTTACTTTCACACCGGTACGGAAGTAACATTCGATAATTTTTGCTTTTTGTTATATGTTGAATACCATTTTTTAAATAAATTTAATTTTCTTAATAAGAGTTTTGAAAAATTTGACATAAACTTATAGTTTCAATGTCAAATAATAAATGTCATTATGTGGAAGTGGCTAAAGTAGTTACCAACCCAATTTCACAGTCTACTCCAATTATGAATTTCTTCGATGGCTCGTTACTATTTTACTAGCACAATAAAGTACAGCTTTACAGCCGCAAAAAAGTATCAGAAAGCGTCTGCTTCTAATGCAGTCGTACATACAAATTTTTTTTGCACAATGATTATGCAATTTATACTGAAATTTCTGACTTTTAAATTTTAATTTTTCATTTAACAGTTGAATTATTTAAATAAATAAAACGTTTTTCTTTCAAAATGGTCTTTGCCGTCGAGCAAAATACATTTATTGCAATGGTCTATTTTGGAAGCGGTTTCCAAAATAATGATGGTAATTAGATATATTCCAAGCACTTGACTTATATAATCAATGTGTTGAAGTGTATCTAGAAGAACAAATTGAGTTGAACATCGTTACTTTTCACAACACAGTGAGAACGGTTTTTAAACACTGGTAATGTGTCTAAAGATAATATTACTGGTCGTCCCACTATTGTTACACCAGATGTTTTGGAAAATGTTAATCTACTTTGTGAACAAAGTCCTCTTGTTTCTATAGTTCGTCAATAAAAACTAATAGGTAACACTTACCAATTAATCTATTCTTTTAACCTTTTGTACATCGATTCTAGGACTTTCCTATGAATTCTCTAAAACACAGCTACATTTACAGCCACATAAATTTTTAATTGACCAGCAGATTTATCCACCTGATTTTTACAACAAATTCAGTTTCGTCAGTGGTATAATGACAAATAGTACTTTCTATTCTTCTATTATTATATTTCTATTCTGACAAAGCATCGTTTCGCCGTCTGGTTATGTTAATTCGCAGAATTATAGAATTTTATCGGCTGATAATCCACACAATTTAGTCGAATTACCATTGCATTCCGTTAAAATTGATATTTGAGTATCAATGTCAAGACAACGCGTCATTTATAAATCAGTTAGATATAGAGAATACAATCCCAAGCATCTTTTTCAATCCCGGGATTACAGGATTTTTGAAGCGTAATCCCGGGATCCCGGAATTAGACGATGTGGTTTCTAATTGGGCTCAAATGAAAAAAAAAACTTAAGTAATTTCTTAAAAATTATTTATTAATGTTGTTGCACAACACAATACACAATATACTAAAATAAGGAACAAAAAAGACAATACAAAAAACTATTTTATAAATTTCGAAAATACAATCGCAGAAATATCAAAGCATAAAATGTTAGACTACCAAGTCCGCTTCGTAGTTTATTGCCAACATAAGCAGCAGCTGGAAACGCTCGCTCAGGTTCTACACTGATTGGAGGAATAGACAATAGATATTTATATGCTAATTCTAAGTGATATCCACGAACTCCTCCATTTTCGAACAGGCTCATTTCGCGTTTAATACTATTTACCAACCCCGATTCATTTTGTACTTCAGGATCTGGAAATTCCATGCTCTTATTAATTTCAAGCTGTAATATTTCCTTTAGTGTCAATTGGGGTTGGGAGGTTTGCTACCTTGGCTCATGATCTGTTTGCTATCCTGCCCTTTCTTCCTCTTCCGTGTCATCTCGACTATTGAGTCTTTTAACAATACTCTTTATTTGCGCCCTCACTAAAGTCTGTGTATGAACTGGAAATAAGTCAAGCCATTCCAAATCCGATAATAACTGATTTTTATCATGTTTTCGTGTTTTGTAAATAATTCAACACACCAGTTAAATCATCATTTCGTTGTTGCTTTATACGTTCCACTAAGGATGTTTTCATTTTATTGGCGAGTGCTGAGTTTTTGCTAGACAATTGTTTTATAAGAAATTTCAAAGCGGAATCAGCTGTGCATAAGTTACCATCTCGTCGACAGATTGCTTCTACTGTTAATTTAATTTGGGTCAACACAACAATAATTTTATTTATCAAGTCAAAATCAGCATCTTCTAAACGGATTGAATGTTTGAGATCTATAAGAGCTTTTTGAATTCAGGTTTTTAAAAGAGAAAATCGTTCAGAATGGTTAAAAGACTATTCCACCTAGTTTTACAATCCAAAAGAAGTGACAACTCTTTTTCATGTTCAATCATCACATATTTTCACTGTTTCATTTTTCAATGGTGATCTTTTGACATACATTAGAACTTTGCGGATTTTCTTTATCAGCTCATTAATGTTTTCATCTTCCGTTAACTCTGGTATGTGTTCTCGCGCAAGTTCATTTTGTGACATTAAGATTAAACCTGATTCTGGACAGTCTAAGTCTTGTAAATTGTCATCATCATCGCTATCGTTCATATAATCAGCAGTCACAGCTGGTTCATTTATAGTATCATCTGAGTCTGAGGTAGGGCTGTCTTGCCTGTCTTGAAAATAATTCTTAATTTTATAAAGCACATCACACACGGCCAAATTGATACCATTTGCGAGACACAGTTGTTGTTCACTGCAAATAAGCTGTCCCACCTTCATCATAACGTTCGATCCATCGGTTACAGTAGCCACGATATTAGTTTCCAGGGAAATATCAAATTTACTTAGATGCTCTTTCAATATACGAAAACAATTTTCAGCCGTCATACTTCCATGAATAGGAACGAGACCTAAGCTCCAATTTTTTTTATATGAATGAACGTTGACAGCCATGTATAGTTTATTGGACATTGATGTCCAAATAGACTGAATCTTTCACCTGCACTTTTCAAATGTTTTAATTCAGCAGTTACTTGCTTTCTGATTTTTTCACTGTAATTCATGACACGCTTTCGGATTAATTGTGAAGGCTGATTTTGGTAAATCCGTGTATTTCGCTAAGAGCAATTTTCTCAAATCGCCTGAAGTTCTGAATACACTGAATGGAAATCCATCTAATGCAATCATTCTTGCCAAAACATCATCCAGGCTATCGTCGGCACTTTTAGTAAAATAATCTTCTAACTTTCGTTTAGCTAGCGACGGTGCTGTCTTCAGATTTTCAGAATCTTGACTTGTTGAAGCTGTTAAACGATTAACGTCAGCTAAAATCTTAATGTTATATTTTGATGACAAATGTGTATGTAATCCCTTAGTCGATTCACCCAAAGTCTTGAAAATGGCAGGGCATCGCTTACATTTAGCACTATTCCCGTCTTTCGCAACTAAAAAATAACTAGTTAATCGATGAAAGGAGATACTTGTTGAAACTTCATTATAAAGCTTAGAAATAAGTAATTAAACTTCTAGTTTCAAAAATTCTTTTATTGTAAATACCACTACAATATTGTTTCGCCATACAATGGCTTCATCAGGTGGATGAAATACTGAATATGTACAATACAAGTTTGAATATTTATGTGAAAATTATTGGGGAAATGGTGGTGGAAAAATTTTTACAATCTTAAATTTAATAAAGGGGAGTTGTTTAAATCTAATTGGTCATTTAAAGGTAATCCTATACTATTGTATCTATTAATTTCTAAGTTTTCTAACAGGTTAAGTTTTTTACTTTTTCCTTGAATGGGTAAAATTTTGAAATCTATATTAAATCTATGATTGATATCTATACAATGACTTGCGAAAGTTGAATCTGTTTCCTGTTCTTTATGGCTTCTCTCGTGTTCTTTCATCCTAATTTTGAATGTCTTCCCCGTTTGTCCTATGTGTACCTTATTACAATCTTCGCATGTTAACTTATATACACTAGAAGTTTGATTCTTTGTCTATTTTATCTTTGTTGTATTTAATAATTTTCTGTATAGTATTGTCTGTTTGAAATGTAAGTGATTGAATTATAGGAATTAATTATCTTGTATTTTAATTTTGGATAAACCAAGGAAAGGGTTTTAGATTTTTGTTGGCTGTTTAGGATGTTATTGACAATATTTATAGAGTAGCCATTGTTTAATGCTATTGTGTATATTCTATTTAGCTCAAGGTCGAAATTACTTTTACTCATAGGTACATGAATTAATCTATATACCATTGATTGGTATGCTGATAATTTGTGTGTTATAGGATGAAAATAATTAGCGTGTATTGTAGTATCTGTATGTGTTGGTTTATGGTATATAGCGAACTCGTGTTTATTAGTTTTGTGTGATATAGTTAAATCTAGAAAATTAATACTTTTATTTATTTCTGTTTCTATAGTAAAATTTATTTTATTTCTTTCATTTATTTTTATTTATTTGTTTTTTATTATTTTTTATTTATTTTATTTATTTAAAAATTTTACTATAGAAAGAGAAATAAATAAAAGCATTAATTTTCTAGATTTAACCATATCACACAAAACTAATAAACATGAGTTCGCTATATACCATAAACCAACACATACAGATACCACAATACAGGCTAATTCTTTTCATCATATAACACACAAATTATCAGCATACCAATCAATGGTATATAGATTAATTCATGTACCTATGAGTAAAAGTAATTTCGACCTTGAACTAAATAGAATATACACAATAGCATTAAACAATGGTTACTCTATAAATATTGTCAATAACATCCTAAATAGCCAACAAAAATCTAAAACACTTTCCTTAGTTTATCCAAAATTAAAATACAAGATAATTAATTCCTATAATTCAATCACTTACTTAGGAAAAATTTCGGAAAAAATTGGTACTTTCATTAAAAAACTTAATAACGAACATATATAATTTAAAACAGACAATACTATACAGAACATTAATAAAAACAACAAAGATAAAACAGACAAAGAATCAAACTCTGGTGTATATAAGTTAACATGCGAAGATTGTAATAAGGTATACATAGGACAAACGGGGAGGACATTCAAAATTAGGATGAAAGAACACGAGAGAAGCCATAAAGAAACGAAACAGGTTCAACTTTCGCATGTCATTGTATAGATATCAATCATAGATTTAATATAGATTTCAAAATTTTACACATTCAAGAAAAAAGTAAAAAACTTAACCTGTTAGAAAACTTAGAAATTAATAGATACAATAGTTTAGGATTAGCTTTAAATGACCAACTAGATTTAAACAACTCCCCTCTATTAAATTTAATATTGTAAAAATTTTTCCACCACCATTTCCTCAATAATTTTCACATAAATACTCAAACTTGTATTGTACATATTCAGTATTTCATCCACCTGATGAAGCCATTGTATGGCGAAACAATATTGTAGTGGTATTTACAATAAAAGAATTTTTGAAACTAGAAGTTTAATTACTTATTTCTTAGCGTTAAAAAATAACTCCACGCTGACGACGTATCACTGTTTTTTTTTTATGTTGAACAAAGTCCCCCGCTATTTAAAATAACTTTTTCAGATAATTGACTTTTAAATTTAAATGACGTAACCTGCGTAACCTTGTCGCTGGTAGAATAATAAATGAAAAAAGTAAATACAAAGGTATTTTTAATAATATAAAATATTATTAAAAATCTGGTGTGAAGAACACAAATGCAGGTTCACTATTAATATTTTCTGTGAACGTGTCCGAATATATCCCATCCCCAGAGACGTAGATACGTATTTCGCTTTTCTACAAGCTCATCGGTACGCCCCTGCTAACCTTTGGAATGGCGTCGTTACTTCACATTAATTATGTGGACGGTATGCGAGGTACTTCGGCTGTCTGACAACAGGTAGCGCCGAATTTACTTCTGCGCTCGGTCTGGATAATTACGGTGATAGGGCGGGGTGGTTCTTTTCTGTGAATGTGTCTGGAAATATCCTTTCTCCAGCAGGGGCGTACCGATGAGCTTGTAGAAAAGCGAAATACGTATCTACGTCTCTGGGGATGGGATATATTCGGACACGTTCACAGAAAATATTAATAGTGAACCTGCATTTGTGTTCTTCACACCAGATTTTTAATAATATTTTATATTATTAAAAATACCTTTGTATTATACAAAACTGGTGGGGTTTACCTACTCATGTATGTTTCAATTATTCTGATAAAAAAGTAAATCCTAATAAGCGTATTTATACTTTCGTACAGGGAATCCCCGACGGGGAATCCCTCGCAACAATATCATGATATATCATATGAGGTTAAAGTCACTATATCTAACAAAGTACCGCAATTAGGACGCCATATTGATTCCAATACCAACTGAAATGTAGTGAGTAGCGCGATTTTTAAATGTCCTGTTTTAGTGACTTTATGGAATTGACACATATTATGACGATTTTCAATATTATTTATTGTTTAAATTTGTTTTAGTAACTATACATGCATTTTTTTGTAAATAAAACGAAGTATGTATTATGGCAAGCTTATATTTATTTTTTGACAGCGGATCTCATAGCAATGCTTCTACTATTTTTATCACAAATTGTTGATACCTTTTTATTTTTTTCTCGTAATGAAAAATAAACTCTACTTTTTACAAAAGTTTCACCAAATGAACTTGCTTCCATTATTATTGTCTCATCGGTGGAATTAGATGAACGTTCATTTTCTGTTAATAAATCTGGAACTGCATCGGGACGTAACAGTTTTCGATTATCCATCCGTTTTTGTTCGAATTGTTTTTCCGAAAAATGAATCTAAATGTTTTCTAATCAAATTAAACGATATATTAGGTTACTGAGCACTTACCTCACAGATCATAGACATTGGGCTTAAGTCACTTTGTCCAATACATTTCATCCATAATTCTTTCCGTTGTGTGTTACGTTTGCCTTATTATCAAAACAAATAAGATAATATAATAACAATTAGACAAAGTATGAACATATATATTAAATACATTGCATTTATAATTACATACCACTTGGCAATCGGAACAGACGATATCCATTTTCGCTTCTGCTTTTGCATCATGCAACACAGTAGCCAGTCATTGTCACAACAAATACAAACGTTTCTTACTATGTATAACACCAAACACAATATAAATAAGCGACCAACGAGCGATTTCGTGTTTTTACAGTAATAATATGACAGCAGTCAAACGGCCATTTTGTTTCCAATATATATCTCTTACTCATGGTCCTTACCAATTGCGGTACTTTATTAGATATAGTGACTTTATATGAGGTGATCGGATGATTCCCCTGTTGGCCCGTTGGGGAATTACTTTAACAGTACTGTATTGAAGTATGCCGGGCGGGGAAGTTCCTTTTAAGTTACATATTATTTGGGCTGTATCTGTGTTGTTCTTGTACGGTGTTGTTCTGGTACGGCGTACCTAAGGTTGATTTTTTTGTTTTTATGTAATAAGTGCCCTTAATATAATCTAGGTGAGGTCATTGTCAAGGCGCAACGGATTACGGAATACAAACTGGCAATCCCGAAAATCCCGAAATTAGTCAAGTACAGTCCTGGGATTTACGGTATCAAAACCCGGCCGGGATCCCGAGATCCCGGGATTGTATTCTCTACACGGAATTCATAACGGAATAAATATTGTCGTGAATAAATCAACAGCTATTTAGCAGTAGATCCAACCTCCAAGAAACGCTAATCAAGACCGAAAAGTGCAGTGTAAAGCCTACAAAGGCTCTTCTGAAGTTATGGCTCTTGATATTATGTCAAGGAAATACTGGTGTTGGTTAAAAATGAGGGTGTTAATCAATTGAGCGACAAGATGATAAGCATCCTCCGATTCAAGTAGCGTTGATGCGTATTGGATAATAAAGTGATGGCCAAAAATGGATAGAAGTGAATCCAAAATTCCATTATAAGCAAAAAGACTCGTTGGAGATTGCGGTTGAGCAAAAACTTTTAAAAAGTGTGTAATCCCTGACCATAACAATATTCATATCCTAAATATGTATTTCGACAACTAAAAGCAGTGTTCAACAATTAGAAGTAATGAAACTAAAATATACGTCAACGTGTTTACTTGTTCGAGAAGAGAAAGAATAAATAATTAATAATAATGTGGATACATAAAAATGGACGTAGATAAACCTATTGATTTTGATGGTTAGCATCAAGATAACGTTGAGAAATTATATAATAAAATATACATTTTATTTTCTATACACGTTTATGGGTTAAAAGTTCTATACAATAAATTTCGGTACGTTGTATTACAAAACGTGATGCAACTTTAAATATTCTTTCGCGAAATGAAAAACTTTTCTTTAAATAAAAATACTGTGAATGAGGAATAAATTACGTTGAATTCCCAAATGCGCTTGCAGCTGGATAAAATTGGGTTTGCTCTTCTCCACGACAAAATTTTATATTAGAGGCAAGTTTTAAAGAGTTTTAATAATTATCTTTTTATTTGTGTATTTTTACTGCTTTTCATGCTACGTAATTTCTTGGCGTTTCCATTTAGTAAAAGAATTCATCTTTATTTAATTTAATTTAAAATATTTTTTATGTACCTCTGGATTAATTTGAAGTATCTCAATTGTTTTTAATTAATAAACTTCCATGCCATACTTCTCTAAATAAAAGCAAACATTCCTTTTGTTTGTGGAAAATTGTCGATATGGTAATCACTCTTTACTAAAAATAACAATTATAATACACTCTGTTAAAAAATAACACGGAATTGTTGAATAAAGTACAAAATAATTGATTTAACATATTGCTGTGGACTTTTCCTTGCAAACATTTCGAAAATGTTATTATTTATTGTTGTACATTTATTTTGGATGCCTGTGTATAATTTTGTAATTTAATATCTACTAGCTGTACCCTGCGCGCGTTGCTACGCCACCAACTAAAATAAATTTGAAGGAAAGACAAATATCAATTCATTTTGAGTCATTTTATTGATTTTGTTCATTTTGAAAAAATTGTGACATTGCAGCGTTTCGTTTCAATTCGATATTTATTGAAGTGCTGTGGGATACACAATATTTCTTGTTTTTCCATCTGGTCCGTAAACGAATAAATCAGAATGTTTTCCGACACGTGAGCAGGCCACATAGAGCTGCCCATATGAGAAGCATGAATTCTCCAAATTTAATCCGCACACTTGCAACAATTGTCCTTGTGCTTTGTTCATAGTCATTGCGAAAGCGAGTCGCACCGGGAACTGCAAACGTTTATTCGAATAGCACATCTGTCGGGATCATTGGGATACGTGGCAACAGTACGTCTTCACCTTTGAATTTTCCAGTCAAAATTGTTGCCTCGATAACATTGTTCATCATTTTCTTGACTGAGAGTCTGGTTCCGTTGCAAAGTCGTGGTGGATTTATGTTTCGAAGAAGAATGATGGGTACGTCAATTTTCAATATAAGAACGTGCGGTGGCATGCCTGGCAAATCAAGCGAATTCAAGAATTCAAGTTGGATAGTTGGCAACTTCGTCTTGATTCACCACAGTATCGATGGACTTACATGTTGTCGTTTCGCCGGGTATTCCATTCTGAATGGTGAAGTTGATGGTATTGACATCGATGTTTTTGGCCGCTAATATAGCACGCGTACTGAGCCACTGATGATTTTTGTAGTTCTGTGCAATGTTTGGGAAAACTTTTCGCACCAATTCGTCTATGCTTTCTGTGATCTTACAGAAGTTTGCTGGCAAGGTGATACATTGCGTAGATTCATCAATTTGCATTAGCCCATTTCCAATATCCATTAATTGTTTTGCAAAATGATAGTTTTGCTATTGATTTTTTGAGTGAGTTATCCATTCGACGTCGAATATCCTCTATGCAATTTGCTATTCGTTTTCTAGATGCTCCGCCGCCAGGTTTGCGAGTTATTGCCCCTGTAACTGATTAGTGGAATAAACCCAATCTCCATTTTCTAATTTTTGGCCAGTTCTATAGTAACTTTAAATAGTTTTAACATTATAATAAAATAATTCAAAAAATATAAGCATTTATAAGTTAAATTTCTGTATAACTGTCAGAATTTGAAGTTTTCTAAGGCTTCGCATGTGCACCAATCTATGATGACTTAATTACTTAAAAACAGCCTACCATAATGAGGAAAGTTTTTAAAGGCGCGTTATCTGTGTGTTTATTTGTGGGTGTCGGTGGGAGTTACCTTGATTAGTTTATGATGGTGCTTATTATAGGCGTATTGACTATACGCACAATATTGTCTGTTCAATGTGAGCCGGACATGAATTTCACAATTTACATAAATTCTTATGTCACCCACAACTCGAAACGTCATCATTTGTTCGCTGCTTTCTTTTCAATTCAAATCAGCATGAACTGTCACGGCAATATATGAAATTCATTGGAATGACAGTGGCGCCATCTGTCGAAAATTGGTCGTACCAACTTAGAAACCTTCGTGGGCTCATGCACAACAACTTTGCTAAAGATCATCACATGATCAAATGCATAGTTTACGATTCTATAAAGGACATATTGACAAACATTCATTTATACGTATTCATTGGAATGACTTCTTTGCAATTTATTAGTATTAATTTTGCTCGGTTGTCACTAAGGAAGTTTAATTATACGTTACGGTCATTTTCGTATAATCATTTTACCTTAATAATATTGTTTAATGACGCAATATTGATCTTTATACTTCATAAAGATATTTTTTTTTTCTTGTATTAAAGTTTCATTTATTTTATACTGTGTGTGTAATTGAAATTAACCTTACTTCAAGAAGTTTACAAACTTAAAAACATTTTTATAACTTTTCTCAAATAAATTTTGAGTGGCGCTCAACTATTTACTAATTAAATTGTGCTTTCCACTTTTCCGAATGGAACCCTGAGGGAAAGGCAGTCTCATCCTGGAAATTTAACCGACTGAATATCGAAGCTGGACACATTGGTTGTGAATTGTGAATAAGTAGTATATAAAATTACAATTCATAGCAATATGTTGTATTTCCTTCAAAGTATAGGGCGTCAAAATACTAGAAAATGCAGTAAGAAGAGCCAAAGATAGATATCTATGTTTTATAGATATGGAAAAAGCCTTTGATGGCATAAAGGGAAATATGGAAAGCACTAAAAGAAAGAAAAATAAAGGAATCTATTAGGAAGTCTATATGTAAACCCTCTAGGTTATATTCGAGGGATGGCTCGAGAATTTTTAGTAATAGACGATGATCCGAAATTGGTGGAGACTGTGGCTTGAAATCTGAAACAGAAATAAGAAAAACAGCCTAACCACAATATATATCAATAAATACTATATACGTATTTCGACAACTAAGTTGCCATCTTCAGTAGAATAACCTAAAACTGAAAAAATGTTAAACGTAGCGTTCTTGACTAAGGTAAACCTTAGAACCTTAACGATGGATCTAAATAAAAACAAAATAGTGTTTATGTCAGTTGTATTTATCAGGGTATTTTTTGACCGTTCCCAGTTGCAGTTTTCCAAGACTAAAACTGAAGCATATACCTAGAGATACAAATTATTTGAATAATATTATATTTTTCGGATATTTATCCTGGTATTAGTTAAAAAAATAATTTCATCATAGTAATTTTATAAGTAGACTTAAATTTAATTAAAAATTACAATATATTGCACGTTAATGTAGGCAACTTTGGTTTCATTATAGTTTGGTTTATATTTTACGCGATGGATGGCGTTAGAATTGTCGATAAAGATGATCGAGTTAGTAAATTAATTTGCTAATTGGGTTTAAATTATGACAGGTTTTGTGGGAATCTTTATCTTAAAATTAATTAAGATATTTTCCGGTTTTGTATGTAGTAAAATCAGTTATAATTGTCATTAGTATTTTCATTTAGGATCTTCTTGGGCATTGAAGCGCCAGAGTCATCCCGTGTTTATTTTTTTAGACTATGGTATTCGATTACTAATTTTTAATTAAGAACGTAATTAATTAATATTCTTTATCAGTTAGATTCCGAATTTTATTGTCTTAATTTTGATTATAAATAATAAAATAATTTTCTAAATATATAATTCTTCATTAATTTTTTCTATACAATAGCTTCACTTATCGGTTAATTTTGTAAGAACTACGTACCTTTTCGTATATAAGTAGCGAGTTGAGGAATTCTGGTCCTCCATTTTGCTGTTGAAGTTTCATCAAGTAACACGTTGTATTGAAGACATACTTTGTAATGTTTAATGGCATTTTAAAAGTAGTTTGATTTACTTCGCTAATGCGGATTTTGGAGTCATTATTATTTAATTTAAACGTCAGATGGTTCTATTTCTATGACTCAATATAGCAGCGTCAATCCGGAAAATAAATTGCCACACCTCGTATATGTATGTAGAAATATATGTATGTCGAAAACATATTTTAAAATAAATAAGGGTAAAGCTGAATACGTCATCTGCAAATACGCAAAGTACGAATTATATAAATCACGCCGAAAAAGAAGGTATAATATATGCAGGTAGTTTCAAACGCCATCAAAAATAATTTAAAAATGCGTTGCATTTGACATAATTTTATATTATTACCTAAATGTATATGACGCAGTGTGCTTCAACGAATGAACCGTCGCCGTCCGTGGGTGGCGCTTTTACGGTCGAGATTAAATTATGATTTTATCCGTACTCGCGGAATTACTTTCAAGTTTTCAACTCATTTTCAAACTTTTCATCTATATCACACTTAATCCGCAATATTTTTTAATGAACCTTTTAAAATTTGGCTAATTATTTTTAACTCCGAACCGTTTTTAAGGAAACGTTTTAATTGATTTATGTTAAAACGAAACGATAGACGTGAAGTTTTTGCGAAAAAAGGAAGCACTTTGCACTATATTAACGTTATTTTGCGAAAGAATTTAAACTTAACTGGCGCTTGTAATGGCTTCTATTGGTCAAGTTTAGTTTGTTTAACTTTGATGTTTATATATTCCAACTTTATATTCGAAAAAAAATATTATGTTAAAATTAGTCTATACGTGGACGCGGTGTAAAGTAGTTGTTGCGTAAACGGTTTTCTAGCTTTACTGTGCCCCATGTGCGACTCTTAATTAGTGGTTTTACCTACTGATGATGACAACTTAGTTGTCGAAATACGTATTTAGGATACGATTAATAATTGTGGTAAGGGGTTATATACCTTTTTTAAGTTTTTACTTAACCACAGTCTCCAAAGAAAGAATTTTCACAATGACTTCCCGGTCAAAGGAGTTTAATAGATTTCATAAGTTATATATTAAAGTTAAACTTGTAAGTACAGATATCAATTTCCTGAAACGGTGTAAAAGTAACAATGTTTTTCCTAAATTCATGAACGTAAATGTAACGACAAATTGTAGAAATAACGATAAGGTCATTTCATATGCAAAAATGAAATGGTTGAACCTAGAAATGAAATATATGTACAGTAAACGTAGTAAATTAGAATTAGAACTATATAATTTGCATTTAAAATGAACTAAAAGCATAAACAATAATGAATTCGAAGAATGGTGTAACTTTTATAGGAAAATTACGGAAATTAAAGACCATAAATTGAAAAATAAATGTTTAAAACTTAATAGGAAATTCAGAAAGTTATGTCCACCAAAAAAGGATATTAATAGAATTCCTATAAAAGAAACACTAGTGATGAATCAATCATCCGAGAATTTTAGTGATGTAGAAATAGATTTGTTAAACAAAGGTTTAAAATACTGTTTGCCAAGCCGTCAGATTCCTATGGAACAGGTGATTGCAAGTATCGAAACTTCGATTAAGTATTTTGAACAAGGGCCAAAAACTTTATTCGAGAAGCTTGTAAAACCCAAATCGATAAGAATTTGCAGCAGCACAAACAGAAGTCGGTCAATAAAGAATGGAATATCATTAAAACTCTTAGATCGAAGGATTGTTTTTACCTAAAAGCAGATAAAGGGAACAAGTTAGTAATTATGGACAAAATCGACTATTTTCAAAGAGTCACAAATTTAATTGCCGAAGGTCCGTATGTAGAAATTAAGAGAAACCCGTTACCTAAAATGATTAGTGACACAAAAGACGCGATTAAGAAATGTCCAATTTTAATAACTTCTACCCAAAAGTATAAATTGAATGTTAGTAATCCTGTAGTACCAAGAATGTATTGTTTGCCGAAGATACATAAACCGGGTAACTCGATGAGACCTATAGTTTCAGGTATCAACTCACCGATTTACTTGATTTCCAAATGGTTAGTGAATGAATTTAAAAATTTACCCATAAAACCAGAAAATTTGTCAGTCAGTAATTCCTTAGAATTTGTTAAATTAATTAAAGATTGTGAACTGGAAACCGGGGAAATTTTAGTTTCATTCGATGTAACGTCTTTATTCCCCTCGGTACCTATTCCAGAGACTATGAAATATTTAGAAAGCTTGCTCCACAAGAATAACATTGAACCTTCAAAAATAAAAGAATACATGAAATTGATAACTCTGTGCATGACGCAAAATTGTTTCCAAGTAGGAGAAAAGTTTTATGAACAGAAACTAGGCACAACAATGGGTAACTGCCTATCTCCTTTCATAGCCAATTTATTCATGAGTCAATTTGAAGTAGAATTTAAAAATAACGCTAAATATTTCCCGAGAGTCTGGATTAGGTATGTAGATGACATTCTCGCGATTTCTGATACACGGATAGGCGAATTAGACATGTTCGTTAATCAATTAAATTTAAAATTTCCGACGATTAAATTTACGGTGGAAAAGGAACACAATGGCAGGATACCATTTTTAGATACTTTACTGATTAGGAATAAACATAAAATAGAAATCGATATTTTCCGGAAAGAAACCAATGTTAATAGATTCATCACCGCGGATTCAAATCATAGTTATCAACATAAGACAGCTTCCTTTAATTTGTTAGTCAATCGGTTACTAAATTTTCCGTTAACAAAAGAGAGATATGAAATAGAACTGGATTTCATTAAAAATATTGCGACATACAATGGCTTTGACATAGAAATAATCAATAAATTAATTAGAAAAACAAAAATAAAAAATACAATCCGCGAATCCACAAGTTTGATATCTCAAAGTAACCAGGAGAAAAAGTACATGTGTTTACCATACCACCCCGTCACGAAAAACATTAATAAAGTTGTGAAAGAAAGAGGTCTCCAGGTTGCCTTTCGATCCGAAAATACTATCAAAAGTCTCCTAGGGAATACTAAAGAAAGAGTTAATTTTAATTCAAAATCAGGTATATACGAAATTAGTTGCGAGGATTGTAATTTGAAATATTTAGGCCAAACAAAACGACCAATAATAACCCGTTTTAAAGAACACATATCACATATTAAATACAATAGACCGGATAAATATAACGTTGCCAACCACGCTTTAAGCACACTACACAATGTGTCGATTACAGGGTTGAAGCTGGTCAAAGGAATTAATAAACCCCGCGAACTTGACGCTTATGAAAGTATACATATCGCCAAAAATAAACAATATTCCATGAATAGCGATAGATCACCGATTCCTTTCAGTTTTCTCTTTTCATTTTTATTACCATAATTGTGTCATCGTCGTTTTAAAATTGAAGTTATTAGAACATGTTGAGTGCCGTACCCTTAAGAAAGGAATGTTTGTCGTTCTTTCGTTCGATATATTTCAACTTGGAGAATAAACGTATGTGAATGTAAGTGCTTTTCGATCTTTTCGTAGGTTATATTCGTATGTTAAAATTAGTCTATACGTGGATGCGGTGTAAAGTAGTTGTTGCGTAAGCGGTTTTCTAGCTTTACTGTGCCCCATGTGCGACTTTTAATGAGTGGTTTTACCTACTGATGATGACAACTTAGTTGTCGAAATACGTATTTAGGATACGATTAATAATTGTGGTAAGGGGTTATATACCTTTTTTAAGTTTTTACTTAACCACAATCTCCAAAGAAAGAATTTTCCAGCTTTATGTTTCTTGTGTTGTGTTTGTTTGCTTTTCAACGCCTTGTTGTTAACTTATGGACAGAAATGGATAGACATTGCGCAGAGTTTAGCCAATTTAGAAAATGTATTCTAAAAAATGTAAATATACCAGATGTCCTTGAAATAAGAAAACAAAGTATGAAACATGGAAAGATGTATTTATAATAGACAGTAAGACAGCAATTCAAACCAACCAAGAATTTTATTCTACTGAAACCTTAATTTTTTCGGATATTTAAGACCCCAAACTTTTCGAATAAGGTCCTATATGCAGACTAAATTTAAATAAATAGAAATTATATGTTTAAATGACGTAGATACAACAAACAAATACGCATTTAATTATAAAATTTCACCAAAAAGTTCCATTCACATTTCAGTAATGTAATGCATCTTTGTGTGAAAAGTTTTATAAACATGTATTTATTCATTTCCTAGATATAAATTTACTCATACATTAGCTGTTTTGTTGTTATTTATCGCCTGACCTTTGTATTATCCCGAAAAAAATACAATATCGAGTTTCTTTAAGTCTTTCGAGTTTCTTCTGTGGTGATATAGAATTTGTAATTCAGTTGTCTTAATATTAAATTCACGCCGAAAAATAATAAATTACATATGTATGTATATATATATATATATATATATATATATATATTTCGTCGAATGTTTTCGCGGTCGTTTGTTGCAGCGTTGTTCTTCGGGATATTTCGCCGCGTTTGGATGATTTCGTCCTGAGAAGGACAACTTTCTTCCTGGCGTTTCGGTGACATCACTTTCACCTTTTTCTAGAGGATCTTCTCGTTGCGATGGTAACTTCAAGAGTGCGTCGATTTCCTGTGCCGCTCGTATTATATGGTCCCGTCGTAGTGGGTACGCGTGTCTGACTCCTCGTGATTGGTCCGTCGGTTGTTCTGTCGCTTTCGACTATTGGTCGATCGGTTTGCGTTCGGTCCGTGTTAGTATGACTGGGCTGTGGCAAGTTGTTATCATTACGTTGCTTGTGTGTAATCTGCCTGTTGAGCAAGGCCGGCTTCCATGTGTCCGTCGTCACGTTTGTTCATACAGTTTTGCCGTTTCTCAATTTCTATAGCTTCTCTTATAATCCTGTATGTTAACCTCGTACTGCGTGCTATAGTTTTTGTACCGTCAAAGTCGATGGTGTGTCCTGTATGTAGCACATGCTTAGCTAGGGATAATGTTGTTTCTCTTTTAGCCACCGCATTTCTGTGCTCTTCCCTCCGTACGCTGGTTTTACGGTTAGTATGCATTATGTATGTTTGTTCGCATTCATAGCACGGTATTTCGTAGACCCTTTGGTTTTCTAGTTCAATCTTGTCCTTTGTATTAGGCAAAATGTCTTTTATTTTCCTGTCTGTCGTATCAATGGTGTCTATGTCGTGTCGGCGTAATATTCTACCTATTTTCTCAGTCGTACCTTTCACGTAAGGGAGAAATGCTGTCCGTGTAGATCTTTGTTTCTTTTTTGGTTGATTCTTGTTAATTCGTGTCGCTCTGTTAACGGTATATTGTGAATATCCGTTCGCTTGTAATATGATTTTTTATTGTTCCCTTTCTTCGTTTCGATGTTCTGCGTCTGACAGAGTTTGAGATCTGTGGATTAATGTTTTTACTACGGAGTTTAACTGTGCTGGGTGATGATGTGAAGATGCGTTGAGATCTTCTTAGACTTGATGATAATCAAAAAACCGGATGGCTCGCTAGGATACACAGTGTACAGAAAACCTACACATAGAACAGATATCTCAACGCATCTTCACATCATCACAAAGCACAGTTAAACTTCGTAGTAAGACAAATATTAAAAGCGAACAAATGCAAGCCATATAAGATACACTTACTGCACGAACTTAACGAAGATGACCCGGACAGAAGATTACACTTTTGTGAAACAATAATGGAATTGTCCAATAACGATCCAAATTTTTTAAACAACATCGTATTTTCTGACGAAGCTACATTTTGTCTAAATGGATTTGTAAATAGACATAACTGCCGTTATTTGGTGACTGAGAATCCACATTGGATGTGAGAAAATCATACACAGCATCGCCACAAACTTAATGTGTGGCTGGCATTGTTGGGCAACGAATCATAGGTCCGTACTTCTTGGAACACAATCTAAATGGTGATGGTTACTTACATTTATTGCGTAACCATATTGTACCAGATCTGTTGATTTTATTTCCTAACGACAATCAACCAAGCATGCCAAACCGTAATCTATGGTTTCAACAAGATGGAGTACCACCACATTATGCTATTAATGTTCGACAGTATTTAGACACAATTTTTCCCGGTCGTTGGATTGGATGTCAGGGTTTTATTGATTGGCCCGCTAGGTCTCCCGATTTAAATCCATTGGATTTCATTCTTTGGGGACACTTGAAGTCGCAAGTATAGAGAAACCTAGAAACCTAGAGGATTTGAGAGCAAAAATTACTCGTTAGATACAAGCCATACCACCTAATAGTTTACAAAATACAATTCGTCATTTTTGGGAACGTTTAGGACACTGTCAGGTCGCAGAAGAACGTCACTTTGAGCATTTAATTTAATTTTGTAGTTTGTTTACTTTTATTAAATTTTATTTTTTTCTCAATATTTTTATTATCTAACCCCATGAAAATAGTACGCATTCATATTCAGAACTTAATAATGATTCCGAATTATCTAAAAAATAACATTATTTTCATCTAAAAAAAAAAAAAAATTTTTTGCTGTCAATGAAAAAAAAACAAATGATTGAAGCCAAAACAAAATAACTGTCAAAAAACTTTTGTTGACAACATTTTGTTCGAAAGTTTATATTTACGGAATTATTAGACTGATGCGTTACTTCTGCCCAACCCAATGCAATATTTACGTTTATTTTAATTTGCAAATTATTATATATACGGGGGTATATATAATAATTTGCAAATTAAAATAAACGTCAATATTGCATTATACTAATTATAAGAGCTACAGTATTTAAATATTTAAAGTAACAAATGAAATGTTTCTGTCTCTCATGTGGCAATCTATATTGTTAGTTTCATAGAGGACGTCTTCCATTCCCAATAGATTTCGTGTGCGTGTTACGATCCATCAACTCTGAACTAGTGGTTCAGAAAATTAAATTTAACCATACCTTTACGTTTCTTTTGTTTATATCGTTTCTTTTGTCGTCGTGAATTTTCAGTTTGTAGATTTTTCTTTCGAATATTCTAACCCGAATAAATCTAAACAGAAAAAAAACTTTTAAAATAATAACATTAGTTATATATTATGAACTGCAGATTAGAGAAGGGAGCAATAAAATAAATCCGGTCTAACTAAGTGGTTCATACGCAGTTTAAATTGTATTAAGGTATGAATAGTCATTGTATGTACTCCGTGAACGGTGCCGGCGAATTCAATGCAGATTAAGTTCAGCTAATTAATTCCAAATAACTAATAGCTTTCGTTGTTCGTTGATAATTAAGGTATTAGTGAGTTTTCATTATTGTCTCTAGTATAATACTTGTTTAATTTACATTATTTATGGATACGTTGAACCAATCTCATTTATTGCATATTAAATAACAGAGATATAAAACAAGAGATAGCGGTAGTAATGTACGTAACTTGATTACATACATACATCATACATATAACTAACAGTACGACGCAACTGCTGCCAGTGCTTGCAGTCCGCTAAATTGACGCGTTATATGTTAGAATTAGTTATAGTGCACTACCCTTAACCATTTTGCACTGAGAAAATTTACGGAATAAATACTTCGCGAACAAACAAACTTATTCCCCAACAGTTTAACGCCAATTAGAGGGTCGGGGTATTGTCAAACCATAACGCATGGCTTGTCAAATAGAAGGTCTAGCAATGGGGAATCAACTAAGCCACTTATCAGGCGAAATTTTCTTGAACAATTTAGAAATTAAAATAGGTACACATCCTTTGTTTATTAATTGTGTCTATTGGTTCAGGTATGTCGACGACATATTATTTTGCTGTAATGGTTCAGATAGACAAATAAAAACTTTACATAATTACATCAGCACTATTCACCCCAAAATAACATTTACAATAGAAACAGAAATAAATAAAAGCATTAATTTTCTTGACTTAACTATAACACACAAAACTAATAATCACGAATTCGCTATATATCATAAACACATACAGATACCACAATACACGCTAATTAATTCCATTCTATAACACAAAATAATTATCAGCATTCCAATCAATGGTGTATAGATTAATTAACGTACCTATAAGTAAAAGTAATTTCGACCACGAACTAAACAATGGTTACTCTATAAATTTTATCAATAACAACCTGAACAGTCAACAAAAATCTAAAACCCCTTCTTTAGTTTGCCCAAAATTAAAAACAATACAATTAATTCCTACAATTCAATCACTTACATAGGAGAAATTTCGGAAGAAATTGGTACTTTCATTAAAAAACTGAATAACGAACATATATCATTTAAAAAAGACAATATTATACAGAATATTATTAAAAACAAGAAAGATAAAATAGACAAAGAATCTGGTGTAGTTAATAATAATAATAATAACATTTATTAATTGTCCAACGGGTCACCCCAATACAGACAACATAAACAAAAAATAATTATAATACATATATGAAAAGGAATTAAAAACAAAGTAAAATTTAATAATATAATCAAACAAGAGTAGCCTGTAGTCCAAACCGCGAGGGGGTACCTTCCATCAACTTTATAACTTAAATACTTTAGAAACTTACGCTGTATGGTTTTAACTGCATTAATATAGCAGTCATATATTGGATACAACACGACAACGGCATATTCTAACTTGCTAACAACTAGCGCATAAAAAAGAGACTTGAGTGAAGCTATGTTGTCGAAGTCCTTACACGTACGGATAATGAAACCCAATGATCGATATGCTGACGTAGTGACTTGGGAAACATGATCAGCGAAGGTAAGCTTTTCATAAAAAATAACTCCAAGATCATTGACGTAGATTGCAATATTGTTACTAGAATAATTGGAAAGATATCTATTGGGTTTTCTGGTGAAAGATAGGAAACAGCATTTGTCGATGTTTAAATTTAATTTGTTTGAACAGCACCAATTTGTGACACAATCCAGGTCTCTTGAAGAAGGGCAGCATCTTGAGCACCACCAATTCGATGAAAAATTTTTAAATCGTCCGCATAAGCCAAAACACGACAATTAATAGAGCTTATTAAATCATTAACAAAAATGTTAAATAACAAGGATCCAGGATTGGAACCCTGGGGCACTTCGGAAGTAGAAAGATACGTTCTAGATTTGTAACCATTATAGTATATAAAATTCCTTCTATTAGTAAGGTAAGAAGTGAGGAGCATTATTAGTGAATTGCTAAGCCGAGCAAACTCATTTTACCCAGGAGAGTAGTATGGTCAATGGTATCGAAGGCAGGAGAAAAGTCAGTATAAATGACGTCCATCTGCTCTCCCCTGTCAAGTGTTTCACATACAGCCTGAGATAAAAGGGCGAGGTTTGAAGTGTGAAGATTGTAATAAAATATACATAGAACAAACGGGAAGGACATTCAAAACTAGAACGAAAGAACACGAGAGAAGTCATAAAGAAAAGAAAACAGATTCAACTTTCCCAAATCATTGTTTAGAAATTAATTAGGTTTAATATTGATTTCAAAATTTTATATCTTCAAGATAAAAGCAAATAACTTAGAAAACTTAGAAATTAATAGATATAATAATTTAAGATTATCTTTAAATGAACAATTAGATTTAAACAACTCACTTCTGCTAAATTAAAGATTGTAAAAATGTTACCACCACAATTTTTCTCAATATTTTGAACATAAATATTCAAACTTGTATTTTAAATATTCAGTTCTCCATCCACCTGATGAAGCCATTATATGGCGAAATAATATTGTAGTGTATTTACAATAAAAAAAATTTGAAACTAGAAGTTCAATACTTATTTCTTATCGTTATAATGAAGTTTTGACAAATATATCCTTCGCCAATCAACGATGTAATATTTCTTACTACTGTTTATGACTAAAATTTAATCATCGAAATATATACGATTAAAACTGAATTGTCGTAAGCTTTAAGGATCTCAATTTTCAATTAACTTTTATTATTTACGAACTAACAAAACAGGAAAAAAATGCTTGGTAAGTATTGTTAATTCTCACCATTAAAACTTTTAAAGTGATTTTAGACATATTATAATTTTATTTATTAAAATTAAATATCCTTGGAAATTTATACAACTACTTAGCAAGTTAAGTATATCATTTATTAACTAATTTTCAAATTAAATTTTCAAAAATTGTTTTGTATTATATTTGCATATGAAAATAACAGTCAGCGTTTTCTGAGGGTGACGCAATATCCCAATAAAACAACCTGTGAACAACATATGTCCTCGTATATTACGATTAAAGCTGAATTGTAGTAAGTTTTAAAGACCTTAATTTTCAATTAATTGTGTACAGTGTACGGACTAATAAAGTAGAAC
The DNA here is from genome assembly GCA_935421215.2 of Melolontha melolontha. Lineage (NCBI taxonomy): Eukaryota > Metazoa > Arthropoda > Insecta > Coleoptera > Scarabaeidae > Melolontha > Melolontha melolontha. The sequence goes on from OW285238.1 coordinate 170,670,563, forward strand.
AAAAAACTGTCAGTAAGTATTGTTAATTCTCACCACTTAAACTATTTCAAGCAGCAATTATTTTATTGATATTTACGTTTTCTTTTATTTCAAGGCACGGAAAATCCAACCAAAAATAAATTCTTATTCCGTTAATTCCAGTAATATAAATTGCAGATTCCAGATTAGTTTTGCCCATGCATAATATACAGATTTATATTAAACTCACCTGAGCATAGAAGTAATAACTGCAGGAGCACTCCTGCAAAGGTACACCTTAACATTATCAGTGTCACGCCGATTTCAATGGAAGAAGCGATACACCGACACTTTTTGATAACTTTAACATAACGTTCAGAATGTCTTTTTGGAAGAACTTTGACACGGGAATCTGAAATAAATAAATTTATCATGAATACAATTACTATCGCTTGCCTTGATGTAAGCACTACTTAAAGTAATTTGTTTCGAAAAAAAGAGTTCATTTTTCTACTTTATTTAAATGTTTAGCTTTATTTTAATAATGATCTTAAGTGCATCTTCAAACTTTTATGTTGTGTTAACTTATCTGCGTACACTTATACAAATTGTATCAAACCGTCTAGGTATAAAATTAGCTAATAGTTTATACAATGATAGCGAAGTCTAATTTGAAAGGAGTTAATTCTTATATTTTATGTGCCCCATTTACCATTAACTAAAAGGAGGTTCAATAACTAATGAACCTAGAAGTAGATAAGCTGTGAATGTTCTAACTCAAAATCCCATAAGATTTAACACAAGGCTTCAGAATGTATTTTTAATTCCCTCCAATACTAACCGCACTGATGTCATTACTAGAGAACAGACACGTTTATCACATGACGCAAAGCCCAGTGCAGTACTGGCGAAAGGCTGTATCTCTAAAATATTTAATTTTATTTATATAATTGGAAAACGAACGGGTGGTGATCTATCTATCTAAAATTACGAAATACATATTTATTTGTTGAAAAGTTGTATTTATAAAGTTTTTAATTTTATTTATATAATTGGAAAACAAATGTGATCTATAAAATTACGAAATACATATATATTTGTTGAAAAGTTGTATTTTTAAAGTTTTTAATTTTATTTCTATAATCGGAACATTTTTATTTGTTCATTTTGTCGTTTAAGTTGAGTAAAGGAGTATTAATATTGACTAGCAATAGTTTCTCAAGTTTTTCTTCGGTCAATTTTGTTCTCTTTGAATTAAGTACATCCTTATAAATAGAAAACGTCCTTTCTACATCGCAACTGGTTATAGGTGCATACTGGAAATATTCTTTTATTTCTTCATATTTAGCCGTTAGATTTTGTGGAATTGTCTCCATACATAATTGCTGCAATGTAATTAAATCTGGATTTTTATTAAGAATTGCTTCAAACTATTGCCGAAGACCACATCCGAAGTCACTTGGAATACTTTTCAAATTATTAACAGCCACATCTAATGTGGTTAATCCGTCATTTAATTTGAGATTTCGATTTTCAAAATAAGTGATTAGTTTTGGCAATTTTCCAAAGTGTTCGTGAAGAAAGTACAACTGATTTTTTAAATTTGGGATTTGTGTGAGCTCCTTGCACTCACCAATACTTCTAACATCCTCCTTTAGCAGTGTTACGAAATGTTTTACACTATCGTAATTCTCAGCATAATAACTAGTAGCTTCAAGCCATGTTCCCCATCTAGTTATTACTGGAGTGGGAGGCAGTGACAGAGATGGAAATTTTTCCCTGAAAAGAGCTACTCTCAATGGTGCTTTTCTGAAAACTTTTTTAAAAGCTGATACAAGTCTATCAACTTCCGGAAAAGTGTCTCTGATATATTCACAGATACTGTGGAGAGCATGTGCTACACAAGTAATATGCAGCATATTAGGATATGTTTTCTTCAATAGTCTGCCTGTTTTTCACATATACGCAGCACTATCACTGACAAATAAAAGTATTTTTTCTTTGTACGTGGCGTCCGAATGAAGCATTTTTTGCATATTCTCCTTAATGGTTTCAGCAACTATTTCCGCATCAACTCTATTTATAACACTTGTTGCTATTACATATGAGTTATAGGGAATAGTTGGATGTAGTACACCAGCTACAACATTTACCACACAGCGTCCTAACATATCCACCGTTTCGTCGGCGTTTATCCATATGTATTGATTTAAAAGATGGCTTCTAATGCGTTCTACTGATCTCGTATAGCACCTAGAAACATAATATTTGCGTAAAGTTGATTCATCAGGAACATTTCGACCAGTATATTTTTTCAGAAATGTCTTCAAAATTGGATTGTTCAATTTAAATAATGGAATATTAGCTGCCATAAAAGTTTCACAGAGTTCTTCGTTAAAATTGTCAGATTCCAACGGGTTCAATTTTTTTTCGTGCTTTAACGATCCTACGTGACGTTTTACGGTTGATTTATTGCAATTTTTCAATAACGTTTCACACACTTCACAATAAATTTCGGAATCACTGGCAATGTACATACGATCAGTATGGTCCTCATTCTAACTCGCCATTGTTTCACGATGCCATTCTCGACGCTCTTCCATTGTCTGAAAAAGTAAGAATATTCTAGATCCAAATAAACGAAATTAAATAACGAAATTTTATGCACACTTACGTGAAAATAATTGGAAGATGTTGCTTAAATGAAAAGAAAAGGAATGTACGTGCTATTTCTCTTACGAAATACGATAAACTTATTTATTTTATCTACATACACGACACCACTGAAAACACTATATTCTCCGAATACAATAGCTGGGTTGTCCATTGTTATCGCTGCGAGACCAGGTGGCCGAGTAAGTCAAACAAATACTTCATTGAATTACGCCGGGATGCACTGAGCGACGTTATACACAATTCCAATTGCCGATTGCGTTTTATGGAAATTGCATCCGTTCTCTAGACTCATTACGCGACTATATTTAACATCGCTTCTCAATTGAAATAAATAAATAAAAATTAATTTATGAAAATATTTTGAAAGAAATTCTTTTCCGAATTTCACTTTTTAATTATCACTGTAACGAGTCGTTTCGCACCAACCTGGGCTTCGTCAGACATATAGTTATATGTCTGACGAAGCCCAGGTTGGTGCGAAACGACTCGTTACAATGATAATTAAAAAGTGAAATGACATATAGTTATATGTCTGACGAAGCCCAGGTTGGTGCGAAACGACTCGTTACAATGATAATTAAAAAGTGAAATTCATAAAATTTGTTTTATTTTATCTTAACAGTTATAATGGAATTTCATCAAGTAAAGGCCGAAACAATCATATAAATTATTTTCCTCTTGTTCTCTTTGATTCTAATTAATTTCTTAATAATCATGATTTATTTAAGATATTCAAACTGAGAATATATTATCGAACTCAAGTATAAATATACCCTCCAACATTAACGACGCTCCAGAACTACTTTCCGAAAACAAATTATATCGCATTCCAGCTATTAATAACAATCTTATTACCCTGTGTTCTAGTCAAACGTGTAGCTAGCAATATGATAAGGTCTAGTACAAATTTACATAAATTTCATTTCACGTTTTAGAAGAAAACCAATAATGTGGAGCAATATATTATTTTAGCTCTACAGTAACTGCTCATATTATATTGCTGGTCAGATCGTTATTCCAGTTATGAACATATTTACTCCGGGTTAGTGATCTCACGACAAGACAATATAAAGCTAGACTTTATTAAGAAATATAGAGATTAAAGTACTTTTCCGAGACGTTTTGATAAGAAGATATTTTATTACATTACACAAGCAATAAATAATGTATGAACTTTGTAGAAAATGTTATATAAATATCAATAAAACAAAGATATTTTCCTTATTAATAATACAACGCATTGAAAATAAGAAAATGAATCTTGTATTTCGTGTTTTTAAATACAAAATATTGATTTGAACAAATTTAAACGTCGCCTTCCGCATAAGTCTTCAGATATTGAAATCTTACATAAGGAACACATAATTCATTGCAGGATATCAATAAACACGAACAAAATTATTTTCGGCAAACTCAGAGATTCCAAAGGAAAATATTATTGGATTATCACTCTATTTCCTCTACACTTCTGATATGCCCATCACCTGTTTTAGAATATTGACAGCTTTTAGATAATACTCCTACTTTATCATCTCAAACATCTAGAAACCACTACACCTAAAATTAACACTACAAATAGCAGAATCGACAAATTCTTCGGTACTGCTTGGGATGCGGACGTATCTATCCTAAAAACGTCGGCTCTTAGCCTCTTTTACTCGGTAACTGAATACTGCGCCCGAGTCTGGCTAAACAGCTCCCACGCAAAGATAATGGTCATCAAATTCAACGAGACCATGAGAATAATTAGCGGTTGTTTAAAAAATACATCTCTACCTTGGCGCCTCGTTCTAAGCCATACTGCATCTTCCCCCATCCAGAGACAGGAAGGTCTGGTTAAAGAATATAATAAAATAATATCGAATCCCAACCTCCCTGTACACAACGACCTGTCTGATACCGGCCTGCCGGCACTGAAGTCCAGATCTCCTCCACCGTGACTAGCAGAACATCCTATAACAGAAAATTTCAATGCAAATGATAAGTGAAGAGAGTATTGGAAAGCCACGAAACCCGCTGAAGCGGTTCATACAATCGATCCTACCAACCCTTATTTTCAATAGAATAAGAACGTCCCACAACATCTATCGTGACTCATTCTGTAAACGTGGATTGACTTGCAAATGCGGAGAACCTCGCCAGACTATTCACCATATTACAACTATAGCATATGGAAATAAAATGAGTGACTTCTTTGACGCCACTGACTTCGTGCTGGACTGGATTAATTGCATTGATTTTGGAATTTAATTCGGATCTGAGTAGATGTATATTTCCAAATCATGTAATTCATACGTTAAATAAATAAATTATAATAATCTCGAAGTGTCAGAGCTAACTACTTAAAACTTTCTTAAATTCATTTAAACCAATGGAAACACCAGCTAAAAGTCAGTGAGTCAGGTTTGTAACTGTTAATCATCATCAACCTATTATATCACTGGCAAACAACTTTATTAAGCTAGCCCATCATTAATAGGTTAACAGGTTATTCACGCTATACGGCACGGAATATTGTGGCCAAGATAGTTGACTTTCAAAAAGTTTCACTTTTGAGATGGTTATTTGGTCTATTATGGTTACTTTCTAAAATTATTTTCCCTAAACGCATAGAAGTTGTGTTTTTTGATGGAACCCCTGTATATTATTGAATTTTTTGATTCTCCGATTAAAATAAGTGTCTGTTTTAATGAGGTTTATAATACCTATACCTTAAGGTTTTTTAAATAACTTTAATTTTGTCAAAATCTAACCTAATTTTCATGTTTCAAATAACTAAGAGATATTTAAGTTATGTAAGCGAAATTTACAGTGAAGTGTAGCAATAGATCATATTTTATATCCAAATTATAATAAACTTGCCATCTTATACAGGACGTTCAAAAATTAAATCTAATCAAATAAAAACTATAAGTTGTTATAACTTCATGAAAAAACTTTAAAAAAAGGTATCTAACCCCTTACCACAATTATTAATCGTATTCTAAATACGTATTTCGACAACTAAGTTGTCATCATCAGTAGGTAAAACCACTAATCAAGATGTCGCACATGGAGGACAGTAAAGCTAGAACACCGCTTACGCAACAACTACTTTACACGGCATCCACGTATAGACTAATTTAAACATGCAAATATATCCAACGAAAAGATCGACAAACTTACCTCTCTTAGGGAAACGGCATTCACATATGTTTATACTCCAATTTGAAATATATCGAACGAAAGATCGACAAAAATTACCTCTCTTAAGGAAACGGCACTCAACATGTGTTAATACTTCAATTTAAAACGTCGACGACCCTTTTATGGTTCTAAGAATGAAAAGAGACAAGTGAAGGGGATCGGTCCTTTATCACCGTTCATGGAGTGTTGTATGTTTTTAGCGATATGTATACTTTCGTAGGCGTCAAGATCGCGGGGGTTATTAATGCCCTTGGCCAGCTTTAACCCTTTAATCGACTCATTGTGTAGTGTACTTAAAGCATGGTTGGCAACGTTAGATTTATCCGGTCTATTGTATTTAATATGTGATATGTGCTCTTTAAACCGGGTTATTATTGGTCGTTTTGTTTGGCCTATATATTTCAAATTACAATCATCGCAACTTATTTCTTATATACCTGATTTCGAATTAAAATTAACTCTATCTTTAGTATTCTCTAGGAGGCTTTTGATAGTATTTTCGGACCGAAAGGCAATTTGGAGACCTCTTTCTTTCACAACTTTATTAATATTTTTCGTGATGGGGTGGCATGGTAAACACATGTACTTTTTCTCCTGGTTACTTTGAGATATCAAACTTGTGGATTCGCGGATTGTATTTTTTATTTTTGCTTTTCTAATTAATTTATTGACTATTTCTATGTCAAAGCCATTATATGTCGCGATATTTTTAATGAAATCCAGTTCTATTTCATATCTCTCTTTTGTTAACGGAAAATTTAGTAACCGATTGACTAAGAAATTAAAGGAAGCTGTCTTATGTTGATAACTATGATTTGAATCTGCGATGATGAATCTATTAACATTGGTTTCTTTCCTGATTTCTTTACTGATTAGGAATAAACATAAAATAGAAATCGATATTTTCCGGAAAGAAACCAATGTTAATAGATTCATCATCGCGGATTCAAATCATAGTTATCAACATAAGACAGCTTCCTTTAATTTCTTAGTCAATCGGTTACTAAATTTTCCGTTAACAAAAGAGAGATATGAAATAGAACGGGATTTCATTAAAACTATCGCGACATATAATGGCTTTGACATAGAAATAATCAATAAATTAATTAGAAAAACAAAAATAAAAAATACAATCCGCGAATCCACAAGTTTGATATCTCAAAGTAACCAGGAGAAAAAGTACATGTGTTTACCATACCACCCCATCACGAAAAATATTAATAAAGTTGTGAAAGAAAGAGGTCTCCATGTTACCTTTCGGTCCGAAAATACTATCAAAAGTCTCCTAGGGAATACTAAAGATAGAGTTAATTTTAATTCGAAATCAGGTATATACGAAATTAGTTGCGATGATTGTAATTTGAAATATATAGGCCAAACAAAACGACCATTAATAACCCGGTTAAAGAGCACATATAACATATTAAATACAATAGACCGGATAAGTCTAACGTTGCCAACCATGCTTTAAGTACACTACACAATGTGTCGATTAAAGGGTTAAAGCTGGTCAAGGGCATTAATAACCCTCGAGATCTTGACGCCTACGAAAGTATACATATCGCTAAAAACATACAACACTCCATGAACGGTGATAAAGGACCGATCCCCTTCACTTGTCTCTTTTCATTGTTAGAACCATAAAAGGGTCGTGGACGTTTTAAATTGAAGTATTAACACATGTTGAGTGCCGTTTCCTTAAGAGAGGTAATTTTTGTCGATCATTCGTTCGATATATTACAAATTGGAGTATAAACATATGTGAATGCCGTTTCCCTAAGAGAGGTAAGTTTGTCGATCTTTTCGTTGGATATATTTGCATGTTTAAATTAGTCTATACGTGGACGCCGTGTAAAGTAGTTGTTGCGTAAGCGGTGTTCTAGCTTTGCTGTGCCCAATGTGCGACACCTTGATTAGTGATTTTACCTACTGATGATGACAACTTAGTTGTCGAAAAACGTATTTAGGATACGATTAATAATTGTGGTAAGGGGTTATATACCTTTTTTTAAGTTTTTACTTAACCACAGTCTCCAAAGAAAGACTTATAACTTCATGAATTTAAATGGAACGCCATATTTTTTAAATTACGAGCAAATGCACTTTTTAATTACCTACCGAATGGTATTTATAGCTCAAGCTTTAAGTCTTCGCCTTTTTACAGAATATATTTGGTGTTTTTTTAATTAATATTCTAATGTATCTAGTTGCCTATTGTATTTAGAAATGTCAGATAATTTATATAGTCTGAAATTTTAGCCTACAAAATATGTTTTTGCTATAGTGATATTATTTTTTGTAATTGTGGAAATTTAGATTGTTATTATTTGAATATTATTGTTGCAGTGCTTAGTCAAAATCAAAAGTTACACAAAAAAGAGCGTATTGATATGATTTTTATGCTTAGAGAATGTCATCAAAATTATTTATTATGTTCTCGAGTCTATGCTTAAAGTTTCCCGAAAGAAATCACCCTAAGCCCAGCCAATTTTGAGAGACTATTAAACCAGTTTAAGGAAAGTGGAAGAATCAGTTATAAAAAAAAAACCCATTACAAGAAAATTTGTCACTGAAGTTGAAGAAAATGTTTTTGCTGTAATTGGTTCAGTTATCGAAAATCCCAATATAAGTCAAAATCAGATATCCAACAATACTAACATTAGTCAAGCAAGTATTTCAAGAGTTCTTAAAAAAACACAGATTTCATCCTTATAAAATCCTCCTTTGCCAAGAACTCTAGGGAAATGATTTTGACAATCGAATTGAATTTTGTATGTGGGTGTTAGATAAAGTTGTATAAAATGAAACCTTTTTTGACAATGTGCTATTTAGTAATGAATTAACTGTCATATCAATGCTGCCGTAAATAGACACAACTTTCATTATTATTCTAATTCGAATCCGCGTGAATACAGAGTCATGAGAAATCAAAATAGGCGGTCCATTAATGTGTGGGGTGGAATTCTGGGCCCATATTTAATTGGACCCTATTTTTCTGAAAGATCTTTGAATGGTACGATGTACCTTGACTTTATTTTACACCAACTTCCAGTATTATTAGAAGAAGCCCCTTTGAAAATCAGAACTAAACTGGCTCATTATCATCGCGAGGTTCCCCTGCAAATGTTGTCCAAAGTTAGCAGTGATTATCAAAAGAGAATATGGAAGTGTCTGGAAATGAACGATCGACATTTCGAAAATCTGTTCTAAATATATTGCTTCTGTTTTATGTTAATAATAATAATTGTAAATTATCTGACATATCTAAATACAATAAGTTAGAATTCTTATTTAAAGAACATCAAATGGTGCGAAAAACGATTATTAGACGTATTTTGTAAAAATGAGCAGATTTAAAGCTTGGGTTATAAATCTTTTCGATAGGTAATTAAAAAGGACATTTTCTGATAAGTTAAAAAATATGGCGTTCTATTTAAATTAATCCAGTTATTGCAACTTAACCCTATATCGCATAATGTAGCAGAAACGATACAACTAAAAGAAGTGCGTATTAATCTGTACTACAAATATTATAGTCTGCGCAAACTCCTCGTTGCATATAAGCTACAACACTTAATGTAACTGGGCATAAGGCATATATGAGAAACCGTTATTTTTCAAGTTATATTATTATTGACCTAACCCTTATGTGTGACCGTTACTACTAGTGTTCACTGTGATGACAATTAGTGATATAAAGTTTTAAAACGTAAAATTTTCTTCGTAATTGTGTCCGATTTTGTTCTATAAGGTAAAAGGATTTCTAATATATTTTACATTTTCAATATATATATGAAATATATGTAATAGTAGGCTATAAATTTTGTTGCATCATATCTGATACATTGCGTTTTTAGTGTAGAAAATTTACGAACAAATGAATCTGTGTAACAAAAGGAGACCTCTTACAAATGAAGAGCTGGAAAAGTATGCGCAGCAATTGTGAGATAGTGATGATGGTCTAGAACAAGATGAATCTGACTTCGAACCTGACAGCACCGAACTGGAAGATATACTAGATATACAAAATTTGCCTATTGTATTTGAAGATGACGTGTCAGAAGTTGCGGACGACGCAGAAACGCTAGATGAATCAATAGAATCTACTATTAGTAACGTAGCAAATACTGATACACTTAAAACATGTGTTCCTAAAAAAAATGCAAATATAATTTGGAAAAAGAAAAATTTAGTATTAGGTGATGCTAAAGAGTTCAGAGGTTCTGAAACATTGCCTTCGACATTTATGGACATCGATACCCCGTACGCCTTCTTCAAATACTTTTTTACAGACGAATTGATTACGAAAATTACTTTCCAGACGAATTTGTACGCTAGTCAAATAAATTTAAATAATACAACACATATTTCCGACCAAGACATTCGTAAATACTTGGGTATATGTATGTATTTATATGTCACTTGTACATATGCCGAAGGTGAGATCATACTGGAGTGCTAACTTAGGATTTACACACATAAAAGAAACAATGAGTCAAAAGAAATTTGAGAAAATTCGTCAAAATCTTCATTTCAGTGACAATGACAATATACCTTCAACAAAAGACAACCATTCCGATAAACTTTATAAATTGCGACCAGTAATTGACACATTGTTATTCAGGTATAAAAGTGTGCCATTGGAGAAACATTTGTCGATAGACGAACAAATGTGTGCGTCCAAAGGTAGACACAGTTTGAAGCAGTATATGCCTGCTAAGCCCCACAAATGGGGATTTAAACTCTTTATTCTCAGTGGTGTTAGTGGTTTTTCATATAATTATGAAATATACACTGGAAAAAAAGACTATGAACTTGTAGGAGGTGAAATAGACTAAGGGGTAACTGGAAATTTGGTGCAACGCCTATGTAGGATTATACCCCACAATAAAAATTTTATCGTATATTTTGATCGGCGATTACAGTTTCGTCCGATTAGCAGATTTGCATAAATTATAATATACACTTTCGTCCGGCCAGTAAGACGGGTCTAAGTTAGGGATATACAGTTTCGTCCGGCCCATAGGTGCAAGTACAGAAGAGGATTAAAATTGTACTAATGGTATTATATTCAAATCAATACTTTCCTTGTAATTTCTTCCCAGTTGATACTTCTTATTTGTAAAATCCAACAAATAGCTTATTCTACTATTGCTAACCCCAACCACCAATGGAAATTCCTATGAATTATGTACTTACTTAGAAAGATTACATTTCAGTTAATTATTACATGTTAAAAGTGCAATATTGAAAATTTAAATGTGAGAAAAAGTGTTAGTAAGCGTGGTAATGAAATATTGTTTGTGAACAACTTCCGATATTGTTTTGCGGAACAACTGTCAAGTGGCGAAAAAACATGGAGATGTCGGACACCAAAATGTACTGCTACTGTTTACACTATGGTAAGTCGTTTTATCCCGTTGTAATTTGAACCATGCCCATCTTGAATTAAGCGTTTTAGCAGTACAAAAGCAATTTCTTGTAGCGGCGGCACAACGTAAAGCACAGAATAACTTAACGTGCAACCTAAACGAATTGTGCAGTCGCTGTTAACAGAATGCGCCAATAGTAAATTAACAATTGGCGGCTTGAAATCGGTGAAACGAAGTATTTATGGAGAAAGTTTGCCTAAAATATTAAAAGAAGTGTTTGAAACTTTGGAAAATATGAAATCCGAAATTAGTACTAACACATAAGAAGAATTTTTGATTGTGAACGACAGCAACCATTGTATAGTAATATTCTCTTGTAACTCAAATCTGGAACATTTGTGTAAGTGCAAAAAGATATTCATTGACAGAACACTTAAATATTCCTCAAAATATTTTGTATAGTTATTTACCATCCATGGACAATATAATGGGTACCATATAACCCTAGTGTTTTGTTTACTCAAAGATAAAGGTTCAGAAACCTATAAACATTATTTTAATTTTTTAAGTCAAAAATGTGAAGAATTTTCGTTGCAATTTCGACCTGCGAGAGGTTGTTATCGATTTTGAAATGTCGAGACACAATGCTGTCAGTTCCATGTGGCAGAATATTAAAATAATTTACTGCCGATTTCATATCTCTCAAGCTTGGTGCCGAAAAATACAAGAGCTAGGACTCACAAAATACTAAAAAGAAAAACAGACATTGGCAAATGGATTGGATACTGTTTCGGTATGCTTTTCTTAGAACCTGAGAACGTTGGCAACTGTTTCGTATTTGATCTACTGCCCATAGTACCATAAAATTATAAACTACAAGCATTTATAGACTATCTAGTGATTCTAGTGGAAACGTATATAGAAGAGGATTCAATCTTTCCTCCCGAAATTTGGGCCGCTAAATGTGCTAGCAGCTCAAGGACGACCAACGCATGCGAATCGTTTCATTCACATCTAAATAAGAGTTTTAATTTCTACCATCCAAATATCTTTGTCTTTTCAGTTTTGCGCCAGTATCAAGTTGAAATTTATATTCAAATACAAAGTGTAAATAAACAAAGACAAGTGAACACACACACAAAACGCGAAAATTTTCTTAAGAAGAAAATCGAACACTATAATAATAAAGAACTGAGGACACTGCAATATGTACAATTAGTTTCACATTATTATTATTTTTAAGTAAATACGTAATTTTAAAAATATTAGTTTGTAGTTGTTCTACCATTTAAGTATTTCTTTTAATTTCTCTTATTTCTTATTTTATATATTTTTCTTTTACAACAGAATAAATTCTTAAATTTTAATTTATTGTGTTTTTTTCTATTCAACACAAAACCTACTCTGCTTGTTTGTGTTCAATATATGGAGAGTACCATAACAAAGATGTTATTTCCACTATAACGAATATTGGAGATACACCTTTAAATTAATACAAAAAGTATTAAATACTTATAGATTATCGGACGAAGCTGTACCTACTCGTAAATACCCAAAAATTCGATCCGGACGAACCTGTAACACAGTGAAGCGGTTAGCATTATCAGAAAAGAATTAAACAAAGACTATCGGACGAAACTGTATCTGCCCATTTTGATAACTACTACACAAGTTTATCACTTGTATCACATCTGGCACAGAAAGGTATATTTTTTTTAGGAACAGTTAGAAGAAATTGAATACCAAATTGTAAAATTCCTGTCGATAAAGAACTAAATAAACAATAACGAGGTACATCTTATGAGTATGTTTGCAATTTGGATGGCGCTGGCGTATCCTGTGTAGCATGGAAGGATAACCGAACCGTATGCCTTTTGTCTAGTTACACAGGTGTATTCCAAAGACTACTATAAAGTGCTTCGATAGAAAGGAAAAACGTAAAATAGAAGTAGAGTGTCCAAATATTATTACAGAATACAATCGCCACATGGGTGGCGTTGATCTTATGGACAGTATTATTGGCCGATATAAGATTAAAATTAAATCTAAGAAATGGTATCTTAGGTTATTTTACCACATGCTGGACATGACACTTGTTAACGCATGGCTATTATATAAAAGAGTAAATCAGCAGCGTGAAGAAGATTTCTACATGCGGCTAGCCGACTTTAGAACAGAAGTAGCTTATTGTTTGTGCAAAAGTGGAAGTAGCACTATCAGTAAAAGAGGCAGACCATCTGATACAGAAAAGTTAATACAAGCAAAGAGACAACGCTCGGCAACGGCTTCTTACATTCCTCCAAAGGATGTAAGATTAGATGGGTGGAATCATTGGCCAATATACACTGAAACAAGGAAAAGGTGCAAATTACCTACATGCAAACAATTTTCGTACATTAAATGCAACAAATGCAGCTTATTTTTCTGTTTAAATAAAAATTATAATTGTTTCCTAAAATTTCATACCAGTTAAGCTTATACTATACTTTATTATACAATAACCCCCTTGTATCAAATCTGCTACAACTATATTTTACAAAATAAAAACGTTTTAGAATAGAATATATTTTTTTAAATATTTTTTCCGAGTTCTGAACATAACATAATATTCAGGATTTTTTTTTGAGACCAATAAAAAAAATTGCACGATATAGGGTTAAAGTTCTTATTTGATTAGTTTTAATTTTTGAACAACCTGTATAAGGTGGCAAGTTTATTATAATTTGGATATAAAATATGATCTATTGTTACACTTCGGTGTAAATTTTCGCTTGCATAACTTAAATACTTCTTAATTATTTAAAACATGAAAATTAGGTTAGATTTTGATAAAATGCAAATTATTTAAAAATCTTAAGGTTTAGGTATTATACCCCTCATTAAAACAGACACTAATTTTGATCAGAGAATCCAAAAATGCAATAATATACTATTAATTCTATTTAAAAAAACACAACTTTGATACTTTCGGGCCTTTTGGAACACCTTGTATAATATGAAAATAATTTTAAAAACTAACCATAATAGACCCCCATATATTCCAATGGTGAAACTTTTTGAAATTCAAGTATTTTGGTCACAATATTCCGTGCCGCATAGCGTGAATAACCAACCCTGTATAAAGAACTTTTTATTATAAGAGACGTATTTAATCATAAAATAAAACACAGATGTCATGAGAATTTTAATATCCTCTTTAGTTCGGTGTAAGGTAACAATTTATTACTTTTTTGATAGAACCCAACATAATTCAAATCTCCTCGGTGGAAGTGTTGGAAGCAAAATGGTAGCCAGTTTATTCTCAAAATCAGGACCTACCTCATCAGTATTGTGCTTGAAAATAAACGTACGGTTACCGCAGAATAGTACACGACAGTATGTTTGCCAGATGTTGTTCAAAAGGCTCGTTTACGATGCTTCAAGTCACACTCCGCGTTAAACAAACGAATTTTTGAAAGCTTCCGGATTAAAATTACTAGATCATCCCCTAAATAGTCTGGACCTGGCAGCTTCAGATTTCTTTCTATTTCCAAGACTAAAGAATAAAATGCGTGGTGTACGATTTGCAAGCCCAGAAGATGTAGGGGAGAGCTTCAAAAATCTTATATCTGAAATGACTCAAGAAGAGTGGAATTTATGCTATAATAACTGGTTTTATTCAATGTCTAAATGCATTGAATTTAAGGGCCAATATTTTGAAAAACAATAATAAAAATAATTTTTGACTACATTTTGTTTTATTAGTTTGCAGGAATAATCGGTGCTACCCTAGTACCTTATAGTCAACTTAGAAAATAATGTGATGACTCATCCAACGATGCGTCGCTCGTCATACCTCTGGCGTTTTCTCGATGCACGTAGAACGCTCGAGAAAAGTATTCACAGCGATATATAAGCCGTCGAGGAAGAGATTGAGGCATTCGATACCAGAGTCTCGCGGAGTGAACATAAATATAAATACATAAAATAAATACATAAATGTGCTTATTGTTAGTAATTAGTTTTTATATTGCTATTCGTTTTATTATTAATATAGTGTGTGTCTAAAGTTACCGTTAGTTTGATTAAGAACCCGAAAAGACAAACTTTACAATAATATTCGCAGTGGTTAATTTCATATTTTTTACGTATAAACCTGCACCCATAAAATTACTAATAATGTCAAAACAAAAGCGATAACCCCTAACACAATGTAATTACCTAGTAATCAATTTTTAATCCAAATTTATTGCCATTTAAGTAAACACAAAGCCTAACTACCGTAAATATTATAACTATTTTATATTTGATATACCATATATGGCATATTTACAATGATTTCAGTTAATTAAATTAAAATTACTGTTCGATTTGATGCGTGTAATATATTGAATAAATGTTTTTTTAAGAACACGCAATGTTTTCGTAATGAATAAATTATGTATGATATATTGATGCAATCGGACTGTTGGTCTTCAACCTGATACCAGATGACAAATAATTACAAACTAGAATAGGGCGTTTCTCAAATATGTTCCAATTATACAGGTCAATAATGGTTTTATTCAAAAATACCACTAACACTCATATAATTTCAATAGGTGTATAAAAGATTCTTGTAAAAGCAAAAGCATTGAGTTAATAGGTACGATAGAGAAAATTAAAGATCTAACAATTTAATTCTTAGAATAGAACTCTAAAGAACCCCCTTGAAGGACGATACACTGAAATATATAAGTAGATTCCCAAAGTGGTCTATATCGACCCCTAGGGGTCGATTGAATTCTATTAATAAATGTATAAAACATCAACTTCTTTTTGTTTTTCACGCTATAGTTACAAATTCAAATCTTTCAAAGTGAGTAGCACTATAAAACATGACAAGTGGTCTACGAGACAAAAAGGTTTGGGGACCTCTGCACTAAAGGCTAGTATCGCCAGCAAGTTCAAAGTATCCCTCTTGTACATCTATACGCTATTTACAAAGATCCTGTTTCTCAAACAGGATTGGAACTAATTTTTTGATATATTATTAAGGCATCTCACTCACATTTTGTTAGATATTAGATATACAGGGTTAGATTAATGTATGGATCCATTCGAATATCTTTGTTTATGACTGCTTAGATTTTAATAAGATTTTTCCACAATTAATTAAATGTAAATCTATATTTATACTCGAATCAGACTTCTGGTTTAGTCGAAAACGATGTTAACTTTTTAATTTTAAATGAATCACCCTATATATTTTTAAGAATTTTAATGGAGCTCTACTCTGACAGTTCGACAATAATAAGGTTTGGCACCTCTTTGAAACTTTTATAAACTTTTATAGGTCTAACTAAAGCAAAAGGAAGCTGTAATGTCTGCTGGCTAAAATAAATTGACCAAAACTTTTTCTAAATATTTAAAGTGATGCTATCAAAGAAGTGACTAAAAACTAAAATCTATTTAATTTGTAACTTTTGTAGGTTTAATTAAAGCAAGAATAAGTGTTATGTTCCATGATTATTGCGAATTAACCAAATACTGTTTCCAAGTATTTGAGACGATTCCTCAAGTAACGTGGGAAAAATGAAATTTTTTTATTTGTGAAATACATGACATTCAACGCTAATATTTATATTGAAAAGCTAAAAGTTAACAGTTAATCTCTCAAATTAGGAAAATCCGTCTGAGTAGCAGCAATTTACTAACCAAATTAACTACAAAAATATTAAACGCATAATTCAAAAAACATGAACAAATAATAACACCATTATGTAGTCTTACAAATGCCATAACCATCAAACAAATTAAACAATATAAAATATACTGTGTATTTACGGTGACCATTCAATTAGCTAATTACAAAGAGCAATACCGCCCTAGTATTGACTATTAAAATTACAGAATGTTTTTTTAAAAATTCTATAGCATTTGTGTCAATTATTCTGTAATAGTTTTGCATCTTATATCATTTATTCTTTAAAGCTCCTCTAAGTAATCAAACCAGATATACCATTTTTCATGTTTCGCAATCCTCTAAATACGCAAGCATCGGAATTAGGGAAAATTTGTTCAAAACTATTTTAAATTGTAACTTTTATAGGTTTAACAAGGCAAGAATATATGTAATGTTCTCTGGCTAAAATAAATTAACCAAATCTTTTTCCAAATATTTTAAGTGATACTATCAAAAAGTGACTAAAAATGAAAATTTCCAATATACAACAATTTATGATTACTAACCAAATTATCTGCAGAACGATTAAACAAATAATTCCAAAAACATGAAGGAATAATAACGCCATTATGTAATCTTAGAAATTTTGGGGGACATTTCCTCTATTATACGAGCAACAAGCTATGACCATCAAAAAAATTAAACGAAATAAAATATACTGACGATTTGCAGTGAATAGCTAATTCTAAAACGCGACGCCAATCCTAGCATTGGACGCAAATTTTTGTTCAAAATTCTATAGCATTTCTCATTTATTCTGTAATAGCTTTGCATTTCACATTTTTATTTTTTTCAAGCTTCCTTAAGTAATCAAACCAAAATATAAAATTCGCAATTTGAAAAAGGTATACCATTTTTCATGTTCACAATCCTCTAGATACGTAAGCATCGGAATTACAGGAAATTTGTTCAAAATTATTTTCAATTGTAATTTTTATAGGTTTAACAAGGCAAAAATATATATAATGTTCTCTGGCTAAAATAAATTGACCAAAACTTTTTCCAAATATTTGAAGTGATACTATCAAAGAGTGACTAAAAATGAAAATTTCCAATATACAACAATTTATGATTACTAACCAAATTATCTACAGAACGAATAAACAGATAATTCCAAAACCATGAAGGAATAATAACACTATTATGTAATCTTAGAAATTTTGGGGGGCATTTCCTCTATTCTATGAGCAACAAGCTATGACCATCAAAAAAATTAAACGAAATAAAATATACTGTCGATTTACAGTGACTAGTTAATTCCAAGAAGCGACGCCAATCCTAGCATTGGACACAAATTTTGTTTCAAAATTCTATAGCATTTCTAATTTATTCTGTAATAGCTTTGCATTTCACATTTTTATTTTTTCCAAGCTTCCTTAAGTAATCAAACCAAAATATAAAATTCGCAATTTGAAAAAGGTATACCATTTTTCATGCTTCACAATCCTACAATCCCACAATCAAATCCAATTCAAAATTATTTTAAATTGTAACTTTTATAGGTTTAACATGGCAAGAATATATGTAATGTTCTCTGGCTAAAATAAATTGACCAAAACTTTTTCCAAATATTTGAAGTGATACTATCGAAGAGTGACTAAAATTGAAAATTTCGGAATTAGAGAAAATTTATTAAAATCTATTTAAATTGTAACTTTTACAGGTTTAACAAGACAAGAATATCTGTATAATGTTCTCTCGCTAAAATAAATTGACCAAAGCTTTTTTCAAATATATGAAGTGATACTATCAATATTTCCAACAATTTATGACTACTAACCAAATTATCTACAGAACGATCAAGCTCATAATTTCAAAAACATGAAGGAATAATAACACTGTTATGGAATCTTACAAATTTTGGGGCACAATTCCTCTATTTTATGAGCAACAAGCTATAACCATCAAACAAATTAAACAAAATTATATTACATTGAACATTCAAGCTAATTCCAAAAAGCCAGCAAACGGCTATTAAAATTACACCAAAATTTCTTCAAAATTCTCTAGCATTTGTTCTGTAATAAATTTGCATTTCACATCTTTTATTTCTTAAAGCTTCCTTAAGTAATCAAACCAGAATTTAAAATTCGTAATTTGAAAAGGGTATGCAATTTTTAATGTTTCACTGTTATCTAGATACCTAAGCATTCGAATTAAAGAAAATTTGTTCAAATCTATTTAAATTGTAACTTTTGTAGGTCTAATTAAAGCAAGAATATACGTAATGTTTTCTGGCTAAAATAAATTCACCAAAACAACTTTTTCCAAATATTTGAAGTGATCAAAGAAGTTACTAAAAATGAAAATCTATTTAATTTGTAACTTTCCTAGGTTTCATTAAAGCAAGAATAAGTGTAATCTTCCATGGTTATTGTGAATTAATCAAGAAGTTTTTCTAATTATTTAAGACGATTAAGTAACGTGGAAAAAATGTTTTTTTTTTATTTGTTAAATAAATGACATGCAACACTAACTTAATATTATATTATCCGGACATAAGATGCACAAAATACTCCATATTTAGGGATGCCAAACTCTCCAATTACCGCAAATTGTTCCTTAATAATGTAACCTTTTATATTCCATACTTTTCCAGTAAAATATTTCCTTTTTAAAAAGTAGAAACTTATGCATGCGTTAAATTTGAATAAAGCGTCTTACCGATATGCGTCACGTCGTATTACTTCAGACAATTTAAGCAAATTGAGCGCACAGGAAGCACAACGCAAACAAATATCTCTTAACTAGGTACAGGTATACATAGATTTTGATGTTTAACACGTAAGTTTATGGTACAAATAACTACAGCATCACTGAAATACTACATATTTACATATTTTCCTTGTGGAAATTATTAGAAAATTCTAATAGTTTCTAAGTTTACATCAGATAAACACATATAGATATGGGTCTATAAGAACTTTATTACATTCGAGAAGATAGTTTATTTATTTATTTTCTATGAAGGTTTTAAATATTTCGATTGGAATTTCCTCGTATGAATATTAAAAGTACGTCCAACGATCGTATGAAATACTACATCGCGTTCCTTGAACATCGTTCAAGACGAACGAATTTTAAAGATACGCGCCGCATTCAATGTCCGTACACCATGTGGCATCTAGACGCCCGCGCTGCAGAGTGTATACCACAAGAGAGAGGACGTCCAGAGTGGGGGTAACGCCTGCGGTTGACGCTGATGCGACGTCTCTTTCGACATTTGAGTCAACCTACCTGTGGGAAATTACGATCGCGATTTGATTGTTACAACTTTGCCTCTGGATGCTATTATTTCTTTTTCGTTTTCTTTTGTGTTAGGAGGAGAAATGTCTCTCCACTCTCTGCTCTGTGTGAAGCGTTCCGCTTGGATTTGTTTCTGTGGAAGGTATTAAATGCACCACGAACACAAACGGCAAGAGTCGTAGTGCCGGAAGAATTTTGTTTGTACTTTTGTTTAATTCGAGCAAAAGAAGATACGTGATTTGAGCACGTTTCTAAGTAACAATGTTAGTAAAGATTTGTTGTTCAATAACAGGTACTCTAAGATGTCTTTTACCTCTAAAAATGAATGGCTTTAATGTAAAAAATGTTGAAACTGGAATTCCAGAAATATAGATAAGTCAACAATATATTTCACAATTTTCTCAAAGTTTACCCAGCTTTTTAACGTCTTACACCATTTTAAATTCCATTGAATAACATTTCATTGCGTTCTTTTCTTTTGTTTTCTTAAGAACTTGGTTATTTTGCTGTGTTGTTTGTTTTTAATTTCTACCTTCTTTACTATTATTTCATATCTAACTTTAACGTACACGCTTTATTTTTAAATGCACCATTAGACTCGTAAAATAATTTTTATAAATCTGAACAATTTTTAGTACGTAAGAAAACAGATACCTCAAACATAACGAAGTTACAATAGACAAATTAAGTTTGCGCCCAAGTAAATTTGATTATCTACTAGTTTACATAGTAAGTAAATGATATCTTTATTAGGGTAAATACATACATACATACATAATCTTTACTTCCATATACCGGTTATACCAGTGTTGGATGATAAATTTTATACATTATGCATTCTACAGCATACTCTATACAATACTAATATAAATTTTATATAATACAGATGTGCTTATAACCTACTATATCGACTCCAATATTTTCTCTAAATTGGGGGCTCTAATTTACGTCTTCCACATATGTCCTTTTCCATCTCTTTCTGTCACCAGCTATCCGTATCGCCTGTGTCCATTCTAAGTTTCTCTTCCTTAAATTTTCGTTTATATGATTGTTCCATTTTTTTTTGGTCTATCTCTTGCTCTCCTTCCTATAGGTTTACTGCTCCAAATTTTTTTCGCCATTCTGCTCCGTTCCATTCTTATCAGATACCCGAACCATCTCAATTGCGACTGCTCAATCGTTACGTTAAACGAAGTTACACGGCTTCTTCGTCTTATCTCGACGTTTCGTATTCTATCCAACCTTGTCACCTTGTATTCTGAAAAAAAAAAACAGAAGTGATATAAAAAATTTAAGAAGTATATACTATAATCTAATTATGTAACGATCTGCAATTTACCATTATAATATATGTTGTTGTTATATAAATATATATCTTATGTTATTTAAATATCTGTACATTTGCCTATCATGCTGACAGTTTCGTGTTTAGATCCCTGACAGGCTTTCCGAGTAGGTTTTCGTGGTTTTCCTTCTCGTTTAAGGCGAATGCCGACAGCTTAACATCTTATGACGCTCCACGGGCGCATAGATAATAATAACTCATGCCTTGCCATTCCCCGTTCTTGTTGTCTGACTATTTTTAGAATACTAAGCCATGATTTATTATTATTAATGTATCTTTGAATAATTTTATCCATGACAACTACAAGTGTATAAGTATGACATTAATATACTGTCATTTATATTTTAAATTCTTTGAGAAAGGCATCATATGCCGAAACATGTAAGATAGTTTTAAATATATACATTTTTAAATAAAACCAGACCTTAAATCGTTAACTAATTGAATCTACCATAACATATAAAGGTCACGAAATAATTATCTTTATATATATATATATATATATATATATATATATATATATTGAACTGCTACGGAGTCTACTCTAATAAGACGTACAATAAAAGTACTATAAAAGATATGTGAAAGTTATTTAATGGTTTTAAAAATGATTAAATGATTGATATTGAAGATTTTATATTTGAAATTAGTAAATTGGGCGCCAGAAGTATGAAAATACTTCATTTGCTCAACGCTATCTAGGTGAAATATAACTAACCCTGGTAGCAGTCGAAGAGCTTGAGAACAATCTTTTATATATAGTATTATTTGAATTATAGAGGATCTTCGTCGGCCTTTTGCTTTCCCCGTAACAATACTACTAATTAAACAATCTATCTTATTTAAAATCACACAAACAAACGTAAACAAATAAAAGATCAATTTTAAATATTAAAAGAAAAATGTTTATTAAATAAAAATAGTATTCTGTAACAAAATTCGAGAAATAATTCTTTTATAATATGGTTTGAAAATAAGATAAAGAAAAAAAACTAACTGTAAACGTTAAATTCACTTTAATACTAATAGAAAAAGGTTTTTCTTACGCAATACTGCACATGTTTAACAAAAGTTACATAGAGTTTGTGATATTACAAGCTGTGCTAGAAATAACGAATGTTTCTAGTGATTTAACACCCAGTAAAAGTAAGTTATGACTCTTTTTAATAAAAATATTGGAATAAGATATATATAGGTGATATTAAATAATTAATAGAACATGCATAAATTTGTGGTTTTATGTAGATACAAATTGAGTTTGAATTAAATGACTGATAGTTATTGTACGTTGACTCTATTTAAAGAATGTAATTTTAGGCAATCGGAAATTATTTAAAAGGAACCTGGATTAAGACGGTTTGCAGGTGTTGCTCTGGTATCTGGCCTGTACGGTGCTCTTCAATAGAACGACGTTCAACGGCTTCTTGTCCAGGTATCGGTATTGAAGGCGGATTATGGCTTTTGTAGTGGGTCTAACGCAATACCAATAGTGCAAAAATGCTTAGCTGGATTATATTTTTGTACGCCGTGGTGTTGATCTAATTTATATTTCCACAGGTGGGCAGGAGGTTCAGGTACAGATTTTATATACTTTTGTTAACTTTTACTTGAGATTAATGTGTAATTTAAATAAACTTTTTTTCTTAACACTCAAGCGCGGCCATTTGTTGTGTCTGTATTTTTTAATAATCCCTCGTTCTATTGTTTTTCCCAAGCCTATTAATTTACGCTAAAAAGCCTCGACTTTTTAATATTTGTTGCATCTATTTAAATACAAATCTATACAATATACTTGTACTTAGGTGTTATTAAGATTAGGGAAATAATTTACACGTATGATATATTATAATATGAATTTAGGTTACGTTCTAATTTACATATAAAAATTGCGTTCGTGGGACAATGATATCTTAAAAATTGTGGGCGTGGCTAACTTGCATCGTACTTGATGTGGATAAAGTAGGAGTCTGAAATATGGCGCGTAAAATTTGAATTTAAAAATTTGGAATGTGAAAAATATGAATATAAATATAAAAGTAAAGAAAGAAAATAAGTAAATAATTTATTATAAAGTTAACGTCTTCTAATTTATGCACATCTCGACACTAATTTTACATGAGCACGTCCCTTAATTTTAATTAAATTTACAAAGTGCATTAATTGTGTTTAGCTGGTGCATAATTGTTTTTTTAACTTTTGTAGACGCTGATATATGGGTGCAGTATGCCCTACAACAATATATATATATATATATATATATAGATAATGTTATGAGGCAAATAGCACAGTTATTCCAGCTATCTGCAAATGGAAAAGCAGTAATTAATACAGAAACTACACTCAATAGAATGGCTACATTTGGTGGACATAATTTGTAAAATTAGCATCGAAGTGTTAATAAATTAATATTACGATAACTTTGTATATTTCAAATTAATTTATATTTATTTCAAAATTTAATTTTCATATTTTTAATTGTCATTTTCATAATTCAAGTCATTTACGCGAAATTAACAAGATAGCTAATTTATTTACATTCAAATTTTATATCGATACTAGTTGAACACGCCCACTTTTTGAATTATTACAAAATCCCGCGAACAGGTTATTTTAGTTCTAAACATTACACATAACCTAACATTGAAAAGTCAGTTGTCAACTGTTTGTAAATTATTAATTTAATTTTGTTGTCCTGTGCGAATTAACATTTCATTTACATTTAAAGTGTTATTAATAGTAATAAAAGTAAAAATCAAGGCAATTTTCTTAATTTCTTACAAGGCTTTGGAAAGAAATAATTGATAGCGAGGGTCAGTAGAAAATTTTACAACGATTGCCATGAAAAAGTGATAGTCCGTATTTAAAATTTAATAAATCCTAAAATACTTCTGATCAAATGATAAAATTAGAAAAGAAGCAATTAACATTGGCGCAACGTTAGAAGTACTTGTGGCGACAATAATACCTGAGACCGGCAAGTAATCGTCCAACGCATCTATTGGCCCCGGCTACGATCGATTCCTACACCTTCGAACAAGCGTTCATACCTGCTTCGTAGAAACCGAGAACACCTTTTATTTGGTCCCGTACAACTGAAAATCCTGAACAGCTTATACCATTCTTCATACCTGCACGCTCCCTGCAAGACGCAGGTGTATTTAAATCAATACCTTTTTGAAAAAGTCTTATTAAAACAATTTATTAACAAATCAAAATTTTATTAAATTCATTACTCCTTGATTTTACTTTAAAACATATTTCTATATTGCTCAAATCTGTGAAAAGAAACTATTTATTAAGAATTGTAGTACTTACCATCAATCTGTTTGTTTATTTATTTATATTATAATAT
This sequence comes from Melolontha melolontha, assembly GCA_935421215.2. NCBI lineage: Eukaryota > Metazoa > Arthropoda > Insecta > Coleoptera > Scarabaeidae > Melolontha > Melolontha melolontha. Next base: position 170,695,402 of record OW285238.1, read on the forward strand.
ACTTTACAATAGAATAGCAATTGATACATAACCATAATTTCACACGTGCACATTATATTAATTCCTTGTTTAGCCGTTAGTAACGTTACTTGTTCACGGTTTACAGATAACTTGCATTCAATAAATATTTACACTTATTATTCTAAAGAAGCTCTTTTATTTATCATTGCGTAGCTAGAGATAACTTTGTAATATTATTAAGCAATTTTCCATCATTCATATAGGGGTAAACCGATCGACGATGATCCGAGATAGAGTCCAATTTATGTAAAATATTATTCATGTTCTACCGACATCTAGTCGTAACCTGAGATATTACATGAGAGTGCCTGATGATCTAACTTTACCAGTTTACAATTCAATAAATCAATACATTATTATTTTTATTCAGCACCATTCAGCCATTTATCAATAGTCGCCCGAACGTGGAGGCATCAGTATTATTTCAATATATATATATATATATATATAAGGTAAACTTAATAAGTCGGCGATTAAAGGTCTGGTTCATTACTTCAAAGTATATATATTTAAAATAACTCTACATGTTTCGGCAATGATGCCTTTGTCAAGAGAATACAAAATATAAATCCCGGTATATATATATATATATATATATATATACCGGGTGCCTCAGTTGTGTTGTTCCAATGCCGTACCTCCGCTACCTAATAAAATAAAATTTGAAATTTGGGGCATCTGATATACACCTAATTTTCTTTAAATTGAGTCTAATATTCATGTTCTTACACTTCCGGTTTAACTGGAAACGACCCTAACTTTCTATATTTTAAATAGCACTCTGTATATTTGCCTCAAAATTGAAATTCTACAGAAAATTCTCTTTCCAATGAAGTGTTACACTTTGTATTTAGACTTCAAAACAGAAGTAACTCACTACTAAACACTTAAAATTACGTTTTAAAACAAAGCTAACACTGTAATAATTTTTGAAACGTAAACCTTTTTCAACGGCATGTCTGTATAATATGTAAATGAAAACAATTGTTTACCATACAAAGTAAATATTTACTTTGTATGGCTAATTAATAAATATTTTATTAGGTTTGATGAAGAAACAAATACAGTTTCGAAACGTTACGTAGCAATAAATCGTTTTATTTGATACATTGACCCAAATTCTGTTTTTATTAACAGTCAAATTATATATATATATATATATATATATATATATATATATAATATTTTCGTGACCTTGGTATGATATGGTAAATTAAATCAGTTGGCGATTAAAGGTCTGTTTTACTTCAAAGTACATATATTTAAAAAAACCCTACATGTTTCGGCAATGATGCCTTTATCAAAATATAAAATATATTTATATTTTTTATATCCTTGATAAAGGCATCATTGCCGAAACATGTAGGGTTTTTTTTAAATATATGTACTTTGAAGTAAAACAGACCTTTAATCGCCAACTGATTTAATTTACTATATATATATATATATATATATATATATATATATATATATATATATAAATATATATGTATATATAGCATCGTCGGAAATTCACGGATAATCGTCAAGTAGGGCAATTCTATAATTCATTCTGAGTCGGAAATCCAAATTCGGAAATGTTTTATCGTCATTAGTTAAGCCATACGAATTGCTTAAAGGAAATGTAGATTTGGCAGCATGGTATAAATCGTCAACAAATCAGTACAAATGATATGACAAAATACCAGCTTTATTTAAGTCTAATGAAAATGACAATAATAATAATTGTTTTGTCATAAAACGAAATTTGCTACGGACAAGCCTTTTTTAACGGTTGGTGACAGTGCACGTAACCTGTCACAAACGTATAATTTTGATAGTTTGGTTATGTCTTTTAAATGTGTAAGAATCAGTAAAAACGCATGTGGTTTGTTAGTTTAAGTAATGAAATAGCCATAAATACACGACTAAAGTGTATCTTAGGCAGGTATTAGAGATCAATAAGAAGCAAATAGGGATTCCATGAAGACTCTCGAAATATCTGTACCGTTGAAATTTTAAATACAAACGTTCACTAATTCACTAATAGGCGTGGAAAATAATAGAATACATATACAGTGTGACGATAAGCGTACTATTCTGTAGGAACTTGACTTCCACTTAAATAGACGATGAATAGCACACTCGAATTGAAAATAAATGTCAGTAGAAGATAGAGATCCATATTTCAGAATAGATATAGGCTTTGAGTACTAATCTTAACATTAGGAAAGTAAATACCCCCTTTGTGAGTGAAATACTCAAAAGCAATTGTTTGGGAGATTCAACTGAATCCGAAATCCTCCAAAGCTATACGTGTATTGTTCGTAAAATAATATTTGTACAAAAATTTAATTGAGAAAATAAGTTTTAAATTAGGAATGAAGTATCTTAAGTTGAAATAAAATGAAATGTGAACATACAACCTGACAATAAAAGAATTACAAACAATTTCCCTCTTCTTGTATTGTTTCTTTACATTTACTTTGGACGCTAGGCCTAGTTACGTAGAACCCAAAAAGATCGCCCTGAGATACCTCAAAAGTTATACAGAGTCCAAATAAAAACTATGCCTGAGTAACTGCCCACACAATCATTCATTTTATATTAAAATTACATTCAAAAGCAAACCTCACAGTAATATGTTAGAGTTATTCTAATAAAATATAAAAATAAAATATTCTAATAAAATTAGTGAAATATAGCCAAGAGTTTTATTCCCAATATTTAATAAATATAAAACAAGTATAATAAAATAAAATAAAGCAATAACTTTGTTATACCACTTTATTCACATGTAATAGTGACCGCGGTTTTGACATACAATGTCATTATCAAACTGCAAAAGTTACAGGCCTACATACATCTTATAAATGACACAAAAATATATGGGGGTGGTTTATGATGTTATTTAAAATTACTACTATACTTAACTATTCTATACAACATTGGAAAAGAGGTGTATATATAAGATCCAACTGGTCGTTCAAAACAATATCTATTGTGCTGTTTTCGCTTTTAAAAATTTCTAGTGACTCTAAAAGATTTAATTTACGACCTTTCTCGGCCAAATGCAATATTTTATGATGACCAAATGTATGCCTTTCTGTAATAAGATGGTTTGCGAATGTTGAATCTGTCTTCTTTAGTTTATATGACCTCATGTGTTCTTTTACCCGTATAATAAAACTTCGACCAGTCTGACCTATATATACACTTTTACAATCATTACAATATAATTTGTACACTCCTGATTTATTATTGATATCTGTTTTAGGTTTTGTGTTAAAAATGAAATTACTTGTTTTTACATATGGTTTGTAAGCTATACTAACATTACTATTATTTTTTGAAATTATATTTCCAATTTGTTCGCTTATTTTACCTTTTTACGCTTATTTATTAATTTTCTTAAAAAATGTATTTTAATAGGCAGGTTTGTAACGCCCTGTTTATGTAAAAGTAAATATTGTACCAAATATGCATTCTAGTGTTAAAGAAACGTGAATTTACCGAACATTGTTTTCAAGCAACAGTACAAAAATTTACATAACTTGCATATTAGGTGCAAAATATAACCAACATTGATTCAATACTAGTGCTCAACATACTGCATTTACATTTCCCCATAAGCGGTTATCACTGCGAAAAGTATATTAATGAGATAATTATTGACCATATAGTGACACGAGTTTGCTTTCAGGAAACTTAATGGTAACTGACGCGCACTGAACTATATTAAATTTGCAAAAGATACAAACTGCTGCTGTTTAATTAAATAAACGTTTCCCATTTTGGCGGAGGGAAATTATAAATATTCAATTTCGATTGATTGAGCATTGGGGGACGTGTTCATAAAAATAAGGAGAGCAATAATGGAATCGCAAAACCAGTCCTGTATGTATTTTCTCGGAGAGAAATAATAAGATTATTATCTTACTTTAAAGTATTAATTTTGTGCAATCTACATTTCTGTTAATGTCATTTTTCAAATATATTTACGAGGGCTGATCCGTTTGCTCCACCCCTTGCCTACTTATAAACCGAAACAATTATTTATCTTAACGTCGCATTGTATCCTGCTATACAGTGCTTCTAAAAAGTCCCCTCCCCCCCCCTCTTATCTTTGGAACGATTATACATTCACAAGTGAAATTTGGAAACTGAATATTATAGGTTATAAACTTCCCTACTAGTGATGATAGATGACGAAATCGTTATAGATGACGTCACAAGGCCATTGTGACCAATAATTTTAAATGGAACGCTACGGCAAGCGACACCTCTTTTAAAAGGTATCGAAAAAACCTATTCAATGAAACTAATTTTGTTTGTGTTTGAGGCAGTTTTAATGGCTCATTAGTAAACATGAAAATTTAAATTCCATTCAGTATGATATTAAATACAGATTTAAGAAATAGTATGTACTTAAAGAAATTGCTCGAGGTGACCTCAATTTACTTCCTGACAGTAAAATATCCTATTTTTAAACTCTTCTCGTACTTCTTAAAATGTGTCTGCGGAAACAGCCTCACATTCTGCAACAATACGTTGTTTTAAAACGTCAATATTGTCAAGTTCAGTGGCGTAAACCTTCGATTTAAGGCACCCCCACAGAAAAAAATCCAAAGGTGTGAGGTCCGGTGATCGAGGTGGCCATTCCGTTGAACCTCGTCGTCCAATCCATCTACCAGGATACTCCTCATGCAAATACCGTCTTACTGCACCGTAATAGTGTGGAGGAGCACCATCCTGTTGGCATGTTATTTCCAAATTGCCGAATTCATCTGGATTATCTTCCAAAATTTCAATGATTAACGGTTCTATTGCGTTTTGCAACATCTCCAGATAAACCTCACCAGTTAAATTAGTATTTAAAAAAATAGGCCCAACGATGTGGTTTCCCAGGATACCTGCCCAAATATTCACCTTCTGGGGAAATTGGGTATGTGTTTCACGAAACAGGTGAGGATTTGCGTCACTCCGATACCTCACATTCTGTGTATTTACATTTCCATTTAGATAGAAAGTACTTTCGTCACTAAAACAAATTGTTTTGACGTAGTCTGGCTGTTGGTTAATTTTAGTTTCCATATTTTCACAAAATTCTAGTCTTCGGTCTGGGTCGTCGTCTGAGAGTTGATGAACCATTTTTAATTTGTATGGATGAAATTTGTATTTTTTCAACACCCTGTGTACTGTACTTCGACTGACTTCACAGGTAGATGCAACTTGAGTTGTTGAAGAAGTAGGATTAACTCTTACTTCTGCCAGTATATAAATTTTTTTCTCATCAGAAATTTGTGGTCTGCCAGATCGTTTCGCATCATTAATACTACCCGTTGTTTCAAACTTACGAAGAAGCTCCCTTAAGTAAGTCCTCGAAATGGGGCGATCGGGAAACCTCTCATTAAAAATGCGTTCTGCTGCATGAATATTTTGTCTAGTTTCACCAAGAATTAGGACCGCTGCTACTTTATCACCTAAAGCACGTACCATTTCGCTTCTTGAAGCACTTAAACTTTCGGCTCACAACAGTTTAACAAATTATTAAAATGTACAAAAATATTAAAAGTACCAAAAGCTGTTATAACAGTGAGACGTTCGATCAACAATACACAAATTATTAAATGTTCAAAAACTTGCACAATTACAAAAACGTCGAATTTCGGAGACAAAAACGTCAGATTATTTGACAACTATCCAGAGGCGGAACTTGAATTTGGAATTTTAGTATTAACTTGACAATATTGACGTTTTAAAACAACGTATTGTTGCAGAATGTGAGGCTGTTTCCGCAGACACATTTGAAGAAGAACGAGAAGAGTTTAAAAATAGGATATTTTACTGTCAGGAAGTAAATGGAGATCACTTCGAGCAATTTATTTAAGTACATACTATTTCTTAAATCCGTATTTAATATCATACTGAATGGAATTTAAATTTTCATGTTTACTAATGAGCCATTAAAACTGCCTCAAACACAAACAAAATTAGTATCATTGAATAGGTTTTTTCGATACCTTTTAAAAGAGGTGTCGCTTGCCGTAGCATTCCATTTAAAATTATTGATCACAATGGCCTTGTCACGTCATCTATGACGATTTCGTCATCTATCATCACTAGTAGGGAAGTTTATAACCTATAATATTCAGTTTCCAAATTTCACTTGTGAATGTATAATCGTTCCAAAGATAAGAGGGGGGGAGGGGACTCTTGAGAAGCACTGTATATAGTCTAACGCTAGAAACGTACAAGTCTGAACGTGTTAAAGCGTGCCTACAGGAGACGGCCGAAGTTGAGAGAGTCACATATCAGTTTCAAAATTGATCGTGTAGAGCAGTGAGCGGTGATTAAATACTTACGTTTAAAAGAGAAGACTCCAATTCAAATTCATCAAGATTTGGCAGATACATTAGGGGAATCTGCAGTATCATACGAAGGATAAGCTACAATTATTGAGAATAGAAAAATCAGTTTGAAATTATTCTCAGTCAGCGAAAGTGTTAATTTTACCATAAATCTTTATATCGTCAGCTTATAATAAACAGTTTGACCTGAATATAGCTGGCAATTTATTTATGTACAGTACAAGGAACAGAGGACCCAAAACAGACCCCTGTGGAACTCCTCACAGGAAATCTATGCGATCTAGTGCCCTCACATTCAACAAAATTAGATCGATCTGTTAAATAGCTGGCAATAACCTTGATGTAATTGGAACTAATACTAAAATTATTTAATTTAACTTTGTCGAGTAAAATTATATAATGAAAGAATTGAGAAATTGGAAAGTGATAGAAGAAGGAAAAACATAGTAGTACAGGGGACGACAATGAATACAGGAGATGGCAATATACTGAACGATGAAATGAGAAAGCTTATAGAAAACAAGATAGGTGTGAAAACAATAATAAAAAAGGCTAGTAGATTAGGGATAAAAACATGCCTAGTCGAACTAGACAGTGAAGAGAATAAAAAAGCGGTCATGCAAAATAAAAGTAAATTAAAGAATAGACAAGGCAGCCAGATATTTATCAATGAGGACATAACAAGAGAAGAAAGAGATATCCAGAGGAATATTAGACAGAAAGCAAAAGAAGAAAGGAGACATGGAAAACAGGTTAAATTGGGGTTTGCAAAGCTACTAGTGAATGGGGAGACTTGGAAATGGAATAGACGAACAAAGATGCTGGAGAAGATTGAAAGAACAATAAACAATTCAAAAAATTAGCCAGAAAGACAAAGGACGGCAGTATGGAACTTAACAGGCAACGAAAAGGACAGGAACTGAAATCAAATAACATTAATGGAAACGTTTTTAAAGTACTGGAAGAAAAGGGAACTGAAACAGATGGTCAAATAAATAGCACTGAACAAAGATGCCAAGCAAAAATCTACAAATGCAAACAAAAAACGAAAGGAAAGGTGTGGAGAGTAGCAACATGGAATATACGAAGTATAATGGGAAAGGAAGAGGAACTAATTACAGAATTTGAAAAAGCAGACATAGATATCTTAGGAGTAACTGAAATAAAAATGAAAGGCAAAGGGGAAAAAGCAGTAAAAAATGGTAATCTCTTAATATATAGTGGGGTAGAAGTGAATCAAAGAGCGAAAGAAGGAGTAGGTTGTATAATAAAAGAAAATACTATTAAACATATAAGAAAGTGGGAGGCCTTATCAACGAGGCTACTGAAGATTGAAATGGAAATCGAAAAACAAGCAAACACACCAATAATAATTGTGTACGGACCAAATGAAGATGACGCAGCAAAGCAAAAAGAAGAGTTTTGGGAACAATTAGAACAGGCAACAGAGGATGTCAATGCAAGACTAACTGTATTGGGCGATTTTAACGCAAGAGTTGGGAAAAAGGATGAAGAATCAGGAAAAGTAATTGGAATGCAGGGGGGAAAAATACGAAATAATAATGGCAAGAGACTTATTGACTACTGTTTAACTAATAATCTAATAATCACGAACACATTCTTTGCCCATAAAGAAATACATAAATACACCCGAGAAGTTAGAAGCAGGTGTGAAAAATCAATCATAGACTACGTACTAATAAACCAAAGCCATAGGAAAGAAGTCGAAGATACTAGAGTGCAAAGAGGTCCAGAAATATACTCAGATCACTACTTGTTATTGTCAAAAATATTCATTCCAGGAAGGAAAAGCCCAATGGTGACTAAGAACAAAAAACAAAAGACAAAAGTGGTTATAAGAAACTATAAACTCAGGCAAAATGAAATAGCGACAAAATACAAAGAAAAAATTGAGCAAGAAATGGAAGAACTAAATAAACTGGACACAGACAATAATGTGGAAATATTATGGACAAATATCAAAAGCAAAATACATAAAGCTGCAAAAGAAGCGTGCGGAATTATAAACAAAACAAAAAACAAACAAGCTGGTGGAGCGACGAAATAAAAGATGCGATAAAATATAGAAAACATGTGTGGGCGAAATACCTCAAAGCGAAAACAGAAGAAAGCTACGCTAAGTATAAACAGCAAAGAACAAGGGTAAAAGAACTAGTGAGAGCAGCAAAACAAAAGTTATGGGAAGAATTCGGGGAAAGAATGGAAAGTAATAGCCACGGAAACCAGAAATTATTCTATAAACTATTGAAAACTTTCAGAAGTGATACGAACTATAATAGCAAATACATAAAATCAAAAGAGGGAAAAATACTTGAAGATAACAAAGAAATAATGGACAGATGAAAAGAATACTTTGAGGATATGCTTAATATAGAAAAAATAGTACAAGGATATAATGAAAAAGAAGAACAAATAACCACCCAATTAACAGACGAAGGTGACCAAGAAATAAAAATAGAAGAAGTAAAAGAAGCAATCATAAAAATAAAAACAGGAAGAGCAGCAGGTCATGATTGTATATCACCAGAAATGATCAAAAACTTGGGTTAAAAAAGCATAGAAGCTATAACTAAACTGTTTAACAAAATATGGACAGAAGAGAGAATACCACAAGATTGGGAAATAGGAGTGATATTACCCATCTTCAAGAAAGGAGATTACCGTGAATGTAAGAACTATATGGGAATAACAATGATGAGTATAATGGCCAATATGTACGAAAGAATACTGGAAAAAAGATTAAAAATACAAATAGAGACACAGCTAGAAGATTCACAAAGCGGTTTTAGGAAGGGAAGAGGAGTACAAGACCACATATTTACTATAAAACAAACAATGGAAGAAAGACAGCAAAGCAATACGTACTTGGCGTTTATTGACAGAGAAAGCGTTCGATAGTGTACCAAGGAAAGCGATATGGGAAAGCCTAAAAAGAAGAGGTGTAAATAAGAAATTGAGGAACAATATAGGGTGTATGTATAAGGTCACAAAGAATTATGTACGAACGAGAAATGCAGAGTCACAGATATTTGAAACTAAAGAAGGATTGAGACAGGGTGGTGTACTGAGCCCATCACTATTCAACATAGTGATAGATGACGTACAAAAAGAAATAAAGCACAAACTGAAGAAATTGTCAGTGGGTTATAGAAATATGGAAATAACGACAATAACTGACTGCGTCTTTGCAGATGATTTAGTAATATTTGCAAAAAACACGACAGACCTGCAAGAAAACGTAACAATATGGAACGAAGCCCTTCAAAACCGAAACTTAAAAATTAACATCGATAAAACAAAGGTAATGGTAATTGGGAAAGAAAACAAGCAAGCATTAATAACACTGGACAATACAAAAATAGAGCAAGTAAAGACGATGAGATACCTGGGCGTAAATCTACAGAATAATGGTAAGAACGAAACGGAAATAAATGAATGAATAGAAAAAGCAACACGGACATACTATGCTTTGAATAACAAATTTATAAGAAAGAAAGAAATATCAACCAAGACAAATATCCTAGTCTACAAGACTATACATAAACCAATATTAATGTATGGTAGTGAGAGCTGGGTGTTAACAAGGCAGCAAAAAAGTAAAATCCAGGCGGCAGAGATGAGATTCCTGAGAGCAGTCAAAGGTATTACAAGAAGAGATAGAATACGGAATGAAACAGTGAGGGAAGAACTAAAAGTGGAATCGATATTAAAGAGCATTGAAAAGCAACATCTGAAGTGGTTCGGACAGGTAATACGAATGGAAAACCAGAGACAACCGAAACGGATATGGCTGGCAAGGACACAGGAAAAGAAGACTAGAGGAAGACCGAGAAAAGAGTGGAACAGTGTAGTGGCAGAGTGCTTGGAAGCCAGGGGAACAAAGTGGAGAAATGCAGAAGTAATGGCTAGAGATGGAAGGGATTGGGCAATGTTTGTTCATAAATAAAAAGTTTTTTAGACGCCTTAGCACCTTCGGGTATAAGAAGGCTTTATCGATTTTATATATATATATATATATATATATATATATATATAACTTTGTCGAAGGCTTTACCTAGGTCAGTATATACAACATCCACTTGCAAGCGTTGATCAAGGGTAATTGCTATATAATGGGTTACAGTCATTTAATTAGTTGTTGTAGATCTGCCTCTTACAAATCCGTGTTGGGAATCCGATAATTGTGTCACTATTTCACTGTAGACAAGATCAACGAAAATTATCTCAAAGACCTTCGAAAAGTTATTAATGAAAGAAATCGGAGGGTAAGACTTTATGTCATTTTTATTCCCACTCTTGAAGACGGATGTTTTACTCAGCTTCCGCTGATCAGGGAAACATTCAGTTAACCATATTATATTATATATGTGCAACAGTGGTACACTCAAAGCCGTTCTGCAATCTTTCAATAGAAATTCCGTCAATCCCAGTATCCCATAATTTTTCTTAAGCTTTTTGATGGGATTTAAGAAATGAGTTTCATTTCAAAGTTCAGTTCTGTGGGGATGTAACCTTCCCCAGAGAAGGTCATGCTATCTGTATTTTGAGATGCTGAAGGTAATTTTAGTAGATTTCGTGCGGAAGGGGGCAACAATTACAGCCGCTTATTATGCCACTTTAATTCCCAATTTACGTGACTTGATAAAAGAAAAACTTCGGCGGAAGTTACGCAAAGGTGTTCTCTTGCATCAGGATAACGGGCCCAGTCACAGGTCCGTCATTGCAACAGCCGCAATAGCTCCAGCAGGCTTCGAATTAGTTGAGCATCCGCCATGTTCGCCAGATTTGGCCTCCAACGATCACCCATTGTTTCCAAAACTTAAAGAACACTTGTGTGGTAAATGATTTCGATCAGATAATGATGTCATATGTGCAGTAAATCGAGGTTGGACAATGTTTTCTTGAGAAACATTAGAAACGCTAGAACATCGCTGGGAACGATGTGTTAACCTTAATGGAGACCATGTTGAAAAATAAACGTAGGGTATTTGCCAATTTTTTTAAATTTTCAGTGCGTCAGAAGTGGGGCAAAGGTATCCACCCTCGTTTACGCACATGTTGTGATTTAGAATTTTGATGGACCATAGCTTGAGTTTCTAGCTATGGTTCTTATATCAAAAGTAGCACCAGTAAAACTTAATGTATTTCTAGTTGTCAGTCATTTTTCTTCGGAGTTTATTAATCATTAATACCACAAAGGCTAAAATATAGTGTTAACTAGGAAACCATTATTACTTAAATAGTGTTTTCTTACTTACTTATTCGTTAGCGAAATTGATTAGTAACAATAAAGACTCGTAGAAAAAATTTCCAATATTAATAACTGAGACTCAAAAATATAAATTTAATGTTGGTAATCCGCTTATTCTGAGAATGTACTGCTCGCCTAACATACATAAGCCAGGTAATTCGATGAGACTAGTGGCGGCTCTTTAATGAGAGCAAGTTAGCAATTGCACCCCCTGGAATTATGAAACAAAACAAACCAAGCGGCGACTAACTGTGAATTTATTATGTATATTATGTATTCATAGTTATTGACGAGGAACGTGGCACGCTAACAACGTACATACACCGTAGCGTCGTCACAGATATACTGAGTAAAGCCCTATCGTTGCTCTGTTAAGGCATTATCATTACATTGATGGTGGGGAGAACTGTATATTGCAGTACTTCAATGTCGTATAATACATAGCATTGGAGCAACTAAGCCAGACTGCTCTCGGGCGTTATTGCGATGAACTCCGTGTCTTTTTTAGAGAACAACGCGTTTTCGCGTTTAACGTATAATTAAAAGATCGCAGTAAAAATCTTAAACGGCCGATGGCTCAATTATGTTTAGAAAATAAAAAATCTGTTAAAGGTAAAGACGTTATAAGAAAATTCAAAATGAATATTTATCAGAAAAATGACTGGATTTGTGGGTGTGATATTAAAAATACTTTGTTTTGTTTTCCGTGTCTTTTATATGGTGGTGAACCGTCTTGGTCAAAGAACGGAATAAGAGACTTAATTCATCTTAGTGCTAAAATTAGTAAACATGAAAATTCCGAAGGGCATTTGAAAAATATATTTAGTCTAAAAAATGTTAGGAAAAAATATCATTCAGAATGTTTTAGATTCATCATATAGAAAAGCAATTCAACAACACAATGAAAAGGTAACAAAAAATAGGCATGTGTTAAATTTACTAATAAATTGCATTAGATTTTGTGGCGCGTTTGAACTGGCACTTCGGGGTCATGATGAACAGCAAACGTCGAATAACAAGGGCATTTTTCGGGAATTGATACATTTTACGGCAGAATTGAATAAATCGCTCAGAGATAACATCGAAGCAGCACCGGTTTTTAAGGGATTATCAAAAACGATACAGAATGAGCTGCTTGATGCAATGTTGAACGTGTATCATGAACAAGTTGCCAGTGAAATTAAAGCAACCGACTTCATATCTGTGATAGCTGATGAAACCACAGATGTGTCCAATCAGTTTCAGTTGGTGGTTGTTTTAAGATATATTGTGAACGCGAGACCGGTCGAAAGATTTTGGAAATTTCTTCTGCCTAGTAGACATGATGCTAATTCTTTATCTGCCTCCATCCTTAACGAAATTAGTTTGCTTGTTGATGACCCAGAAAAACTGATTGCACAGAGCTATGATGGGGCAGCGTCATAAGTGGTGCTATTAACGGCATGCAAACACATGTCCAAGACCAGTATCCAAGGGCTAATTTTGTACATTGTTATGCACATCAGACAAATCTAATTGTGTCACATGCTACATCGAGCAGTAATAATTGCTGATTTTTTTTGCCAATCTGACGGGATTATGTACATTTTTCTCCACTTCACGACAACGAGCTGCAAGATTGGAATTCCTTCAGAGAAAAAGCTTACCTCGTTCTTCTAAAATAAGATGGAACTTCAATTCTAGGACAGTGAATACAATATATGAGCATCGCGAAGAAATAATTGAAGCTCTAGAACTAGAAATCGAGGGAGAAGCTAGTTTACAAACTACCATTCATCAAGCTAGTGCCAATTTGCGAATTTTAGAGGAGGAAAATTTTATCTATTCGTTAACTTTCTTTCATAAAATTATGCCACATGTGGACATATTGTTTAATCAATTACAAAATGTCAATACAGATGCATTAAAAATCAAGAATAATTTAGATAATTTTGAACGTGCTATTGGAAAAATTCGAACCGAAATCGCTGACACAGATAATCAGTTGGTTAAACAAAATGGCCCAGAACTGACTCCTCGACCATCAAAGCGGCGAAGAGTAACTGATGGTAGCCAAAGAAGGAGGGAAACTATTGAAGTGTACGATATTATTTTGCTAGAAATAAAAACTAGATTTCGGTATACAGGGCACTTAATATAAGCAAACTTAATTTCTTTTAAACAGTTCTCCTCTTTTCAAAAAAGATTTCCGGAATATTGCCTTAAAGAAGCAGTAAAATTTTATCCATGCCTCAATGAAAGCAGACTACGAACTGAATTAAGCGTTCTATATTCTAGAGAAGAATTTAGGCAAAATATAGAAGTCGGTGCTGTAGGTCTGCTAGGTCTTCTGCTGGATGGATTAAGCGATACCTTTAATGAAGTTGTTACGCTTTTAAAAATTGTCATTACAATCCCATTGACAACGTCCGAAGCGGAACGCCAGTTTTCACGGTTGAAGAGAATAAAAACTTTACAGAGAAATACAATGAAAGAAGAGAGATTAAATGCCCTTACTATGTTATCTTGTGAAAAAGAATGTATAAATGATTTCCCAAACTTTAATGAAAAATTGATAGAACTGTTCTGCAAGTCAAAGGCACGTAAAATGGACTTCGTTTATCGTCAGATGTAATTAAACTGAGTAGTGTAATATTTACTATTCCTTCAAAACAAATTCTACATTGAACAGTACCTGTCTGTAACAGTACGTCGGTGAAATTGATAAGGATTGAGTAAGCGTTTTCGTATTACACTTTTTAATTTTGAAATTATGCACTCCCTATGTGAACCACCCCGAGCCGCCACTGGATAAGACCAATTCGTTGAGGCATCAGCTTACCGACTTACTTGATTTCTAAATAGTTAGTGAATGAATTTAAAAATCTAACCGTAAAACTAGAAAGTGCGTCAGTTGGAAATTCTTTAGAATTTGTTCAATTAATTAAAGATTGAACCGGAAGACGGGGCATTTTAGTTTCATTGGATGTAGCGTTATTGTTTCCTTCGGCACTTATTCCAGAAACTTTGAAACATTTAGAACATCGTTTCTCAACCTGGGAGTCGCAACCCTCAAGAGGTTTCCGGTGATATTAAAAGGGATTCACGAAATAGCCGAAACAATAATGAAAAATCATTTTATGAGAAAAAATCACTTATTTCATTTATTATAAACATTTTACTTATAAATTTACAATAACTACACATGTAAAAAAAAGAAATTAATGTGATAGTTGCATTTGTTTTTCATTTAAAAGTTTCTCCATACGTGGATCTACGTTAAAAACACAAAAGCAAGTTATTTTCGAGTGATAAGAGACGATTCTTGTATTTAGATTTTAGCGCAACCATAGACGAAAAATCCTTTTCACAGTGATAAGACGTGGCGAAAGGGATTAATATTCTCAATGCTTCTATAACTAAATTTCCATATTCATATTGATGAGCAAGCCGAAACGTATTTAAATCTTCAGGTGTAAATTGCAGTTGTAGCACTTTGTCGGCAGACATTTCGATGAGGTTATTATGAATCTCAACTGGTAACTTAGCAGCGACAGCATTGTTTTGACAAAACGGATTCAGTACCCATCTCTTCGAGAAATCATTTTTATCTTCCGTAAAATACTCCGTCAACTGAGATTTTAGTTTACGCAAATGCATCTTCATGCAATCCAAACTGTGGTAATAATCAAAATTTTTGTTTTGAAGGCGAATAATCAAGATATCAAGCTTCTTAATGAAAGCGTGAACATTATCTGTCATTAATAAAGTGTTTTTATCACGTTCTTGTAAATTCACAATCAAGTCGCTTCAATGCGATACATCAACTAAGTAAACCAACAACAACATTAACAAACAAAATTATAAACTCTTTAAATATACAAATTTTCAATAGTACGCCCATGGGCGATGAGTCATCGGCCTCTCGTGTCCGATCCCTAGTGATTGCCGATATCGTGAGATGCTCTTATTAGAATTAGAAACTAAAAGTTTCTAATTCACGCGTGAATTTGAAACTAAAAGTTTCTAATTCACGCCTCAACAGCTCAGTGGTCGGGCAATGGTCCGGCAAGCCAGAGGTTGTGGCTTCGATTCCTACTTGAGGGCGAATTTTTTCTATGAAAAATTCGAATAAAATAGCGCCGTAAAGTGTAGAAAGAATATTTACAACTTGTATATCCATTTTTATTTGCTTCAAAGTTACAGATCTATGAATGTGATTGTCAGATCATGAAAAAAATGTAATCCTAAACTCAATAAAAACTGATTTTATATAAAAAAGATCAAATAATAATATTTTCGAAATGTCCACTTCCTTGTTGAATGCAGGCTTGTGCCCGTAAGCCAACGGAAGAAGTACTTATCCGAATTTCATACATGTTTTGTCGGATTTGCTCGGCAGCCAGGTGAAAACGATCCAACAACTCTTCTCTTGCGTTCGAAACTTGCGCCTAGACTAAATTTTTCATGAACCCCCATAAATAAAAGTCAAGGGGATTAAGATCGTGTGATCTGGGTGGCCATGCAACAGGATCACCTAGACCAATCCATCTTAGATAATTAACCTTAACCCAATTTCGGACAGCAATTCCGAAATGTGGTGGTGCCCCATCCATGTGAAACCACATGTCCCGTCGAACATTCAGTGGGACATCCTCTAAAAGACCTGGCAGTTCGTCAATAAGAAATTGTAGGTGATTGTCCGCATTTAACCTCCCAGGAAGAACGACCCAGGACCAATCAACAAGTCATCGATTAGGGCCGCCCAAACATTAATTGAAAATCCATGTTGAAATTTAGATGGGCGTATAGCTTTTCAGATGACCACCTGTGCAAGTTTCTCAGATTTGTAACACCACTTCTCGTGAACGTTGATTCATCTGTCCAGAGGACTGTCTTAATATTCAGGTAAAATAAACTAGACGAGCATAGTGGTCTGCCTCAAGCAAACCGTGTCCCCTGCGATAGTGATATGGATATAAGCCCTCACGTTTTAAAATTCGCCAAACTGTCGTTCGTGCCACTCCTAGTTTTCTAGTGATTCGACGTACACTGAGAGTTGGATCTCTTGTAACAATAGCTACTGCTTCTTCCTCTAAGTCAGCTGGCAAATTTACTCCTCGGTCGAAAAGATAATCACGCAGTCCGCATTCCCGAAATTGTCTGTGTACTTCCAGAAACGTTCTGTAATGAGGAATGCGCCTATCGGGAAACCGATGTCGGTATTCAATAACTGTTTGAGGTGCACTGCCGTTACAGTAGCCGTACACAAAATGCATGTCAGCATACTATTGAGAAGAAAATTGGTAAGGCATTTCGAATAAAGAAACTTGTCCAGTCACTAATAAGCTGTTGTGTGAACTGAAACGTAATGTAATCCTTTATTAAAAAAATGCAATGCTAACAGTCATCTGAACATTTGTTTATTATATGATATTCATGGCTCAGCACTTACGAAATAAGTAAGAACCTTCTTTATCATAAATCAATTTCCAGTACTCTTTTTTGTAATCTCTAAAAAATTACTGTATGCACCACGACACGTGCTTATTTATTTTAGGATAACATTTTATTATGCGACGTTAACAATCACAGACCTGTTATTGAATCGTACAACTTTTTTTAAATAAAATCAGTTTGTATTGACTTTAGAATTGCATTTCTTTTCATGATCTGACAATCACATTCATAGATCTGTAACTTTGAAACAAATAAAAATGGATATACAAGTTTTACGTTTTTGTTACTTGAAATGAAGTCTACTTTACACTCCTAAAATTTGAACATAACAATACGGGACACTTGTATATTATTCTCATATTTTTTCATTGTTTTTTTTTAGTAAAATTTGAAAAAATAATTTCCATCGATATTCAGACTATAAGAATATCGAAATACAATATATTATAAAAAAAGAATATGTAAACACATATATGAGATTATAAAACAGCAATAAATCAGTAAAAGTATTAAACGACTTCGGTTTCAGCGATATTTTTATAAAACTTATATTTCACGCACACTTTTTAAAGGTAATTCTGTTTTGACAAGATGAACCCAAAATGGATAAGCCGCTGTAACACATTTAGCGATTACCAAGCCTTCGTTTTCTTTCCTCCATACAAAAATATACGTCGTGTTTATAATATAACTTACTCCTTTAAGCTTACACAAAAGGTCTTGATAAGACGAAATGTTTTACTCATTAAATCTTCGTTTACAGTATTAATATACGTCGAGTAATGACGCAAATTACAGAATACAAAAGTGGTAAAAGTTGTATTTATTTTGAAATTGACTTTCGCTTTTTCAACCTAAATATTAAAGATTATATACAAATTAATTAATTTCGACCTGACAGTTAAAGTTTTGAATATTTTATAATTTTTATTTTACAATATAATTTCCACTAATTTCAATCCATTTATTACAAATATTATATATTAATTAACCCTTAAATGTAAAGATCGGGAATATCAGGTCCGGTGTAATATTCGACAGCTTATCAATTGTATTAAATATTCTTAAATTAATCCAGCGTCCTGATACCGCCTAAACAGGTACTCATTCAATTGTTTCTCAGGTCAAATAATTTCTATTTATTTTTAAAAATTAGTAATAGTTATTTATGCACGAACGGCCTTATGGGTATTATATTGCTCTGAGATCGACGTTAATTCAGAACGGTGGCCTCTGGCTCGAAGGATGAAGGTCGACTGAGGCCAATATAATTGCCATAACAGTGCTTCATACAAGATTTTATTTTTCACGAAAAATAAATTTCTTAAGCAGAAAATTCAAATTACATTGGAAAAGTTCCGAGATTTCTGTCAACTGTCATGTCGTTGACAGTCGTTACGCATCTAATATGATTCCTTGAATCAACGATAGGGAAAGCACTTCTTCTAAGAATAGACTATCCAGCATGATATTAAATTCTGTTACAGCATCAGATAAATCATTGTAGGGCTTGTCAAAGTACTAGTTGAGATGTTTTCCCTCCAAGAACTTTAATAAACTTGGGAAGCTTCGGATCACATAATTTCTCATGACATTTCGAGAACTGTATTTTAAAGTTTACTAAATAATGTTAAAATTTTGATTCTTTAGCAATTGTTGAAACTAAACAACTATTAAGTTTTAGGTAATTTTATTAAAGAATGCTAAAGTTTCGCTTTTTTCTTTAGACTTTGTTAAAAACTAAAATTATTAGTTCTATAAAATGCATATCCTTTCTTGTCAGGTCCGGTTTATACTCACACAACATTAAAAACTGTAAATAAATTACCGGGCGTTGTGGGTCATTATGTCCGGTTATTAGGCCTACGGGTGTTATGACCGTGTTTATAGTAACCGTATCCAAGGTGAAATGAATAAATCATGAAACAGCTGGCAATAACGACTCTAAAAAAAAGCCTGAAATTTTCATACAGTAGTGACGTTATCTGATTGCAGATTGATAACAATTACCCATAGAACTTTACCATGAGAATCATGAGACTTTGAACATGTTTGGACACGTATTAGATTAGAAAATTTTTAATCGACGTATTCATCTGTAGTGTGGCATTATGCCAACGCTGACTTATTAATATAAAATTTAAATATAAAAAATTAAACGAATCTTCTTATTTTTTTATTTTGTCTAATTTCTACGAGAAATAAGAAATACAAGACATTGTATTCTTCACACATTTGAACCAATCGTTTCGCAATAATTAAACCGAAGAAATTGCCCGACAAAATATCTTTTAACCACACAACGTACGTACACATACCAGCATGTATTGAAATAAAACAAATAAATTTACGGTATTGCGTTTGAGAAATGGTGAAACCCGCTTAAACTGAATCTATATATCATGCGAGCTCTTTTTCAGACACTTCAATTTCTATAATTCTACGGGATACGACATGCGGAATATGTAACAAAAAAAAGGACCGAAAGGAAACTTTTTACTTTTCACTTAAGAACGTATCTAAGTGAGGTGGAATAAGAGCTCAGAAATATTGCGAATTTCTTTCTTTTAAAGTGTGTAAGATAAGAACTTTCGTGTAAACATACAATTCCGGGGTAATACATTATGTAAAAGCTTGGCGATTCGCCCAATCTTTTACAATTCAATGCGCCCACATGAATATCTCATGCACTTTGAACGCTGCATGTGATCATTCGGACTGATTATCGAGTGTTCTTTAATATAATTCAATGGAACACAGTTGTATTAAAATACATTTTCGTGTAATAATGGATGGTTATTTTTGCTAAAAGCAGCAAGAGACATGGAATCAAATTAAGCTATTCTACTGATCGCAATTGCATACACTATACAACGAATATTAAAATAAATAAATTTATTTATTTAAATGTGTCCGAGCTATACAATTACATTATTTAGTAGCAAATAACTTTATAACTTAACATATGAAGACCACAGGGGAAGAAAGGGGAAAAAAGGGGAATGTCGTAAATTCAGTGAAATCGAGATAGCACTGCCTTCTATTAATCAAACGCTTAAATTTTGTATTAAAACGGTATACATGGGAATAAAGCAGCGTAGTCCGACGATACATCCATTGAAACATTTCATACACCGGGAAAGAAAGGGGAATGTCACAGTCAAACTGGTAAAAAACGCGGAAGGTCCGTACAACGCAAAAAATCCACTAACAAAATAATTATTTTGACTAGTGCATGTAGAGTGGTTAAGATAAGTGAGTGTAATCTAATTAAAAAAAAAAGAAACTGGTGTTTATTGTATAACAATGGAAACTGATGAAAATGAGAATACAACTAATAATCAATGTAGTGAAAAATCTAGGAAAAGAAAGAAGCATGGCCGAATAAGTGATGTAGCAAAACAGTTAAGGTTATGCAGTCATGAAGCCGGTGAATATTGCTACTGTAAAAGATTAAAGTGTTTTGAGAAGATAAATGATCAAGTGTGATAACGTAATGCAATCCATGTGTATGCAAACAATCTGAACCAGGCCACAGCCTCGTTCCAGTAACGCATGTTACAAATACGTCCTCGCTCACGCGAGTTGTTTGCAAACACAAGTTGCATGTCAGGGTTGTATAACATTCCCTAAGTAGTACGAGGATGAGCTAATGATATATAACAGACATTCATAGATTCACTTACACAGTCACGTTCACACATTCAGTCTACATACTAGTTAGTAAGAATGTATATTATTGTTATCCAGTTTTAAGTGTTAAATATTAATTATACGATGTTACCCAAACTTCGTGAGTGTCTTACTTTACCATAAGTCGCCCTACCTGTTATCCCGTGGGCTACCCAAAGGCCCAACATCACACAAGAGAGAAAAACAATATTGAAAGTGTTTAATCAATTAAAAAGTACGGATGAACAGAATGCCTATCTACGAGATGTGGACTGATAACAACTAAAAGTATTCAGAGAAGACGGCCTCGAAAAGATGAAGATGAGGCATTGCTACATTATAATTCTTATTTTTATCGCGTTAGATTGATAAGAAATGGTAAGGTAGTAGAAATTCCTATCTGCTTTTAAGCGTTTTTATCAATTCATGGTATAACAAAGAAGAAATTAAAATACCTACAATGCTCTTTGAGGATCATAGGTTCAGCTCCTCGTGATCTTCAGGGTAAGCATTCTAATCGTCCACGAAAGTTGTCAGAAGATCCATATAATTGCGTAAGCAGTCATATTTCGTAATTTAAGGGTCGCAAAAGTCACTATAGCCTAACGAAAACAGACCGCTTGTATTTAAGTGAAGATCCTAACATATCGAAAATGCATAAAATGTATAGAGAAAAATTTCCAAACCATGTAGTATCATATGAATCATATAGAACTATATTTAGTTCAAAATTTAATATCTCGTTCGGTTATCCAAGGAAAGATACTTGCAGTGCTTGCGATGAATATGAAGCGCGAAAAAGGAACTTACAATTACAACTACGTAATTAATCAACACAAGATGATATTCAAAGCAGTTTGCGAACGCTAGACACCGAAAACATTCTGCGCAAGAAGAAAGCTCAAGTTTTTTATGATCGAAAACGTTTTCAAAAGTATAACTGTAAAAAAGATAATACAACTGAAGCTATCTGCATGGATTTTCAAAAAATTCTTCCTGTACCAAATATAACCACCAACGATGTTTATTATAAACGACAGTTATCTGTCTTTCTTTTCAATATTCACATTCTTGCAAGCGATGACTCGGTATTTTATGTATATCCACAAACGATAGGCAAAAAAGGAAGTGATGAGGTACTTTCCTTTCTGAATCATTTTATTCATAACTACCTCACAAGAGAAATAAAACATCTACAGGTTTTCTGTGATTCTTGCGGAGGACAAAACAAGAACTATAACGTAATTAAGTACATGCACTACATCGTTCATATAAAAAAGAGACTAACCTCGTTTAAAATAACGTTCCCCATACGGGGTCATTCATATCTAGAATGCGATCGGAATATGGCACACGTCAATCAAAAATATCCAGCAGAACTCCCATATGAGTGGGTAGAGGAGATTGCAAAATCTAGGAGTAAACCACAAGCATTTGCTACAGAAAATGTTGAGCATTCTCAAGGAATGATAAGATACTGGAGTACTTTTTCATGCAATTTCCTTACAACAAGAAATGTCCTATGCCAACACAACCAATTAAGGAAATAGAAACAACTATTCTCCATCCACGTCTAGTTAGCCATAGATCCTCTTACAATGGAGCATGGGAACACACTAACATCCTTCCACCAAAGAGTCAAAGAAATGAGCCAGTCCTTTCACAAAACGAATTTCTGTATCCTGACAGAAAGTACTTAGGTAGTTAGTATAATTTAAAATTCATTTTTAAAAAGTAAAATAAAACGTTTTATTACAGACCTGATCCCGATTGGTAAAAAAAAATACAAAAACCTTCAAGAATTAAAGAAACACTGCCGTTGCGACGCCCATAAGTATTATGATGACCTACCGTATATAGATACAGTTGTTGATAGTGATTAAAAACTGACAAAACCAATGTCATAAGGTCCCCTTGCTACATCGTACAGCGGTTTAATGTGGACATTCCCCCTTTTTTTCAAATAAAGTACGTAGTTACTTTACTGTCTTTTGTTTATTTTTGTGAAATATTATAGCAATATAAAACCATACTCGCAAATTGTTTTATTAACATTTAAACCAGAAGATATACACAACATAAGTTACATTGAATTAGTCTCAAAGTATAGAAAGAGTTTCAAACTTTCAATACCGTTTTACTCAAAACTAAAAATATGTGACCTTTCTTCCCCTGTGGTCTTCATATAGTACTACTAAATAGATACTAGAAAAGAAACATAATACACTCTAAGTTTTGTATAGCGACAAAGAAGGAAATGTGTGAAAGATGCATATGAGTGACGCCTTCATACTAAAAATCGTGGTCCTATGTACATGTAGTAACGAGAAAATATTTTTTTTATTCGAGCCCGGCCCTGTTGCAATTAATTTACGGGCCACAATGCGGGAATCTAACTACGCATATTAATTATAGGGTTCTGCGTATATTCGACGTAAAGGCTATTATTGATATCCACAAAAAGAAACATCCCAATAAAAAGACCATATGCGCAGCTGACTATATTTCATAAATGTTTTGATAAACAAACATTCACTATTCTTAAAATACTAAACTTATTGTCCTCTAACAATAAGTCCAGGAATTTTATGGATTTTTTTTGGCAGATCACGGAACCAAAATTACAGCTATATTTTCGTAAATTTCTCTCTCTGTATATATATATACATATATATTATTATTATTTTATTATTTTTCAACTCTACATTTTGTAAGTATTTTTACTACTGTTTTATACTCTTATTTATTTTTTGTTATTTTTCTCATTAATCTTGTGGTTTCCCCAGAAGAAGCAACAAATTCTGTTGCGAAATATAGGGATATTTAATAAAGGAGTTTTTTAATTGACAGACCGCTTACCCGAATTTAATTAATTTTATATATATATATATATATATATATATATATATATAAAATTAATTAAATTCGGGTAAGCGGTCTGTCAATTAAAAAACTGTAAAATTAGACTAGGTGTCTTTGCCGTTAGAACATGTATAGAAGGGAAATTATTTTGGGGAATCCAGCAAAATTAAACTCTATTACTTAAGTCAGTTCTTTATTTTTTCTCCCAATATTTCGCATCAAGATTGTATGCTTCTTCAGGGGGTCAAAATGTGAACTATTTTTTATATGGAGAAATTACCCGCCTCACTATTTATAACGTTTACAATATTTCAAAATAATCCGACTAATAACAATTAGAGTACACATAGTTTATTTTGAAATTACAGTTTCAAATTCAGGACAAACACATTTAAAAGAAAGGAACACGCGTAATTGTGACGAACAAAAGCAATCTTCGCACAACCACATGTTATCTGTCACAAAGTGATACATAAAAAAAGTAAAATATAAAAAATTAAAATAAAAAAAATTATTTTTGCTTCTGGTTACTCGTAAAACTTTTACGAGTAACGAGAAGCAGAAGCAGACAGTGATCGCAGACCTGAAGATGGCAAATGTGATTTTGCCGAAACGTCATCCAGAAACCAGAACCGGTCTTTACAAAGACCAAACAGTGGAAACGCGGAAGAAAACCCGGAATCCAGTTGCAACACATACTACTACCCGCGGAAACCTGAAAGAAAACATATATATATATATATATATATATATATATATATATATATATATATATATATGTAAAAATTCATTAACGGGTGAGCGGTCTGTCAAGTAAAAATAAAACTCCTTTATTCCACTCTATATTTCATAACGGATTTGTTACTTCATCAGGAGTGTAATTGAGAGTTAAAATTTAGCAAACAACGGCACTAAACATGTTAAAATTCGTCAAATTTAACATGTTTAGTGCCGTTGTTTGCTAAATTTTAACTCTCAATTACACTCCTGATGAAGTAACAAATCCGTTATGAAATATAGAGTGGAACGAAGGAGTTTTATTTTTACTTGACAGACCGCTCACCCGTTAATGAATTTTTACTTATACAGTACGGTCGATAATACTTAATAGTCTATATATATATATATATATATATATATATATATATATATATATATGAAGGTGTAGTTTCTCGGGTTCTTGGCCGCGTGTGAGTTTTGTCCTGAAAAGGACTATTTACTCTACGTTTCAACGAGATCGCACTTGTCATCTTCAGGAGCTAGTCGGTCTGTCGCTGGTTAGAGCTGGAGATCGTCTGATGTACGCCTAGCACTACCTCTTGTTATATGCTGCTGTGTCGGGAGGGGGCGTCCCACTATTGACGTCATGCGTGCGCAGCTTCGTGTAATTGGTCCGAGTGCCTGTAAGTTCCCTGGTCGGTCCATGTGTCTGTGTAGGTAGGGGTTGCGATCTGTCGGGATTTGGTTGTGTTTTTATCTGTCGGTGAGCTAGGAGCGGTTTCCATGTATGCAGCAAGCGCTAGCCGTCGTCACGTTTGCACTTAGGACGCTTTTCTATTTCTATACTTAAACACTTAAAACCAAAAGCATTGATCATGTATAAACCACCAATTCTTTTACGGTAAAGAAACCTTCATATATTTGTTTCAGTATATGTACATTTGTATATTCTCTTAACTACTAAAGATTTAATCTTGTAATCATTTTTAAGGCTTTTGGCCGCTCCTATAGGTAGGCACAGGCCTGAACATTAACATCCACTTTACTTTAAGAAATGTATTATGATAATATTTTTAGTTCCTGAAATATAACCATATAAATTGAAAATCACCATTATAGACTTGACTTTTAAAAAGAACTCAACCACATCCTCACTCCATTCCTCACTGAGATTTCGACAACAGCGTTGGAGAAAACTTGACCGCTATGTATAAGGGATCATCTCGGAACGTCTGCATAATGCATTAAAGTTCAAGCCCAACCAGATTGAAAAATCGTCCGCACTTGTCTCTCGTTACATTCACAGTACGAATAACACACACAGTAAAGGTTCGAAAAGTACGTTATAATGAATTAAAGTTTGCCTAACAATGTCAGCGAAACAAATAACAGTTAAATTATACAGAAGCATAGTCATTAAAATACCTAAATACATAGTCAGCCAAATTTATAATTTTACAGTAATCTAGATAGGACAATGTTGAACTCGGATAGCTGACACTGCAACCCCAAAGAACCCTTTGAGTCGAGTTTGCTGATTGGTCGATAGGGGCGATAGGGACGAAACAAAAGCTGCGCTCATTGTATCGAGAAGTGTTTTATGTTTCACTGATATAAAGAAATATTTCTCTCAAAGAACTAAATAAAGTTAGGACTGTAATAAAAGCATTGCGTTTATGTACGATATAGGTTGCAGATGCTTTCGAAATAAAATCCTTTAAGATCCCTTTACTTACATATATTTTCTCTTTAAATGTATCGATAAGAAAACTTGGCAACATGCACTCATATTAAAAACTATTCCTTTTTGAAGTTTGGAATTGAATATAAAACACTGTTATCTCTGTAGATATTCAGATAATAAGTAAGGTATATTAGCAATAATAAAAAAGAAAAAACAACTTAAAATAATAAAAATATTCAACTGCTCTTAGAGAAAACATATACTGGGTGATATAAAAAAATGAACACCCAGTAAATATTGATATATTTACTGAAATTTTCAGAAAATATTGTAAAGTTTGTCTTTTCGGGTTCTTAAATAAAACTAACGGTAACTTTAGACACACACTATATTCAATATGAAACAAACATGTAAATAATTTACATATCTGTAACTATGCACATGGACAATGCACCTCGTATTTTCAGCATTTACTTCTGCTTAATACATATGTTTCTGCCATCTAGGCGTCCTCAGTTAAGCTAGTGAAGCAATGTATACAAATTAATACAAACCTGTTATAAACAACTGGTTTGTATCTGTATTTAAATTTACTGAAATAGCCCGCATAGATCAAGCAAGTTCCGTCCTATAAGAAGACAACTATTTAATAATTGACATCTTACGGGCGAAAGAGACTTTGTCCGGAGAGATGTCAATTATTAAATAGTTGTCTTCTTATAGGACGGAACTTGCTTGATCTATGCGGGCTATTTCAGTAAATTTAAATACAGATACAAACCAGTTGTTTATAACAGGTTTGTATTAATTTGTATACATTGCTTCACTAGCTTAACTGAGGACGCCTAGATGGCAGAAACATATGTATTAAGCAGAAGTAAATGCTGAAAATACGAGGTGCATTGTCCATGTGCATAGTTACAGATATGTAAATTATTTACATGTTTGTTTCATATTGTACAAACGCTTTATACGTGCTTAACGTATTGTCATACTTAAACAAAACCTTTTTGTATACACACTATATTAATAATAAAAAAAAAACGAATAACAATATAAAACTAATTACTAACAATAAACATATTTATATATTTATATATTTATGTAAGTTTACTCGACGATAATTCGGTATTGAATATCTCAATCCCTTCCTCGACGGTTTATATATGAATGTGAAATTTCTTCTCGAGCGTTCTGCAATATGTATTTTCTTCGTACTAAGATAGCATTAACAAAAAAACTAAAACTATTTTTGTGTTTAGGTTGACAGATTTTTCTGAAACCACTCCTCGTCATATCCTCATGATACGAGGGTTGTCTTTTATATTTTGCATATAGAGCTGGAATAAAACAGACGAAAGCTTTTAAATACTCTTTTTCGAAGTATTCTCCACTAAGATTAATGCACTTTTGCATTCACTCGAACCAACTCTGGAAGCAGTTATTCCACTCGTTTGTTGGTACAGTCAAAATGGCGTTTTTGAAGGGATCGATTGCTCTTTCTGACGACTGGAATCTTTGACTACGCAGTCCGTCTTTGATTTTCTGAAAGGTAAAGAAATCGTTGGGACTTAGGTCGGGTTTAACAATTCGACGTTTTGTTGCGGTAAAAATTCACTTGTCTTGTAAGCTATGTGCGAACTTGTATTATCTTGGTGGAGGATGATTCGTCGTTGTGGGTTGGTTTCTCGGAGGTCAGCGATGACTTGCGGCAATCAGATGGTTGTATACAAATCGGCAGTAACAGTTCTTTGATCTTCTGGAAAAATTGTTGTTACATCGCCTACTTTCGAGACAAATGTCGCAACGACCACTTTTTTGGAGGCATTTTGCGAACGGATGACTTTTATCGGCTTTTCTTCACTTCTTCTTTTTCACCTTTTTTATTTTCTGGCTCGTATGAGTAAATCTAAGATTCATCACCCCTCATGATGTTGTACACATTTTTAGAGTTTCCTGCGTTGAAGCGGTATAGAATTTTTGACACGGAATTCACCCTAGCTGTTTTCTGTTCTTCGGTCAACAGATTCGGTATTCAATCGGAAACTATCCTTTTTACACACAATTCTTCAAGCAAAATTTTTTGGACTGAGGTCTTTGAAATCCCTCAATAATGCTTCAATTTCGCGGTATGCCATATGCCGATCTTTGTTGATGCAGTGACCGACTTTTAAAGACTTTATAGTTTTTCGAAGTATTCTCCACGAAGATTAATAAACTTTTTCAAGCGCTCGAACCAAGTCTGGAAGCAGTTATTACACTCGTTTATTGGTACAGACAAAATTGTGTTTTTGAAGGCATCAATTGCTCGTTCTGACAACTGAAACCTTTGACCACGTAATCCATCCTTGATTTTCGGAGAGGTAAAGAAATCATTGGGTCTTAGGTCGAGACTGTACGGAGGTTGGTCCAACAATTCGACATTTTGTTGCGTTAAAAATACAGTTGTCTTGGGAGCCGTCTACGAACTTGCATTGTCTTGGTGGAAGATGATTCATCGTTGTGGGTTGGTTTCTCGTAGTTCAACAATGACTTGCGGTAAGCAAATGGTTATATACCAGCCGGCAGTAACAGCTCTTTGATCTTGTGGTGAAATTGTTGCTATATGTCTCTATAAAAAGATGGTCGCAAATACCGCGACCATCTTTTTAGAGACATTTCGAGAACGGATAACATTTGTCGGCTTTTCTTCACTTTGGAACACCCCAAGCAGACGGCTGGCGTTTATTTTTTGGCTCGTGAGTAAATCCAAGATTCATCACCACTCATCATATTGTAAGTTATCGTTTTTGGAGTTTCCTGCGTTGAAGCGGTTTAGAGTTTGACACTAATTCACTCTAGCTATTTTCTGTTCTTCCGTCAATAAATTTCTTTAATTCAGGTCTTCGTAATCCCCAATAATGCCTCAATTTCGCGATATGTCACATGTCTTCGTTGATAATCTTGCGCACAGCATCGACGTTTTCCTGAGTGACAGCTGTTTTTGACACACCTGCTCTTAGATCGTCGCTAAGACTAATCCGTCCACATTTCAATTCTCCATACCAATGAGAAATTATTGACTGACGTGGTGCTTCATTATTGAAAACAGAAATCAACTCAGCGAGGCACTCTTGCTGAGATAATTCGAAAATTATAAAAATTATTGCGCGAAAATTTTCACGGTTTAATTCCATTTTATCAACTAAATTGTTTATTTTGACAGTTCGTTGTAGCTACAACGCTACACATATCGCACTAAAATATCAGTATCAATACACCTCTTCCTATTTTCTTTCTTGGTAGGTGGAATCTTTCAATCGACCTTCCGAGTAGGTGGACACAGTGTTTAGTAAATGTTACCCGTACTAGTCTACTGATTTCATTTAGTTCTGTTGCGGTCCATCGCGTTATACCAAACGTATACCTTAATACTGGTAGTGCATATGTGTTGACTGCGGTGACTATATTCTGACCTGAAAGTTTAGTTTATAGGATCAGATTAATTCAACGTTTGACTTCTTCAGTTATTTGTTCTTTTCTTCGGTTTTTATCTATCCCTCTGCTCTGTTCGGAACCTCGATATTTGTATGTTTCTTGTGGTTATTTGTATATATTCTTGTGCGTCTAGTGTGTGTTCTAGCGTAAAGTTCCCCGAATCAATACAGACGCCCTCTGTTTCTGTTATTCTTAATAGTCTTTCGAAATTTTTTTCGTATTGTTGAATAAAGTTTCAGGTCGTCCATATGGGGTATTAATTATTTACTTCCTCCAAATTTATAGTCTATCCTGTCCACATTAAGCATAGTTCACAACGGGTTTATCGCCATGCAGAACCAGAGAGCGCTTAGCGAATCCATCGCTGGTTCAAATCCGGCCGAAGGACCACATGAATATTGATTAAAGAACAGAACATTCCTTAAAAAAGGTATATAACCCCTTACCGCAATTATTAATCGTATCCTGAATACGTATTTCGACAACTAAGTTGTCATCATCAGTAGGTAAAATCACTAATCAAGGTGTCGCACCTGGGGGCACACTAAAGCTAGAACACCGCTTACGCAACAACTACTTTACACGGCGTCCACGTATAGACTAATTTAAACATGCAATTATATCCAACGAAAAGATCGACAAACTTACCTCTCTTAGGAAAACGGCATTCACATATGTTTATACTCCAATTTGAAATATATCGAACGAAAGATCGACAAAAATTACCTCTCTTAAGGAAACGGCACTCAACATGTGTTAATACTTCAATTTAAAACGTCGACGATCCTTTTATGGTTCTAACAATGAAAAGAGACAAGTGAAGGGGATCGGTCCTTTATCACTGTTCATGGAGTGTTGTATGTTTTTAGCGATATGTATACTTTCGTAGGCGTCAAGATCGCGGGGGTTATTAATGCCCTTGACCAGCTTTAACCCTTTAATCGAGACATTGTGTAGTGTACTTAAAGCATGGTTGGCAACGTTAGATTTATCCGGTCTATTGTATTTAATATGTGATATGTGTTCTTTAAACCGGGTTATTATTAGTCGTTTTGTTTGGCCTATATATTTCAAATTACAATCATCGCAACTAATTTCGTATATACCTGATTTCATACAACACTCCATGAACGGTGATAAAGGACCGATCCACTTCACTTGTCTCTTTTCATTGTTAGAACCATAAAAGGGTCGTCGACGTTTTAAATTGAAGTATTAACACATGTTGATTGCCGTTTCCTTAAGAGATGTAATTTTTGTCGATCTTTCGTTCGATATATTTCAAATTGGAGTATAAACATATGTGAATGCCGTTTCCCTAAGAGAGGTAAGTTTGTCGATCTTTTCGTTGGACATATTTGCATGTTTAAATTAGTCTATACGTGGACGCCGTGTAAAGTAGTTGTTACGTAAGCGGTGTTCTAGCTTTACTGTGCCCCATGTGCGACACCTTGATTAGTGGTTTTACCTACTGATGATGACAACTTAGTTGTCGAAATACGTATTTAGGATACGATTAATAATTATGGTAAGGAGTTATATACTTTTTTTTAAGTTTTCACTTAACCACAAGCTCCAAAGAAAGCCTTTTCAGAACATTACTTAATGATATATTTAACAAAAAATATGGTATATATACAAATTCTTTATACAACTTAATTCTAGCGGTTCTAAACATGTTAATTTTACATACATTAAAAAAGCGTAATTAAAAATCGAGGACATTTAATACGTGTTGCGGTATCGCTGATGTCTAAACTCGTTTAATTACTGAGTTTCCACAGATGATTATATAATGCATTTTGATGTTTTAATAATTATTCCATTTCACAATTTTTATGCGATGACTGCTTAGAATAATGAACTGGTTTATGTTAAATACCTGACCTGTAATTATTTCTGCATCAGCAGTATGCTGAACTCGTTTCGATTAAATACCTAACTTGGATATGTGAATTATTTGATTGCTAATATATAATACGTAACATATACAGTGCGATAATTATAAAATATGCACTACGTTATCTTATTTAGATTAAAATGATCTTGTTTAATCTGTGATTAAACACCTTCAAATATTCCTCTTTATATTTATATTTTACCTGTTTCTGCTGTTGTTCGGTTTATTTTATTAATAATTATTATGTTTATTATTATCATTATTATCTTTATTTTTTAAATATATTTAAATAACCCACAGATAACTCTCTCCCTAGCGCTTGGTTTGTATAATTCAAGTTTCATTGTATATACTTATATTTATCTATGAGGCTTCTCCATTTGAAACAATGTCAATACGTCAATCCGACATTTTCATTAAAAAAATATTTGAAATTGTTCTGATTATAAAGTTGTAAAGGACGGCCGGTTCGAACACTCTTTTTACTTTAATCACTTCTAGAAAGGTCTTTTAATATTTCTATGCAAACAAAGAGATGTCAGAAATGAACCATCGCCCGCGTCCGCCGAATGAAAACTTATTTCTAGAACTGAATCTGCGCTTACCCCGAAGCCAATCAGTATACAATGGTGGGTTTTCATTTTCCGCAAAAATGGTCTTTTTTGTGTGGCGTACGTTGCATTCCCGTCTTCTTTGTTTCATTTTGCATTCGTGCACGGACAAGTAGAAAATTGCAAAAATATGAATATTAATAAATAAATAGTACAGAGATAAAATGGTATTGTGTGCAGTTACCTCATGTTTGTGTAAAACTGACATTGTTTCGCTTTGAACTCTCAGAGTTGAACAAACTGTTCAGCGGGAAACTTCAAAGAAAATTGTAGAAAAATCGCATGTGGGCACAGTGAAAGTACAAAAATTACACAGAAATATAAATTGAAAAATGTTATTGAAGTCTTATACAGGGTGGGGCATAGGAACCAAGTGTTTTTGGTTTGGGTAGTACTCGGCCATTAGAAAAGGGAGGGGCGCGCGGTTTATTACAATCCATTCCTCGACTCAAAGCATTTCACTTTCTCAGTTGCCACTTGCCATCATGGAGAGGTGGACGCTAGAGCAACGCGTGTTCGCGTATGATTGTTTTGTTCGAAGTGGCGAGTCGGTGACTGCAGTACAGCGTGAATTTCGCAGAAGATTTAATATCCATCGTAATGACTCTGTTTCTGCCCGAGACACCATCTTACGCTGGGTCAATAACCTTCGAACAGTAGGTTCAATAATGAAAAGAAAGCCGCCCGGTCGTCAACGTACTGTGCTTACTCCTGAGAATATTGAAAGGGCGAGACAAGCATTACTGCGAACTCCACGCCGCTCTGCACGTCGACATTCAGCTGCACTTCAAATCAGCAATCGCACTGTACGGCGGATTTTGCATGGTGACTTACATTTTCACCCATACAAAATACTGGTTGCCCAACAATTAAATGTAAGAGATTACGCCCAACGCTTGAGTTTCGCACAACAAATGCTTGAACTTGTTCAGGAGAATGAAAACATGTTGTTACTCATGAGTGATGAAGTTCATTTCCATCTTACGGGGGCCGTCAATACACAAAATTGCCGGTTCTGGGCTGACGAGAATCCACGACAGTTACATCAGATGCCATTACATAGTCCTAAGGTAACAGTTTGGTGTGCGGTGGGAAAATTTGGCATCATTGGCCCATATTTTTTTGAAGAAAATGGGGTCACCGCTACAGTAACATCTGCGCGTTACATTCATATGGTGAATAACTTTTTCATACCTGAATTGTTAAGAAGAGGTGTGGATATTCAAGATTTGTGGTTACAGCAAGATGGGGCCACGGCACACACCGCCAGAGCATCTATGGCTGTTCTTCGCCACCTGTTTCCAAATCGTCTAATTTCGAGATTTGGTGACGTTTTGTGGCCTCCTCGGTCTCCCGACTTATCGATTTGTGATTTTTATCTATGGGGGTACCTCAAGTCACGTGTTTACGAGGCCAAACCCCGTACGTTAGACGCATTAAAGGAATCGATTCGTTATGAAATCTCCCTAATCGACAGAGACATGCTGGAAAGAGTGGAGGCCAATTTTCGTCAACGGCTGCAACAGTGTATCAATGAAAACGGACATCATATGCCAGATGTAATTTTCCGTACTTGAATATTTCAAAATGCTTTATTATTAGCTATGTTGTACTACCAATAAATTTTTTTTAGAGTAAAAACTAATAATTTTATTATCATTTCAAAAACACTTGATTCCTATGCCCCACCCTGTACATATACTATGAATCGGTGTTTGTCGGAAAATATTGTTTAGCGATGAAATCTCCTTTACCCGAAATGGTATCAATAACACCAGGAATTCACATCGTTGGGTCTTTGAAAATTCACGACAAACTAGGGAATCCCATTTTCAACATAGATTTTTGGTGAATGTTTACGCAGTATTATTGACGACAGTGTCATTTGTCCGTTTATAGCACAGGTCAATATTTTCTTCTATTTATTTTTCTTTAGAAACTATGTACAATTTGCGTTTCAAGTTCTAACAATAGTAATAACTATATAATGAAACAGATATGCAAAATACATATCCGTCACTGTAAACATGGACAAACACCTCGTATTTTTAGCATTTACTTCTGTTCAATACATATGTTTCAGCCATCTAGGCCTCATCGGTTGAACTAGTGAAGCAATGTGTATATAAATTAATACAGATCTGTTAAACAACGGATCTGTATCTGTATCTACATTTACGCTAAAATCGTCTCCAAGCTATAACCAGTTTCGTTCTATCAGGCGACACTAATTTAATCAGTGACATCTGACGGAAGAAAGCGACTAGGCCAGAAAAGGCGATCTTCCGCTCGAATAGCAATGCTATTACGAAAAGCGGAAAAATACGTATATTGGTGCTGTCCATTAACTCGCGCCAGATGGCGGTAAATATACAAAAAAGGGATATTTATCAATACGTTTTTGCCTTCTTCGAGCGGAAGATCGCCTTTTCTGGCCTAGTCGCTTTCTTCCGTCAGATGTCACTGATTAAATTAGTGTCGCCTGATAGAACGAAACTGGTTATAGCTTGGAGACGATTTTAGCGTAAATGTAGATACAGATACCGATCCGTTGTTTAACAGATCTGTATTACACTAATTTAATCAGTGACATCTGACGGAAGAAAGCGACTAGGCCAGAAAAGGCGATCTTCCGCTCGAATAGCAATGCTATTACGAAAAGCGGAAAAATACGTATATTGGTGCTGTCCATTAACTCGCGCCAGATGGCGGTAAATATACAAAAAAGGGATATTTATCAATACGTTTTTGCCTTCTTCGAGCGGAAGATCGCCTTTTCTGGCCTAGTCGCTTTCTTCCGTCAGATGTCACTGATTAAATTAGTGTCGCCTGATAGAACGAAACTGGTTATAGCTTGGAGACGATTTTAGCGTAAATGTAGATACAGATACAGATCCGTTGTTTAACAGATCTGTATTAATTTGTATACACATTGCTTCACTAGTTCAACCGATGAGGCCTAGATGGCTGAAACATATGTATTGAACAGAAGTAAATGCTAAAAATACGAGGTGTTTGTCCATGTTTACAGTGACGGATATGTATTTTGCATATCTGTTTCATTATATAACAACTGCGTAATACGGCAAAAACGTATTGATAAATATCCCATTTTTGTAAATAGTAATAACAACAAATTTATTCTGGCAAGTCAGGTTTTAGAAAAAAAAATATTGAAAGGTAAATGAAATAATGTTAATTAGGTAATGTACAATGTAATGTAATGTACATTATATGTTCTTCTGCACTTTCTGATATCAAAGTCCAACAATAATCAGCAAGCCAAACATATTAATGAAACCTTTTGCCGTGTTCATCACTTACGTCGCCGAGATTCAAAGGAAAGAAATCTAGATGTAAATGCAAAAAAATTTACTTTAAGGCTCATATTACAGCCGAATTTATGGTAACTTCTAAGAAGTTCATTAACAAGTCCTAAATAATTAACAGATTTTCTGTTTTCTAGAAAATTATAGGTCATATTTTTAAAAACATTTGTTACCTTTATTTTTCACGCTAAGTTGCTTTGTATATATCTAGCTTAGTTCATTATACTCGTTATTTCCTTTGTGATCCCGGCTGACCCATTTAGAATGGATGGTGACGTGATTTTTGACTCCGCTTTGCGCGACGCAATTTTACGAGAGGCTTCTAGTAGACGCGCGAATAAAGAATTGTGTCTTTGTATGTGCTCCGTAAAGCGAGATAAAAGTAACGCTATACCTTAATTTTTATGGTAAATATTCGCTGCTAGCGGATTAAAAAAGAGTGTATGTAATAATTCCTAGAAGGCCTGCTACCGTTAGTGATTTTGGGCGTCTTACTACGAAGCAATCAGACGTAATTAGGCATAGGCTTTCTTTATCCAATAAACGGGATAAATATATTTCACTACGAGGAAGACGGACAACCGAGCAAACAACGGAGATACAAAAAAGCTAGCCAATATCGCTTGATTGAACATCTAGACTCCACAACACGGACCAGCTGTGGTATTCTTCAAGACTAATCTTTTTTTGTGACACTTAACCTTTGTCGAATTTTATCTTTCTTTTTTGATTTGTTTTTATCACGATTTCAATTATTGATACCAATTTAAACGGTATATAGTCTTAATTAATTTTGTATATACGTATTTTTTTTGGGCTTAATTGGGTGTTCTATGATTATTAAACTTAATTCCTGAATTCGCATATTGATTACTTTCCGGAAAATTAGGAGACGTTAGCGAAGAGCAAGGATGAAAGATTTCACCAAAATTTGAAAGATATGGAAATGAGGTATCAGGGATGGCGGAATACAAACATGTTGGCGGATTACTATTGGCTGCTGAGGCGAGATTAGTCAAATCGAAAATTTAAGAGAAAATTTCAAAGTAGAAGCTACGGAGAAAAAATGTTTCACAAAGATAAGTGACATGTTTGCACAATAAACAAGTAATCGGTTATCAAATTTTGATAGTTTGTTAGTTCTAGAATTAAGAAGAATTATTTTTTTTAATAATTATTTTTTTCTATGTAAAAGTGTAAAAGTGCAATTTCATTCTTATGTCTATTCTGAAAATTCTGGACGTGGTGGAGAAAAACTGAATATAAATTCGTAATTAGCGCATCAAAATACTTGAGGATCAGCAAAGTAAGGTGCTTTTTGCAATTTCTTTCTTATGTAAATTCTGAAAATTCTGGACGTGGTGGAGGAAAACTGAATATAAATTCGTAATTAGCGCATCAAAATACTTGAGGATCAGTCATCAAATTCAAAAGGGGACGTCATAACTCCGAATTTGCAAGCCTGTGATATCAAATAAAAATTACTAAAATTTTATATATAATACATTCTAAGATAAGATTACAATTTTAATTTAATCCTAACCGTAAAGAATTTAAGTCTTATTACGAGCAAGCGAATGTTCAAGAGCAATAATTTGTCACATTTGGCATGCCAGCACGACATCGACCTATTCGTCCGTTCTAGTACTGCTCGGTCGTGATAAAAGATACATTACATAGTATTCCTTGTGCATTCGAGCAATTCTGACTGACCTCGATTACGACTCGATTTCCTATAACGTCAGCATACTGGTTATTACACATCAGGAAACATATTGTTTCGAAATTCGTCGTCTCTAAATAAGGAAAAATAAGGATTGGAACAGAAACAAGATATATTCTCTTAGCTTAAAATATACGAGGTATCTTGAAAATTTTGAATTGGTTGATTACAGTCGTACTCCTCGGAACAAAATTAATAATATTTGCGAGTTTGTCATAGAAATAGTTTAATTTGATTAAATATCCGATTTTGGTATAGCAAACATTGATTATATTTCATTTCAATAAATAAACATGGCTTTATTACTGATGGGTACAATTACCAACTTACCTACAATATCCCAGTACATCTGCCAGGTTTTAGATAGACACGAGCAAGTTAATATTATTTACATTGACCTGCCCAAGGCTTTTCATGTAATTAATCATAGGATACTTTTGAGCAAACTAAGCTCGCTTGGTTTTGTTCCGACTTACTTTATTACTGATAGATCTACAATTGCCAACTTGGTTAAATTATCCAGTATATCTTCAAGATTTTTAGATAGACGAGGACATGTTGATCTTATTTACACTGACCCATCCAAGGCTCTTGACCTAATTGAATACAGGATTCTTTTTGGTTTTGGATTTGCTCCACCTTCAATAAAACTTTTACAATTTTACTTGAGTCAAAAACATCCTATTTAACATATCAAGGATTTTCTTCTCAATTCCGATTTCCCTAAAGGATCCAATCGGGGTCCTGTATTATTCATTTAATTTATTAATGATTTACTCCTAAAACTCTAATATTCTGCGAATAATATTAAAATATTCTCCGAAATTTCTTACATAAATTGTGTTCATAAACTTTAACAAAGTCTGAATTTGGTTGTTGTTTAGATCAAGAAACTTAAACTCACACTTAATATTACCAAATGCTGCATAGTTTCTTACACTCGTTCTTCTTCGCCGTTTGCTTTATCGTGTATAGAAACAGTGTGAAGGACCCCATCCCAGCCCAGAATCGTAAGAGCAATCATGAACAACGACCGCGAAAGCCTGCAAGCTAGATTAGATATAATGTTGCATATCTAGAAATAAGTATAAACAACAGAAATATAAGGTCTATAAAAATTTAAAACGCCTGAAAAAGATGAAAAGATTCCGCAGCGTTACTTAAAGTAATAAAAGCGAACACCAAAAGAAGGCGTATACAAGACACCTAGGGCCTACAATTGAATACTAATATGAATTATGGACTATGAACAAGATGGAATAAAACGAACGATATGGGAAAAGAAGACCTTAAGTAGCGATTATGGACAAAAAAAGCAGACAGATACTTATATAATACTGCTAGTATTTGATAAGATCTCATGAAATAAAATGGCTGTGGTAAAAACGCAAAATACCAGAACACTTAAGAAAGTTTTAAAACAGAGAGAACTTTATATAGTCTAGTACTCTCGAGGCTGAAGGACGACCGAACAACTAGAGTCCATCCCTAAAGAAAAATTGGGCTTCAAACCAGGACTTTCGTGTAACTTCCTTATCGAGGTTAACGGAAGCAATCAGTGATGGACCCCAGCACCGGGAAACAAAGGCAGCTGTATTTTTTGGCATGGTTTCCGCCTTCGACACGGTTTGGAACGGTGGAAAGTTGCATAAAGTGTCAGTAATGGAAATTAACCCCGAATTAGTGCGGCTGATAAGATTTCACTTAAGCAATGAAAAATTCCGCATTGGGCGTTGGGATGTTGTGAGACGAGACCGATACAGGCTTGTGTTCCCCAAATACCGCTGCTAGCACTAGAATTATTTGTAATATACATGACGGATATACCAAGAACTCCCAGTGTATAAATTGCGATGTATGCCGACTATACGACCCTCTACACGACAAGTCGTAACGAATTGCTCACGACAGGCTCCAGTGCTCGGTCAACGAATTTTTATATTGGGTAGACAAGTGGAGGCTGTAAGTCAACGAGAGCAAGTGCATTGCAGCCAGATTCACAAAAGAAATCTCGCTCTCCGACGAATCCATCGATGTCGAGGAGACTAGGTTGCCGTGATCCGGCCCAGATCAGTATCTGGGGCTGAACACGGACAGAAGAGTCGCATAGGCAGCGTATATAAAGCAGATGAGCCAAAAATTCGTTGCGGTTAGGAGCTGGTTAATGTCGCTCCTGGTGCGAGAATCATCCCGCTGACCCTTAAAACAAAGAACCTGCTGTATAAATCTGTCGCGCGCGAATGCGGGCAACGCTGCCGGGAGCCGAAACGACTGAACGGGTGGGGTGCTGACGTGGTGCTCTACTCGGTGGTAGCCTAGCATATGCGCTGCCAAGCTCTAGGGGGGTCTACCCGAAGGGCAGACAGGTGTCATTCCGCCTTTCCAGCAGGGAAGTGAGGAACCAACCCACGCGGCGCAAAACACGGCGCCGCGCAATGCACACACCACTAGGACCGGTCTTGGGCGGTAACCTGGCCAGGCTACCGTGAACAGCACACACACGCTCGCGGTGTGTGCAGTGCCCCCGCGATAGCGGAAAACTTCAAGACGGCACAAAGTGTGGCCATCATCAACCGTTGCTGCGGTTGACGACGAGCAACTACGTGCAGACTCTGCTTCGCGGGCTTGGGCCCTGCCTCGACGGGGCGGGTGTCGGACTATCGAAGTACAGTACGGAAAAAGAAAGAAGTTGCTGGGAAAGGGCTGTCGGCCCTGCGCTAGAGCTGGTTCTCCGATCTCTCAGAATTAGCGCAGCGCGACATAAAACACAGTCACGAGCGCGCTAACATATCTCACCCCCTACACGTGCGCGCTCGCATAAACACAAAACCACACACCTGCCAGCAGCGAACAACAGACAAGTCCACACTTAGAGAGAGACACAAGCTGCCAGCAGCAGACAACACGCAATTTCACACTCAGAAAGAGAGGTAAGCCACCAGCAGCGGAACAATTACAAGCTAAGGATTTTTTCAAATTAGCATGAAACAATGAACACAGTTCGCACACACACGCACACAGACACACACATATACGTACATAAACACACACTAAAGACGATGCAGATCAACCCTGCAGACCATTTTAGTAGTTTTGATATTAGTGATGCCGGTTTTTTCTCATTGTTACAGCTACCGCCATTAGTGCGGCGCCGGTGCGGGGACGAGTGGATCGGAATCCCGGACAGGACAGGGAAGCCCTCGGACCAAAAGGGATTAAAAATGTATAGAGCGAATGAAGTACTTAAGGAGCAGACTACATCTGCAGGTTAGAAGCGAAATTATAAACATTAAGCAGGGCGCGGACTAGGTTCGTATTAGTTTAGTTGTAAGATTAGTTAAATTAAGCTATTTAATTAGACTAGTAAAGCACGGAGTTTAGGATCCGATGTAGTGCCCCTAGGCGGAGCACCGGAATTTAGGATAATGTCATGTACAATGTACAATGTATTATCTTAAGTTAAGTAAATAAAGTGTATAAATCTGTCCTGCGAATTACTTCTTGGATTCTACCTAAGAATCCAAAAAGCTATGATATCCAAATCGAATCCTGTAATTCTTATGAGATGTTCTTCATTAAATTAGGCAAAGAGAGATGAAAAATATCACACATTTCCCACCTCTAGCACAAACAAATTTAATTGTAACTTTTTAATCTAACTTGGTACAGGGTTGGCCATTTAAGGTTGCGGTTTTTGAAGTCATATTAAACATACAAAACATTAATTTAAAAAAATGATTTATTTGTGCAATTAAACAACAAGATCTGCGGTTTAATAAATCAGGTTTTCGAAGTGAGAGCCTCGAGCAACGATAACATTTCGCAGCCTCTTCTCAAATTCTCCACAAACTGCCTGAAGTGTGGCGTACGGTATCGCTTCTTTTCGCTGCCGTATTGCCATTTCAAGGTCATCCAGGCTGTCTATACCATCGCGATATACCGTATCTTTTAATGATTCCCACCGGTAGAAATCGCAAGGATTGAGGTCTGGACTATATGGTGACCATGTTATCCCTCCGCCTGTAAACTTTTGAGCGTCAAGACCAATGATTCTGTTACCGAAATGTTCTTGAAGAATGTTGAAAATTTCTTCCGTGCGATGCGGACGAGCCCCGTCTTGCATAAACCATGCATTCTCCACCATATTTAATCTATGCGCCACGGGAATCAAAGACTCATTAAGCATTTCACAATATTTTTGCGAAGTAACGGTTCCATTGACAATCACGGCACCGATAATTCCTGCCGCCGAGATAGCACACCATACAGTAAACCGTCGAGGGTGAACAGGACCAACAATTGCTGGATGTGGATTTTCTGTCCCCCAATGTCTCCAATTTTGCTTATTCACATAACCGGATTCATCGAAATGTGACTCATCCGACCACCACACTCGTTCCAATGACATGCTGCCATTTTCAATGCGTTCGATGATTTCGTTCGCGAAATTGTAGCGTCGCTCCATATCAAACGGTCTCAACGGCTGATCGATCTGGATTTTGTATGCTTTCATCTTTAGATCTTGCTTTAGGATCCGTCTTAGTGTTGTACGGGGTATTTCAAGTTCTTGAGATGCTCTTGAGGTCGATGTTGAAGGTTGAGCTGTAAAGTGCTCTCGTACTCGTTCTATGGTTTCAGGTACCCGGATGGTCTTTTGACGTTCTCTAACAGTTGATCTTTCGTCTGCCGCAGATGCTGTTGCTTCAAATTTCATTACAATCCTAAGATATTGTCGGATTAGTAGACATGGAAACACGATAACGAATACATTGTTACTTTTCCAAATTTATCTTTTTTTCCTTACCTTTTTATAGTGTTTTCCGTTGGTGCGATATTTCTCTCGAATAGAGTACGCAAGAGTCTTGCCGTAGCTGCAAAAGATTCCCCATTTCTATAATAATATTTTATTAATTCCACACGCACTTCCGTTGGATACGACGCCATCTCGAAAACTGACAAGGCAAATTTTTCATATATTTATTGTAAACCGCGCTTGGCCCTCTAGTGTAAAAAATATATATTATATTAATTTCTATATATACAAGGGAATAGCGCGATTTTTAAAACCGCAACATTAAATGGCCAACCCGTTACATCCTTCGAAGATAAGCTCGTTCTAAAAAGGATATCTTATTTTATTTAGCCACATTCATCAGTTACATTGCAGACGATTTTAATTTAATTAAAACAAAATGCTGAAATAATTTAATCGATTCCTTTTCAAACTTCATACTTCATCTCTCAATTACGTAATGATAACGGCAATTTATTTTGTTGTGTGAATTATATTCTATCCACGAGAATAAACCTGTAAATCAATTAAAGTGAAAAATTACCCGCTAGGTTCAAAAGCGGCAGAAACTAATACACGCAAGTATTGCATATTCATTCCAATCAAAAACGGGTTTAAAACTTCGTACCACGTATTGATTTGCTTAATTACAGAGTCATATTAATTAATTTCTCGCCGGGCTTTTAATTAAATTGAAGCGAGTTGTTTCTCGATTTTTCAAGGGCACTTTTCCATAATTAACTTTAGTTCTAAACACGTCCCTTAACCCTTCTATTGTTTTGCCGATTGATCAATGCCAGGAAGGCGCCAATTTCCAATGTAGCAAAACACTGAATCGCACTAATATACGAGCACCTATACATGTACTGTAGATCTGATCTGAAAAAGACTGAATAATTTATTACCTGCAATTTATTTGTGCATTATGTAAGTAAAAATATTAGTAAATATTAAACTGCTTAAGTACTAGCGGTACCAATTCCAATAAAGAGTCCGAACAAGACTGACTGATTCCCTTCTTTAAGTTAACAATAACAAGAAATAAGAAAGAAGACAGTATGTAAAATAGAATAAACAATAATAAACATTATATTGCACTTTAACTACCCTGATTGATAGTCAAAAACGATATAAATAGTTTATCAATAAGAGCGT
The DNA here is from genome assembly GCA_935421215.2 of Melolontha melolontha. Classification (NCBI taxonomy): domain Eukaryota; kingdom Metazoa; phylum Arthropoda; class Insecta; order Coleoptera; family Scarabaeidae; genus Melolontha; species Melolontha melolontha. The sequence continues at coordinate 170,738,409 of OW285238.1, forward strand.
TAGGATTTTAACATGACACACAACAACGATTACAAGTATTATTTCATTATTTTTTATGATATTTTGAAGAGTAATCGGTGGCATTATATTTTGAATATAATATCGTTAAATGACCTCCCTGCTTTGCTCATATAAATGGATTCTTACGTCCCAATTTCTGATTACCTTTTCATACATATCAGGTGGTAAATCTTGAATTGTGCGTATCATGTACACCTAAAGGTCACGAATCGTTCGTCAACTTGTTCTCGTAGATCTGAGACTTGAAATAGCGTCACAGAGAAAAGTCCAAGGGTGACAGATCGCATTGGCGTGTATACCGTGGAACCTATGAAAGCACAGTTTCCATTACATGAATCAAGTAAAATAATGTGCATAAATAAAAAAGTTTAGTATTAAATTATTACCAAATATTACTAATTAAAGTGCGCCCATGTCGATTTCAAATGCTGACGATAGCGACGGGCGACGAACCATGCAACGTTTCCATGTATGAACAACCTGCTACGCTAGATATCTACAGCATACGGCTTAATAGCAAAAATGCCTAAAATAGCGACTGTGCCTGGATATTGCACCTTATTCAGAATTGCGTATGGATGAAGAAAAAGTGTTTTGCATAGCATGTTGCAAGATTGTGAGTAAAATTTTAAGTTTATTCCCTCTTATTAATTAATTAATTAAGTTTTTAATTATTCCTTTATCTTTTACTAACAGTTATTTTATAAGAAAACAATCGATGATGTGATATTTTTTTTTGCAGATTACAAGTGAGAGGAAGTTCGTCGACCAACATATGAAAAGTCCATCTCATGCTGCAAAACTAACAAAGATGAAATTGTGGAAGAAGGATCAGCAAACATTACCGCAATATTTGCCAACTTCCAAAAAATCGGAACAAGAACAATTTAATTAAGATTTGTGTCAAATTTTGTGTTGGTAGATATTCCACTACATAAATTAAACGATTTAAATGTCAAGTTATTTTTGAAAAAGTACATCAGCAAATTTAACATTCCCGACGAGAGCACGTTAAGAAAAAATTCTATCTAAAAATCTATGCAGAAACATTGAATAGCATTAAGAAAGTTGTTGCAAACAATTATCTTTATTTATCTGTAGATGAAACTACTGACAGTGTGGGCCGATACATAGTTCATTTAATTATTGGTATCCTTAACGTATCTGTTAAATCTTATTTAATTTCATCCAGGAAGTTGGAAAAGGCAAATAATTTGACAATAACAAGGTTTATACAAGAAGAAATGGCAACTTTCTTCTTATCGGAATCGATTCCAACAGAGAAAATTCTATTGTTTTCGACGGATACTGCACCATACATGGTGAAGGCAAGTTTCAACTTGAAAATCTTTTACCCAAATTTAATTCACACAACTTGCTTGGCGCACGGACCAAATCGTGTTACAGAAGAAGTCAGACATCATTTTCCCTTAGTAAATACTTTAATTAGTAGTGTTAAGAAAGTATTTTTAAAGGCTCGATTACGAGTTCAGTTTTACAAACAACATTTACCCGGTGTTCCACTTCCTCCTCAACCAGTAATCACACGATGGGAACGTGGTTGGAGGCTGCTATTTTTCATGCAAATCATTATGAAGGAATAAAAACAATTATTATGGATCTTGATAGGGATGCACAATCTGTGATAGACGCCCAAAAGGTGTATTCGAGTAAAGAAATACCTCAACAGTTGGCGTTTATTCAAGCCAATTACAGTTTTATTTCCACTTCTATATTGCAGTTGGAAAAACAATTTATGTCGCTAATCGAGAGCGTTGAAATAATAAACAAATTTGAAAAGTCATATTTTGATGTTAAAGGAGAAGTGGGACAGTCCGTGTACGAAAAATTTTTAAGTGTAATAGGAAAAAATGAGGGTTTTAAAAAGCTAAAGGACACTGCTAAAATCTTGTGTGCTGATTCAGTAGAAAATATTGAGTTGACAATAGATGATATTTATAATTTGAAATATGCTCTTATAACAAGCATCGACGTAGAACGAACCTTTTTAATATATAAATAGATGTTTTCAGACAAGCGTCACAATTTTTCTGTTGAAAACTTTGAAAAATATGTGATTGTAAATTGTTTTCATAGTTAATTATGTTGTAAAATGTTCTAAATAAACTTGTAGTAAACATAATAGAATATTTTTTTCTACAGCATTCAATTCCTCGTATTTTTTTTACCTGCATATTTTTCATAAGGAAGTGCATATTTAGGCTAAAACATCTACATATTTTCAGTTATTTTTTTTTTCATATAATCCGGCCTTCTATTATGTAGAGAACGGACGCAATTTCCATAAAACGCAATCGACAATTGGAATTGTGTATAACGTCGCTCAGTACATCCCGGCGTAATTCAATGAAGTATTTGTTTGACTTACTCGGACACCTGGTCTCGCCGCGATAACAATGGACAAGCCAGCTATTGTATTCGGAGAATATAGTGTTTTTTAAAGTGTTTTCATGAGCGTAGATAGAAGCGGGGTTTTTATAATGTATTTTATTTATTAGTTTATATTTTGTAAGATAAATAAAGTGTTGTGAGTAAGTTTATTGTTTTCATAGTTTTAACTGTTAATTACATCGTCATTTTTGTGATAGATCCTGTTTAATATCGTTTGATTGAATCTATTTCTACCAATTATTTCGACGTAAGAGTGGGCATTGAATTTCGTTCGGTTTCAATAACTTACGCACACATTTTTAGTTTTCATTTATTTAGATCTAGAGCATTGTTTAAGTTACTTTTTCATACATGATATGGAAGAATGTCGAGAACGGCATTGTAAAACAATGGCGAGTTGGATTGACGGTCATACTGATTGTATGTCCATTGTCAGTGATTCCGAAATTAATTACAAAAATCCGTAAAATATCGTCAAAAATTCGTCACTTAGGATCGCAAACACATCTGAACTCTGTAAAACTTTTATGGCGGCTAATATTCCATTAAATAAACTTAGCAATCCCACTTTAAAAATATTTCTGAAAAAATATACTGGTCGAAATGTTCCTGATGAATCAACTTTACGCAAATATTATGTTTCTAGGTGCTATACGAGAACAGTAGAACGCATTAGAAGCCATCTTTTAAATCAATACATATTGATAAGCGCCGACGAAACGGTGGATATGTTAGGACGCTGTGTGGTAAATGTTGTAGCTGGTGTACTACATCCAACTATTCCCTATAACTCATATGTAATAGCAACAAGTATTATAAATAGAGTTGATGCGGAAACAGTTGCTGAAACCATTAAGGAGAATATGCAAAAAATGCTTCATTCGGACGCCACGTACAAAGAAAAAATACTTTTATTTGTCAGTGATAGTGCTGCGTATATGTGAAAAACAGGCAGACTATTGAAGAAAACATATCCTAATATGCTGCATATTACTTGTGTAGCACATGCTCTCCACAGAATCTGTGAATATATCAGAGGCACTTTTCCGGAAGTTGATAGACTTGTATCAGCTTTTAAAAAAGTTTTCAGAAAAGCACCATTGAGAGTAGCTCTTTTCAGGGAAAAATTTCCATCTCTGTCACTGCCTCCCACTCCAGTAATAACTAGATGGGGAACATTGCTGGAAGCTACTAGTTATAATGCTGAGAATTTCGATAGTCTAAAACATTTCGTAACACTACTAAAGGAGGATGCTAGAAGTATTGGTGAGTGCATGGAGCTCACACAAATCCCAAATTTAAAAAATCAGTTGTACTTTCTTCACGAATCCTTTGGAAAATTGCCAAAACTAATCACTTATTTTGAAAATCGAAATCTCAAATTAAATGACGGATTAACCACATTAGATGTGGCTGTTAATAATTTGAAAAGTATTCCAAGTGACTTCGGATTTGGCCTTCGGCAAAAGTTTGAAGCAATTCTTAATAGAAATCCAGATTTAATTACATTGCAGCAATTATGTATGGAGACAATTCCACAAAATCTAACGGCTAAATATGAAGAAATAAAAGAATATTTCCAGTATGCACCTATAACCAGTTGCGACGAAGAAAGGACGTTTTCTATTTATAAGGATGTACTTAATTCAAAGAGAACAAAATTGACAGAAGAAAACCTTGAGAAACTATTGCTAGTCAATATTAATACTCCTTTACTCAACTTGAACGACAAAATGAACAAATAAAAATGTTCCAATTATAGAAATAAAATTAAAAACTTTAAAAATACAACTTTCCAACAAATACATATGTATTTCGTAATTTTATAGATCACCACCCGTTTGTTTTCCAATTATATAAATAAAATTAAAAACTTTATAAATACAACTTTTCAACAAATAAATATGTATTTCGTAACTTTATAGTTCACCACCCGCTCGTTTTCCAATTATATAAATAAAATTAAATATTTTAGAAATACAGCCTTTCGCCAGTACTGCACTGGGTGGTAAGCATGTCCGTTCTCTAATTATAAGTAACTGTAACATTAGCTACAAAATTTGTAATTTAATTTTGCAGTAAACATACATTAACATCTCGTATAATGGCACCTTGTTACAGATACAAGTTCTGAGAAATGCTCTAATAAGTTAAAAGTTGATACATAAACAAGACGTGCCCTAGGGAAGTTAAACAATAAACCAAGGTGTAACTTAGCCGTCCTTACATTAATCCACGACAAAAGCAATGATTTATTAATGTTGTATGAAGGTGTTATTTATTTGTATATAATGAATGCTTGTAAAGAAATGATGTTATGATGTATAAAAAAATTACATTGTAATTGATTTTACATTTGCGACCGCTGTTTCAAAAATAAATATATTCTTATGCTAGGTGCCGTAATCTGGTATAAAATTATAGGATTTTCTTCTGCTTGAATTGTATTAATGTCGTTACTAAAAAAATAACGAAGTGAAAGCATTTAATCCCTCATGTATAACTATTATTTAACTAATATCTAATTTGATATTTTTTTTTGAATTAAGGTAATAATAATTACAGCAGTGTTCGTTAGCTTCGTAATACAAATGAATGCCGAAATATTAGTATACATACGAGGAATAGTCAGAAAAGAAGTTTTATTTGAGATTTGTGTTGATATGTGGTGGACTTAGCATGAACTGCATCTTATAGAATACCGCCTCATTCCGAGCAAACGCAACAATCCGAATGTGCAATTATTTCTCTCGCTCCTAATACAATTCCCCTGAATGCTGTAGGCGCGTCAACATCGATGTCATATGTCATACATACTGACATATTATGGGCCCGCGTAAAAAAAATTATCTGATTACCAAATTACTATTAAAGGACTATAAATTGTTTAGTCATGTGTTATGGTAATGAGTAAATTGCAATACGTTATACTGACCATGGTCACACAAAGCTTAATGAAATTATTAATAAGCGGTTAAGAAAATGGCAAAGAAGGCTTCAAGATCAAACAATTTATTTTACAATCATTTAATTTTAGTATGCGGTTAACGGAAGAGCAGCATATGCCAAAATCGTTGGAAATATCGCTAAGTGTCAAATTTGAATTTAGTTCTATTGCAGCGCATACTAAAATGGACGTATCATTAGGAACTCTGCGATTTGGGAATAATGGTTTTAAATTTTATACATAACCAGTAATGTCTATTTTCTTTTTAAGTCTACAAATTGTACCTTTGTTCGGGATGGGCCTGTCGGGATACCTTCCCGCAAATAAGTCACATACTGTTTGATAAGAATTATCAGCGTGGTACCATTTCATCATGTTGATAAACGTAATGCTAATGAGAACTCATAATTATTGAATTCTCACATACATGCCATTGCCGCTCTAATTCGTTGCATCAATTTCTACACACGACAAAATCACCTATGTCTAAGAATGTAGCTGCAACGTGTCACGGCGTCAACCGTCCACGTTGTCCGGGAAAATGAAAAAATGTGTGAAAGCCTTATCCATCCGGGATGTGTAGACGTCGAAGTTTCATAGTTATTACTAATTGTCATGTGTAGAAATTGATGCAACGAATTAGAGCGGCAATGGCATGTATTTGAGAATTCAATAATTCTGAGTTCTCATTAGCATTACGTTTATCATCATTAGTATATATATACGCAGTATAGAAATAAAAGTCGTATCTATTTCTGGGTAAGGTGTATTGACAATTAGTAATAACTATGAACCGTCGACGTCTACACACATCCCGGATGGATACGGCTTTCACACATTTTTACCATTTCATCATTTCGGCTTTCTCTTCTAGTGTATAACGCGGCATAATCACTATTCAGACGCTTAAGAGACTCCGTATAGGGTGACAGTGGTGACACTAATTTGTAATATTAATTGTCAAATGGTTACGCGACAGACTGTTTTGTGATTGGCTAAACGCGTTCAGGGGATTTGTATTCGGAGCGGGAGAAATATTCATACATTCGGATAGTTGCGTTTGCTCAGAATGAGGCGGTATTTCTAAAAGATGTATTTAGTACGAGGACTGATCCCTTTGCTCCGCTTCTGACCAAAAGATTAGTAGAAAGAGGTGCAGAAACAGGTTGAACAGTTCCCCCCCCCCTAACCTCTAATATTGCCCATATAGCATCAGTTGATATAGCAATAATTAGATTACACTTAGCTGGAATTTCGTCTATTTTAAGAGCAGTAAATTTTATTACTACTGTAATCACTATACGATCAACAGGTATAACTTTTGACTGCATACCTTTATTTGTATAATAATTTCCCCTAACTGTTCTACTTTTATTACTCTCTCTTCCAGTATTAGATGCTAGAAAGAAAACATAAAAAAGAAATGGTGGTTAACGGAAGGTCAACTCCATACTAAGAAGCTACTAGAGGGGGCTGGACGCTAGGCTTTCAGCCAACCTAATTCGTAGTAATTAAAGAAATTAAAATTGTTACCGCCTTAATAACTAAACATTGGCCTTTAAGGAAGCATTTGTACTGCATGGGCTTGGTTAGCGAGTTCTGGTGTAGAAGATGCGGGAAATAAGAAGAAACTAGCCTTAATTTAATATGTACTTGCGAAAAACTGAAGGAACTCAGGCCAGAACATTTCGAAAGTCATCCATTGAATTCTGCCATAGCACTCAAATTTCCCCTGACGAGGATAGTGACTTTCATTGAGGACACAAACTAACAGAGTAGAACTGAGAGATCCATTGGAGATGGTACAGAAAATAGTGTGCTCAAGTGCCTTGACTTACTGACTTTCAACCCAAAGATTCAAAAGAAGAAGATATATGTTTAGGTGTTACTAACAATTTAGAAAGCTAGTAGAGGGGAATGATTTAATTTTGTTTTTTCACTTAGTATCGGACCTATTTTTACTATATCTATTAATATCTAAAGCTTCAAATAAATTAAGTTTTTTGCGTCTATCCTATACATGCAAGATTTTAAAGTCTTTGCTAAATTTATGGTTTACTTCTAGTTGCTAGTTTAGTTCTTATTATCGTTGTAGCTTTTTTCGTGTACCTTAATCCTCTGTTCAAAGGTACGTCCTGTTTGACCAATATAGATTTTGTTGCAGTTACATCTTAACAGGTAAATCTCTGAGTTCGCCTTTCTTTCTGTTTTATCTTTGTCACTACTAATGTATTTTGGCAGAGAACTGGAATACTACGAATTCGCTGTTGGCTTTTTGAATTCATTTTCAGAGCTTGACAGATGTTGGCTCTATGTATGTGATCAATGATACTATAGGTGCGATAACATTGGCAGTGTTATCCCACTGGCGATTTGGTGAAGAGCACATTTTCAAAAGGTATCTTAGCCAAAGACGCTACGCTTAACACTATCTTTCTTTTTCAGATTGTTCTACTGAAGATGGCAACTTAGTTTCCGAAATACGTAATTAGAGTTTATTAGTTTATATCGTAGTTAGGGTTTTTGCTTGTTTCTGTTTCTTTCCGAAGGGATGATGTATTGAATCAAAATGAAAATTGGGTCCAAGCAAAACACCATGCAATGGCATAAAAGAGCACAATGTCCCAGTCGGGCGAAAACCTCTTGGCAACGTTTTTTTGGGATTGAGAAGAAATTCTGTCAATAGAAGGTTATCCATTTTTAGGTTCCAAAAAAACACATAAAATTTAATTTTTAATGAAATTTTCTTTTTATTATAAAGTTTGGACTTTTCTGTTGTGTGTAAAATACAATTTTATTCAAATGGCTGCTTCGGGATTTGTGGCAACACAAGATCCTTTTGAGGTAGTTTTGAACCACTTTTCAGTACATTTCGGCCGGTATCTCGGCCACCTCAATTGACGAATATTGTCTTTCAAATGCTCTAAAGTTATAGGACTGTCCGCATAAACAAGGTACTTTGCGTAGCTTCACGAAAAAGTCTAACAGCGTCAAATCGCATGATCTCGGTGGCCAATTGAAGTCGTTAAAACGTGAAATTAGACGGTCCATAGCGCCCAAGTCCATGTCTTCAATCGCAGTCCAAAAAAGTCTGTTATCATTCGACCGTACTGCTCAGAATTGACAGTAGTCGCTCTTCCCACGTCATCTTCGAAAAAATACGGCCACACAATCACTTTTTATAGATGTTACGGCTTCTCTTCTATTATTTTAGGATTTTAGGAACCCCAAATGCGACAATTTTGCTTATTTACGCAGCTATCGAGTGAGAAATGTGCGAGAATTTTGTTCGAAAAATCATCATTTATGACCTGTTGCTCAAGGACCCATTTGACGTATCTACTGCGTTGTTGATTATCAACAGGCTGTAATTGTCGCGTGAGCTGGACTTTATACGGATGTAGGTGTAATGTGATGTTATAAGTGGCTGGCAGGATAGCCATGTGATATTCTCTGGTCTTCGTTACCGCTTCTTCTCCGAGGCGGGCTCATTAAAGACCGGTTTTGTTAATGTAATAAATAACATATACACTCGGAAACAATATTTAACAACGTTTAATAAATACATAACAACAACATTAAATATTACGATGTTCACATGTACCAGATTTATTAGATTGGAATAGATTTACCAGACTAACTCGTTCTCTTCTGTGTTCAGTATATATGTATATACAGTGTGGTCATAAAGTTTGGAACCAAGCTTATAACCGCATTATTTTACATTTTTTGGAAAAACGCTCGGACAGGTAAATTTTCTTTTTTAAAACGCCATCTTTTGACATACAATTTTTTTCTATGACGTCATTGGTTTTCGAGTGATGACGTTATCAACACTTTCTTTAAATGGCAACCATATTATTTTTTTCTCGTTTTTGGTAGATTTTTATATCCACCAAATAGTGATATAAAACAATTGGTATGTTGCATCACAATTTTTTTGAAAAAATGATATAAATTTAGAAAAAAATTCGAATTTTATTTTTGTACAAAATTAAAATTAAATTAAAAAAATACACCTGAACTTAAATTTATTGTAACAGTTAACGTAAATTTTCAAAATGGACCCCACCAACCAACTGACACTGTCCCAGCCGAGTGTAAATGCTTTACGATCATAGTAATCTGCGTTATTCGCTCCAGGTCAAAAGAAATTCGTCTTCCCAATCGGCCAATTACTTATTAAAAAATCTTATTTAACATTAAATAGTTTCACAAAAAAGGGCCAAAGAAGTTTAATTTATTTAAAAAATTGACATGATGTGACAGACCATTTCTTAATTAAAATTATCGCCCAAAAATTGAAGATTTCAAAAACTAATTAAGCTTACAAAATTTACTGAAATATGTAAGTAAGTTTTTTTCACACTTCTTTCTTGTGTGAGGACTTAAATATTCTTCTTGAACAAACCGGATCATCAAAAGCACATGTACTCATGTTACTATGCAAAAAATTTACAAAAACAAAAACACGCACTTTTTTGCAAGATATTTCTTTATGACATTCTTGCTTTTTTTTATACAATTTATGTACAAAAATTTTAGTTTGGAATTGTTTCTATGGCGACAACATTGTTGAATTATTTACTTCTATTTTTGACGTTAAATTTTTGAGATATTGCGTAAAAATTGTTCATTTTCGCTAATATAAAAAATGGCACATTTATCTGAGCGAGAAAGAATCGAAATTTGAATTATGGTTGGGTATGGGGACAGACAAAGAACGCATGCAGAAGCATGCGAATTGTTTAACCATGAACACCCTGATAGACCTCCAGTTACCAGGTGTCTACGGTGACAAAACTAGTTGGAAAGTTTACCGAAACTGGATCCGTAAAAGATCGACCACGGCAAGGTAGACCTCAAGTAGGAGAAGATGTGAAATTAAATGTGCTTCTAGAAGCAGAAGAAAGGCATTATGTTTCCACCAGACAACTTACGTTAGCCAATCAGGTGGCTCACTCATTTGTCGTCAACTTATTTAAAAAAGAACACTATCGTCCTTACAAAGTTCAACTTGTACAGGAATTACATGGGAATGACGAAGATCGTCGACTGCAGTTCTGTGAAGACGTAATGTTACGTTGTGACCAAAATCAAAATTTCTTGGAATACATCGTCTTCTCAGATGAAGCTACGTTCTGCTTAAATGGATCTGTTCACCGCCATAATTGCAGATATTGGTCGCAGAACAATCCGCATTGGACTCAAGCGTGTCATACTCAGCGCAGAGGAAAACTTAACGTATGGGTTGGAATGACTGGACGACGCATTTTAGGACCATATTTTTTTGAAGGAAATTTGACTGCTGTGCAATATTTAGAATTTTTAAGATTTGAACTGGTTTCAGCGCTCGTTGTTATTTTCCCAAATCACGAGGATGGTGATGTACCCCATCCAAATATTTGGTTTCAACAAGATGGGGCGCCTCTCCATTATAGTGTAGAAGTTCGCCACTATCTTGACGAAATATTTCCCAATAAATGGATTCGACGGAGAGGCGCCATAGAATGGCCACCTCGTTCTCCTGACCTGACTCCGTTAGACTTTTTTTGTGGGGTTATTTGAAATCGAAAGTGTATTTTAACAAACCGAACAATTTAGAAGATTTAAAAGAACGAATTCGCGTAGAACTTACACAGACATAATTGAGGCGATTATACGAAGTGTTTACACTCGGCTGGGACAGTGTCAGTTGGTTGGTGGGGTCTATTTTGAAAATTTACGTTAACTGTTACAATAAATTTAAGTTCAGATGTATTTTTTTTAATTTAATTTTAATTTTGTACAAAAATAAAATTTTCGAATTTTTTTCTAAATTTATATAATTTAAAAAAAAAAATTGTGATGCAACATACCAATTGTTTTTTATCACTATTTGGTGGATATAAAGATCTACCAAAAACAAGAAAAAAATAATATGGTTGCCATTTAAAGAAAGTGTTGATAACGTCATCACTCGAAAACCAATGACGTCATAGGAAAAAGTTGTATGTCAAAAGATGGCGTTTTAAAAAATAAAATTTACCTGTCCGAGCGTTTTTCCTAAAAAAGTAAAATAATGCGGTTATGAGCTTGGTTCCAAACTTTATGACTACACTGTATATATATATACATTATGTCCTAACATACTTACTTACTTAATGTTATATTAAAGTAGTTAAATAATTAAACAAGAATGCGAAAATGCAGCAATTAATGAGGACGTGTTTCATCAAATAAGCGTTACATTGAATATGTAGAAATGGGTATCCTACTTTAGTTATTACAGTAAATTCATATGCAAAATTCGCCATAATGAGCTGTAAGACAAGCTCAATTGCTGAAAACACCGTGGAATCGACAAATTCAGCTCTTCCGCCACACTTTCACTCACGAGCGTACATTGGGATTATGCACATGCCTCTCATCATGCCATCAAATTTTGTCACTATCTTGTCAATTGATTGCACAGTAGAACGATTATGACGGGCAAAAATTTTAGCGTATTAGACGTTTCGTTTAACATAAACATTTGACAGCTGTCAAATGACAGCCCTACGGCTTTGAAACCACGAAATAACCCAATATATTACAAAGATAAAAACGTTTCCATAAATTGAATCCTGGATCGGTTAGAACAATTCATTAAAGAAAAGAGAAGCAAATTAACGAAAGGTGTCCTGGTCTTGCACGACAATACTCCCGCCCACAAGAGTCGTGTTGCACTAGCTGCCCTTCATAAAGTGGGCTTTGATATTTTAAATTACCCACCCTATAGTTCAGGCCTCGCTCCAAGAGACTTTTACCTGATCTCAAGAATTGATAAAGAACTGCGTGGGAAGATATTTACGAGCGATGAAAAAGTAAACGACGCAGTTTCCCCGTATTTTTCAGACAAAGAAAAAACATTTTTTTATAAAAGCATAATACACAAGCTAATTGACAGATCCGAAAAACGTAGGTATATTGCAGATAAATATATTGAAAAATGAAAAATAATTTTGAATTTTTATTTACTCGCCTTTTCCCGCATTCCGCGAACTTAATAGCGCGTCCTCGAAATGCCAATTCTTGCAATATTATTTAATATTCATTATAAATTGACCTATAATATCAAAAGTAAAAAGTAACGCTAATTAAAGTTTTGAAATATAAAGCTGGATAGTGTTTTAACATGTTTCCACTCTAATTTGTAGCGAATATTAGTTTCGCAAAGCTACTGCATCCGTAGCAAAACTGCTGAAATTTATTGCATCCCCTGAAAAACGAAAACAAAAGTTTTTAGAAAAAGTTTATAGCATTTAAGAGAAGTCCAGTCGAGCTCCCAACATTTTACGATAATGGATTATTCCCTTAAATTTAAACCCATAAAACAAGATCCGGTTTATCTCTTTATCATTATTTCACATTTTCCACTTAGTGTTTTCAGAAAAAGAAAATAAGTGGAAATGATAAGGGGTCATCAAATAAATCATAAAATCAATAAACAAGTGGATTGTTTTCCTATAACTTGATAAATCAACGCAATAGGTATCGCGTACACAAAGCTTTGGTCGAATAAATGATGTTATATACCGTGTGTTTACAAAATCGAAGCTTTTACTACAATGTACACTTTAACTACTGAGAGATATACGCTTTTCATGTGTAGAGTGAAATTTAGGTAGTGATAAAATATTACTACAAGATCCTGAATTGATTTAACTGTCTAAAGCATCCTGTTCGTAGAATAACAGGAAGTAAAAGGTGTTAATTTCTTAGTAAAAGACATGACAAACCTTAAACTATATTCTACGACAAATAATTATAATTAATACTAGACCAATCAATGATAAAATCTTGATACTTGACACAGTATTTAAAATTTCAATATCGTGCGAATAATCTAAGGCAATAAGAAGCAAACTTCTAAGTAGGTCATTCATAAAGAGTAGGAATAATAATTTGTAAAGGCTGACACCTGGATTTATATAACAATTCTATATATTCGTGATTGGTAAATTGCAGATCGTTAATTATAATTATATATAATTGTTATATAAATATCTATCATATCTTATTTAAATATCTACACACTAGCTTGTCATGCAGATCCGGGACTAGGCTGTCCGAGTAGGTTTTCGTGGTTTTCCTTCTCGTTCTAGACGAATACCGACAGCTGAACGTCTTAACTCGCGCCACGGCGCTGATATAATAATAGCTCATGGCTTGCCAATGAACCCTATAATTATATATAATAATAATAACCGGACATTGTCCTTTAAGGAAGCATTTGTACACCATGGGCTTGGTTAGCGAGCCCTGGTGTAGGAGATGTGAAAAACAGGAGGAAACTAGCCTTCATGTAATATGCACGTGTGAGGAACTGAAGGAACTCAGACAGAAATATTTCGGGAGAGATCTATTGGATCCTTCGAGTGTACTCAAACTTCCCCTGAGGATAGTGGCTTTTGTCGAGGACACAAGTCTAACAGAGTGGAATTGAGAGATCTATTGGGGATAGTACAAAGAGCAGTGTGCTCAAGTGCCTGGACGTGGTGGCGTCCAACCCAAAACAGAGAAGAAGAAGAAGAACCCTATAATTGGCGTCAAGTTGTTGGGGAATGTTAAGGCATGAATTATTATTATTAAACTTGAATGTATTTTTGAATAATGTCATTTTTATCCATGACAACTTCACATATATAAATATGATATTAATATACTGTCATTTATAATTTAAAATTCTTTGAAAAAGGCCGGAACATGTAAGAGATTATCTTAAATATATACACATTAAAGCAAAACAGACCTTAAATCGCCGACTATCTAAATCTACTTTAATATACAAAGGTCAAGAAATAATTTATTGAAGCTCTTCTCGTTGCGATGGTAACTTTAATTAAGTTAAATTAAATCTACTTTGCATATTTAATGAATAGTTATCAAGCAGAATTACAAGAAATAATTAACCATTTATATTTAAGAGAATGGCAAAGAACAATAGAAAAAGAAATATATATATATATATATATATATATATATATATATATATATAATGAAATATGGCTGAAGAACGGTGAAATAATAATATTTGAATAATATGAGTTTAATAGTGAATAATTGTACTTCAGCTGTAAGATTGTGTTGGGCGCCTTATTTAATATGAACAGGTAAAGTTAGATTACCAGCCAATAGTATGTAGTATCTCTGATTACGACTAGATGTCGGTAGAGCATGACCAAGATACTAAATAAATTTGACTCTTTCTTAGGCTCATCGCCGGTGGTATTATACTCCTATAAAACTGAAGGAAAATTAATTAATATTATCAAAAAGATATTTCTAGCTACGCATTGATAAATAAAAGAACTTCTTTAAAATAATAAGTATAAAATATTTATTTAACGCAAGGTATCTGTATACAATAATAAGTAACTTGACTAACGGCAAAACAAGGAATTAGAATTATATGCACATGTGAAATTATGTAACTAGTGAAATGAGAAAATAAAGTTTGTTTTAATATAAATAAATAAACACTGTTATGGTAAGTACTACAAATTCTTAACAGGTAATGTTCTTTTCATAAATTTTATCAATATAGTGATATATTTAAAAGTAAAATCAAGATGTACTCATTTAGTAAATTTTTGATTGGTTAAGAAATAGTTATTAACCTGTGTCTTGCAGGTAGTGTTAAGGTATCAAGAAAGGTTTCGGCTAATCAGGATATTCATTTGAACAGGATCAAGAGAGGTATTCTTGGGTTATATGATGCAGGTATGCAGAAGCTTATTCTGGTATGTAGCTATTGGGTCGACGCTCTGCAGCCAAAAGATGCTTTCGTAGTTTTCTTGCCGGTATCTGATCTTGTTCTCGCAAAAGTGTTTCAAATGTTGCGTCGGTATTAATTACCTCTTTTCTATATATTTTTATTCTTTTAACACTGGTATTTCAGTATATAATTAATTTAATAGAACGGAGTATAGCTTTTTTAGGCAACTCGTGTAAAAATTCTGCACCCACGCTAACTATCAATTATTTCTTTTTCAAAGCCTTATTAGAAAGTAAAAATTGTCTTGATTTGTACTTTTACAATTACTTATAATAATCAAAATGTAGACAAAATGTTAATTTAGACAGAAAGACAAAATTATAATATTAATTAACAAGTAGATATGACTGGTTTTTTGATGTTAGGTTATGTACAATTTCCAATACAAATATAACCTGTTCGCGGGTTTTTCTTATGATTTGAAAAGTGGGCGTGTTCAATTAGTATCGATACAAAATTCAAATGTAAATAAATTAACTATCATTTTTAATTTCGCGTAATTGACTTGAATGATAAAAATGAAAATTAAAAATATGAAAAGTAAATTTTGAAATAAATATAATTTAATCTGAAATATACAAAGTTGTCGTGATATAAATTTATTAACATTTCGACACTAATTTTACAAGTTGTGTCCACCAAATGCAGCTATTCCATTGAGTGTATTTGTTGTATCAATTCTTACTTTTTCATTTACAGACAGCTGGAATAACTGAGCTGTTTGTATCATAACAATATATATATATATAAAGATAATAATTTCTTTTTAAGGTCTGGTTTTTACTTCAAAATGTATATATTTAAAACAATCTTACATGTTTCGACATATGATGCCTTTTTCAAAGAAATATGAAATATAAATCAAATATATAATATTTCAAATTTCTTTGATAAAGGCATCACATGCCGAAACATCTAAGATTGTTTTAAATATAAATATTTTAAAGTAAAACCAGACCTTAAATCGCCAACTAATTGAATCTACTATATTTATATATATATACATGTATATATATATATATATAATTTCTTACCCGTTCATTTAATATATAAATTGATAAATTCTTGGAATTTTCGGCTTTTATATTAAATATTTTCAAATTAGTATGTTATTTTGCCTAGTAAATGTGAATGTAAACATTGCTGTCTACAAATTACAACGCAAAAATGACGTAATTTTATTTGAAAAATTTTTGAGACTTGAACCCAACGGTTTGCCGGACCGTCGCTTTAACCAACTAAGCCACGAGGACGGTGACGCGAATGGCGACCGAGTAATTAAAACAATATTTAATTTATGTTTAGGTTTTGGTTCTATATATATAGCCTTTTTACGACTAAAATCTTTATTTAAGTATTAGAATGGTGAGAGTAATGTTAAATTAAATGTATTTGCATTATATTATAGTGTATGGTTACATTCACATATGGTTACTATGACTAACTACGTTATACTTATTGTCTAGTTTCACTTCAAAATACAAAATACACTTCAAAAATAAAGTTCTTGGTGACCGTGTTTGAAACGTCTGTTTATTATCGTTTTTGATGGGTGAAATGTTGATAGTGTCACCACATGCGGGGTATGGGGTTTTTAATTTCATTTTTTAATTTTTATATTGTCAATATACGGGGGCGTTTATATAATGGGCAGCTATATTGTCGACAGGTTGTTTATGTCCGTTCTGTCTTTTTTGCAATTTGTGCAATTTTTTTTAATATGTGGATACTTTTTAATATAGTTTTTGCCTTGTTATTTTTCTCTGATGTAATTATTGAGGTTTCATCGAAATGAAAAGTGTGTCTTGTTTGTTTTATATGTTTTTTATGGCTGTACCATTGCTTAAAAATGTCCATTTGAACGTTAGATATTGCATCGTTTGGTCGATGTATACCCTTTTGCAGTCGTTACATGGAATTTCATAAATAACGTGTATTTTATTTAATTTAGGTATTTTGTCCTTTACTTTTGGGTGTAATAATAAATAAGTATTATTACAGCGTTATTGTAAAAGCATATTCATATCGAACTGTATCGTGTAACTTATTATTTTAAAATATTTTTTGTAACAAATATAGTGTTAATTTCATTGACATCGCTATTTGTAATGAGCAAATACACAACCAACTACAAATGTGTTCTATATAGTTTTACAATATTTGATTTCATATAGAAACGCAAAATTTTATTTTCTAAAGACAAATTTAATTTTATTGTATTAAATTGTGAAAATTTTAAACTTTCGGTCTTTTCAAATCCTTATCATCCTGATATTTCTACTTTAATAAGGTTAATATATTTTCCATGTTAAAGAAATCTTTTCCTCTTAATATACATTCGGTGTATTTTATTTTAAAACCTGCTTTTTCCTGCTTTTTTTTTTTTTGGATGGCGAAAAGCATTTTGTATTTTTTATGGTAAGCGTCAGAGTAAAACTGCCTCGCCTTGTTAGATGGAGTGTCATGTGAGTGTAGTTTATGATTCGGCCTAAGGCTACTTGCAATGTTGCGTGTAATACATTACGAAACTGCGACCAGAGCGAAACATTTCCGTCCTCCCCATTCGCAATTCGTTTTGCAGACAACAACTATCATATCCACTTTATCATTGCATTCCTCGGGGACTTCTACGGGTTCACATTGGAGATTTTCATTATTTTCATTGTCACATCCAGTTATACGACGATATCATTACGCCATCCTCCGTTCTTTGTGGTGGTGTGTTGCTGTGCGAATGACGCGATTTTAAAATTCAAAGTTTTATTCGCGGCATATTTTCTGATGACAAATACACGATATGATACAGAAGCGCTTTCTTTCAAAGGAGAAACTATTTTCATTATTGTTATGGAACACAAAGAATGAATCACGGGTTTTGTGCTATTGTAATATACGTATTTTGATATGCCAGTTTTCACATATTTTCTGATTCTAGATTCTTTACTGTTTTCCACGAAGTATACGAAAGTTCCCCAGTCGCATACACTTTAATCTGATAATACACAGTTAAATTGAATGAACAGGATTACCAAAATGTGCCTGGCTGGCAATTATTAACAATAATAATCTTTAATAATATAAAAGTTAATTGAAAATAATTATTACCACAACTTAGTTTTAATCTTGGATATGTATTTCTACTGCTGATGACGCCAACTTAATTGGCATCTTCAGCAGTAACAAAAGTATTATAACTAGAGCAGTGGCAGACACTTTACGCAAGCAAAGGACATCACTGTTCTACCGCACGCATTAATACTAATGTAAAGATTCTGGCTCTGGACGAGATCTGTTGTCTATACATGTATGCTACAGTAACTACTACTTCGTAGTTCTACGTTCGTTTAAAAAATGTCGCGGTTATATACGTCGTGAAAACGACCAATGTCAAATACTGTTAGAAACTTTATAACAGATATGCAGGACTTAAAATGGCGTTAAAATTCAATGTCTACTTTGTAATATCCCTTAAATGCGTTGATCCAAATGAAACTGTTAACGTCGCACCAATAGGAGACGCCATTCTTCGATAAAAACTGGCAAACGACACCGAAAAATTTAAATCTAATTTATATATTAACTTTATTTTATGTAATCTACCGGTTCATTTACTAGACGACGAAGCATTTGTCTCCTTTTGCAATAAATATAGGGAGTGTAAATTACCAAGTCGGACATCATTTACACGAGTAAATGCATTAATTGTTAATACAAAGGCAAAGTTTTTAAAGTCCCCAAAGTGTACTAGAAAATTTTATAAACCGTGTCTCGAAATACCTGAAAAACCACAGCCGATTGTTAGCCAGGTAATTGCTCAAGATATTCAGGTTAAAAGTGATTCACAAACTATTCACAACAATTACTTCGGACTAGCCGATGGAATAGGAAATTTACAAAATGTTTCGTTGTCGTTAGAGGATCCATCCTGGAACCGTCTTTACCAACATATACATTATATATATTGAGCCCCATGATGCTTGATTCAACAGATTCACATATATCTACATCGTCAATTTCTTCTTCAGTGTTCGAATCTGAAGATTTATTGACATGGTCCTCTTCTGATTCCGAACCCAATGTTACTTCTCGTTCCGGAATATTTTCGTCTTCGTCTTCTGTTTTTTCCCACAACTACGGTAAGCGCTGTTGCTCTTGTTCATAGGACCACATGCTAAAAAAATTTTGATTTTTTTTAGAAGTATAGAAAAATATAAAAAAATACCTTGACAAACAGTGTTACATTCGTAAATTTTCTCTTATTTATATTCTTACAGTCGAGCCTCGATATATTATATGCCATATTGCTAGTTTGATTTATTTAACGCGTACGTATCGCCCTCTGACTTTATTATTTTGTACTGTATCGCCCGCCCGCCCCCCCCCCCTAACGGTTCCAAATTACATCTCCATATAGGGCATTCATTCGAACACCGTTAACGAGTCCAGTTGTGAGTTTTGTGTATCGCCAATTAAAGGGGAAGTTTAGAATTCACGATAACTACGACTTTGAATAATTAATCGCATATGCGAATTTTTGCGTAGCATGTGGAGCATTCTTGGATTTGACGTTCCCGTTATTTGGAGTTTAGACGCCTAAGGGGGAAAGCCTCCCTTTTTATAGCATTACTATAATTCAGAATATCCTATACGAACCTCTGGAATAAATAAACTACCCCCAGCGAAGACATATCCAGACACCTACACCCTACTCGCAACTGCGGACGGATTCGATTCTCCAGTGTCGAATAGAAGACGAAAATCGGCAATCTTTAGAGGCCTGTATGTCCATTGTAACTTCCATTTCCGGCTGATCGTACGTAGGTACCGACCAATGGACAAATTTCCAGTGATCGAGGCAAAGAAAAACAAATGATTTTCTTAATTGCTATTATATTTGTCAATTCTTGTCAATTTACCGTTTTGAAGCATTTATATTCTGAATTTACCTTAACTTTTGATTTAATAATCAAATACCTGTTCAATTTAAAATTTTAATTAACTTTTCGAATTTAAATATTTGTTTTTATCATATTTGAAGAAATTGAGTAATATATATTTTGTAAGGTATTTGAAATCTAATTACGATTTGGAGTTTCGATTTATAATACAATTTATATTTCAGTTTTGTTGGTTTATAATTTTAACGTAATACATCCTTTTTACTGTATTTGAATTTATTTTAAATTTATATTCATTTTGGTACATATATTATTTTAAAGTAAAGTTTCTTATTGCAGCATCTTTTCTTGTACGCCATCTGTTGGATCTCGGCTTGCGCAACTTACAAAAAAAGTTGTACGTTTTTGGTGCAGATGCACTTTCGTTATTGTTATTAAATTCCAGAAATATATATTTGATTTAAAATTTTGAATTACACATGAAAATTATTATGTGTTTAACTGATTGTATTACTGTGTACAGTTTTCTCTATCCATAGACAAAGCTTATTTATTTAGAATTTGTAATCTAGAAGCACCCATAAAATTTGTGCGAAACAACAGTCGGTTTCGATCTGTCTTCAGTCATCTTCTGGACGCCATCATTGCGCCTGTGTGCCGTAAGTAGCAACAGATAGAATAATAAAACAGAAATACAAAGTGTATGGCAGGGTATGACACGAAATTGAATATGTACACGATCCGTACGGTAGGGTATGAGATGTATGCTCTGAACAAACTAGTTTAACTCTTACTCCGGTATACTATCAACTGAGATCAGCACTTTTCTGCATGATGAAAAATTTAACACGGATACACACGAAGTTTAACAAAGCTAATGATTCTTAGCGTATTGTTATAATGTTGTAAAGTATGATAGGATGTATAACCCCACCGTATTGACGCTGGGTGGTGTATATAGTTCTTCAGTTTATTGTTAATGAAATGTATGATAATCTTTGGCAATAACTAAATACATTATGTAGGTTGAGAAAGTAAATTGAATGGACAGAGATTATCATAATGATGAGTCAGTTTTCATCTTTTACAATTTCAATGCACTATGTTCGTATCCGTCAAATGCAAAACAAAGATACTACTATACAGCAAAAGAATTTCTCTTATTTACAATCTATAAAAGAACCTATGACACACATATCTAGATTTTCCTATATTTGCAACGGTTACATTTCTAGATAGAGAAGATGTTTATTGAGAAATATTTCTGAAAGGGAGTAAAATATAACTTTAATACAATATACAAACGCTGAAACTTTTCATTCCCTTTCAAAAATCAGCTCAAAGGTTATCTGAAATCTCTTTGACGAGCTCCTTATAAAAGCTTCCGAAATACAGAAACACCTTAAAATTAGATAAAACACAAATGTAGCGTGTCAAGTCGACAGAGTTCGCCGATCTGATAATATTGAAGCGACGCTCGAAGTACAGCAAAGCGCATAGATTGGCTCCGCCCGATAAGGTATCCCATCTACGATATAATTTCAAATAATTCACTCCCTGGACATCAGCTAGCATAAAATATATCAAAGGGGAGCTGAGAACCTGAGTCATTAGTATAATGAGCTTAGAGTTCCAATTTTCGCGGATGGTAGAAGGCGAAAGAGATTTCATGGAAGAGAAAATGTAACCAAATATTACACTTCTGGCGAAGCGCTGTCCTATTTTATTGCAATTTACGTAGACTTGATGAATTCCTAATGTTTTTTTGAAGACTCTAGTTTATACTATCATCTAGTCGCATGGACCGTAATTTACGTGCTTAATATTTTACTGCATACCTCCATTTATAAAATTAAATATTAGTTAAGGATATTACGGAATATTTTTATCATTAAATGAAACACGTTGATCTTAAAGACTGTCCACGAAAGAAATTGGTAAACGAAAAGTAAATATATTCAGCAACCAAAAGCTAAATATAACTAAATAGCAAATACACAATGAAGTAGGTAACTTCTAAACCAAAATTATAATACTGTAAAAAGGACAAATGCCTGTTTTATTAATCTCTACTTAAACTCCCTTATAACTAGCTGCCATCAAGATAAATACGAGTACGATCCGTAAAGTAAGTTCTGCTTCCGCCTAGTGAACGGAAGTGTGAGAATATACGCTTAATCGCAGCACGGCGGTGTAGTCTGGTTCAGTATGAGTCTTGCAGTGTTAGTGAAAGAATTGTCAGGACAGTCTCTCGTGCTATTTTGGTCGTTTAAAATGGCTGCTGCAATTAAAATCCCGCAGACTGAGAATTATGTGTTTATTTCTAATTTCTGTGTGCATAGAAGGTAACAGCTGCCTTTATCGTGAACTTTGTTCACGATGTTGTTTATGGTGAAAATGTCATGAATGACAGTATAGTTAGAAGATGATGCCGTATCTTTCGAGAACTGATGTCCATGAACGGAATGGAAGACCAACTGTTATGACGAACGAACTTATGGGTAATGTAGAAGAAAGAATACACGTTTTATACGAGGTTGTTAATGAACATTTAGGTTCTAAATTTCCATGGCCGATAATATGGCCCATAACATTGGACATATTTATTTCGTATTGAAAACGCATATGTGTAAAAGGATATATGCAAATATATGCAAATTTTAAATGTAAAGTTCACCGGAATGAATAATCCTGGCTATTTGAAATAAATGGCTGAAAATTTGTGAAAGCAATCTACATTTTTTTTCATTTATATTAGAAGCTGAGCTGTTAACAATTTTTGAGAGCTTCTGCTAAAAAAAATTAATTTATCAGTTGTAGTTATCAATTTATTTGAAATTTACACCCATAAATTAAACCCAAGAATAACTTTCAAGTTTACCCTTCCCCAACCATGTGTCTGCATGAATTTAAGATAGCTTCAAAATTTATTTTCAAAAAGGGTTGTGGACTAGTTTATTGCAAAATGCCCCGACGGGATGGAGAAATGTAAATATACTTGATGTGTTTGTGTTTTTAAGCAAATAAGAGTGGTGGACAAAAAGTTGTCAAGCTGATAAAAGTCGTGGACTCCAGTCCCCAAAAATATCTTATAAATAATGTCAAATAGGATACAATAGATACAAATAGGGTTTTCATGAATTTAATTTAATTACGTACGTCTTTATAATTATGTCGTGTAGCATATCATTTTAAAGCTTCTTTCACAAGGAATATTTTAACCCATCAACGGCTAGCGTTGCCATACGGCAACGATAGCAATTGTTAGTCTTAGTAGCTCCATCTAACAGCCAATATCATAATGATGAGCCAGAGCCTAGTTTTCTGCTTTTAGAATAGTTGCCGAACTGACGCGTGTATATTGTTTTCACGTGGTGTTCTGTTGTTCTGTGGTACACGTGATTAAAAATATTGTTTCTATATTCGAGAACAACGATGGACTTCAGGTTAGAGTAAGTATATAAACAATTATAAAATATTGACTAAAATAAATAATTCCTGAATAAACTTATCGTAAAGATGTGTTTTGAGGTTAGGATATATTGTTTCATGCAGAAAGATTTATTAGTCTAGTAAAATTAGATCGAATAGGTAGGTGTTGCCGTACGGCAACGCTAGCCACCTATGGGTGCAAATGTTTATGCATTTCATTTTTATTTCTAGACGAGGTTTTTCGTTGGAAGAAGCGATAAATATGGCTTACAATGACGAAATTGATCCCGTGCAAATCTATATCGAGCCACCCGAAGCGAACGTTCTCACAGACGAAGATTCAGGAGAAGAGGATGAGGGCGCCTTACTGGATAACCTGAATAGACAACAACTACGTTCACAAGTTGAAATTGTCTTACCTGATAATGATAGAATAGATGGTACCCAAGAAAAAGTTGTCAATGAAAACTTGACTGAACGACCGCAAATTGCATACGAATTTACAAGACCTGGTAAAAACAAAATTACCTGGGGAAGTGGTGATATCGTTCCAAGAACTAGAGATTTTCCAGAACCGAATTACCTCAGATTTCGAGACCTTACATTTGTGGAAATTTTCGAAAAGTTCATTGATGACAATATCATAAAGTATCTTGTGGAAGAGTCGACCAGATATGCTCTTTTTTTAAATGAAGCCGATCCGAAAATTTCGCCAGAAGAAATGAAAAGTTTCATTGCAATTTTATACCTGACAGGATATTGCGAGCTACCGGGACGTGATTATTATTGGGATTCACGAGTCGATATGAACAATCGTATGGTAAGCCAAGCAATGAGACGAGATAGGTTTAGACAAATATTGAAGTACCTACATTGCGCTGACAACACAAAGCCAGTTCCAAATGACAAAATGTGGAAGCTTCGGCCGCTGATGGACAAGGTCAAAGCTAATTTTTTGGGAAACTGGGTAGCAGAAAATATTTGGATTTTGATGAATCCATGATAAAATACTTTGGCCGGCACTCCTGCAAGCAATTCATCCGCGGTAAGCCTATACGTTTCGGCTATAAAATGTGGTGCCTAAATACGCCGTCGGGCTACTTACTAAACTTTGACCTTTATCAGGGAAAGAATCCTTATGGTAATCCCTTGTACGAGAATGAATTTGGAAAATGCATAGCACCACTAATAAACATGATCGATGAATTCTCTGAGCCAATGCGTAAGTTACCATTTAGTTTCTACTTCGATAATTTGTTTACGGGCTTCAATGTTTTGCACTACCTAAAAACAAGGGGATTTGATGGTACAGGTACTATCAGGGACAACCGTTTACCCCAGTCTTGCCCATTGCCTTCCAAAACTGCTTTTAAAAAGAACAGAAAAATAGGCGAATATACATCGGCGTTGGACAAAGAAGATGGCATTATTGTAGTGAAGTGGTTAGATAATGCTCCAGTTTCAGCAGCATCTACTTGTCACGGAATTTCACCAATTTCGCAGGTGAAACGCTATTCTCAGTCTGAGAAAAAAATAATACAGATAAATAGACCCTCTATTATAACAGAATATAACCGTTTCATGGGTGGAACCGATTTATTAGACGAAAATATGAATAGATATCGCATCAGCATTAGAAGAAAAAAGTGGTGGTGGGCTATATTTACCTGGCTGTTAGATGCCTCAATGACCAACGCATGGGATATCACACGCAAGGCAAAATCAATCAATGTTTCACAATTGGAATATAGAAGAGAGATTGTGCAAACCTACTTGACTAGTTATAGAGTTGCACCAAGAGGAGCAGGAAGACAGTCGACTTCCAAGTCAAGCGTAACGTTACACCGTATATCCGATGATGTTAGGTATGACGGTAGAGACCATTTATTGATTTCCAATCCCGACAAGAAACGAAGAAGATGTGCAGGAGAAGGCTGTTCGTCAATCGTGAGAACAATTTGTAAAAAATGTAACATAGGTTTATGTTTAGAATGTAATTTGATGTTTCATAACAAATAAAGAAACTTGATCCTGTATTTGGCTAGCGTTGCCATATGGCAACGCATATTTTTATAGAGAAAAACACATTTTTTTTTGCAAAATTTACTTTTTATGTATAAAAACATGTTTATGAATAAAACTCTTGGATATGAACACTTTTTGTCCAAAAAAAAAATTCCGCCGTTTAAGGGTTAAATGATATTTATTTCATCGATAGTTCTTAATTCAAAGCATCGTCAGCTTCATCCCTCTCTCCACTCTGAGATATAAAATACAAATTTTTTCGACAACGAATGTTCTCTTCGACACAAAACTCATCCTTCTTCTTAGTTTAGCTGCAAAAAAAAAAAACTGTTGCCAAAACCTTTTCCAGCTGACCTGATCTTCACTCTCACCGGAGCCCTTTCACCGCTCTTTCTCCACTCCATACTCGCTTGACTGCTTTGACTGGTTCAAAGACCCTCTTGACGGAATCGATTCAACACACGCTGACAAACCCTAGTCGATGCAGATTCTGTTCATCCGACAGTAGCCGCTGAACTCATCTTACAGACACATTGCGGAATCCCAAGTCCAGTGTCACGATGTTCCGAGTACTCCCATAGCTAATGCTAAGTTCTTCGGCAATATTCCAGAGCGTTATGTGCCTGTCGTCCTCAACAGCCTAGATACTGACTTCGGTCGCCCTTGTCCTCGAGGCGACGATTGCGGCTCTGATTCTCAACCTTTTCACGTCCTTCAGTGAATCCCTTGTACCATGCAAAACACGGGTTCGTCACAAGGTATTGCTGCCGAACTGTGCTTGTAATCTCTGCAAAATTTCCATTGGTTTCTCTCCTTGGCTAAAAACTTAATAATTATTTGTTGCTCCATAGAAACATGCACTTGTTATTGACTCATGGTTTCTATAGTACTAGGGTGACCTGAGAATATTTGAATGGTTACTATCCCCTCCCTAAATTCCAACCTTTGCTGAAAATCAACCCATCCCAGATCAGCGACCTTTGTGGAATTTAAAAAAAAGACAGTCCCGTTCCAATTTGATATACATTCGTACACATGTTCAAATTTAAATATAAAGAGAATATGAAACAAACATGTAAATAATTTACATATCTGTAACCATGCACATGGACAATACACCTCGTATTTTCAGCATTTACTTCTGCTTAATACATATGTTTCTGCCATCTAGGCGTCCTCAGTTAAGCTAGTGAAGCAATGTATACAAATTAATACAAACCTGTTATAAACAACTGGTTTGTATCTGTATTTAAATTTACTGAAATAGCCCGCATAGACCAAGCAAGTTCCGTCCTATAAGAAGACAACTATTTAATAATTGACATCTTACGGGCGAAAGAGACTCCGTCCGGAGGGCTACCTATCGTTCGAACAGCTAAGCTGCTACGGGAAACGATAAAATACGTATGTAGATGTAGTCCATTAACAACCAGCCAGATGGCGGTAAATATACAAAAAGGTTTTGTTTAAGTGTGACAATACGTTAAGCACGTATAAAGCGTTTGTACAATATGAAACAAACATGTAAATAATTTACATATCTGTAACCATGTACATGGACAATACACCTCGTATTTTCAGCATTTACTTCTGCTTAATACATGTTTCTGCCATCTAGGCGTCCTCAGTTAAGCTGTTCGAACGATAGGTAGCCCTCCGGACGGAGTCTCTTTCGCCCGTAAGATGTCAATTATTAAATAGTTGTCTTCTTATAGGACGGAACTTGCTTGGTCTATGCGGGCTATTTCAGTAAATTTAAATACAGATACAAACCAGTTGTTTATAACAGGTTTGTATTAATTTGTATACATTGCTTCACTAGCTTAACTGAGGACGCCTAGATGGCAGAAACATATGTATTAAGCAGAAGTAAATGCTGAAAATACGAGGTGTATTGTCCATGTGCATGGTTACAGATATGTAAATTATTTACATGTTTGTTTCATATTGTACAAACGCTTTATACGTGCTTAACGTATTGTCATACTTAAACAAAACCTTTTTGTATAAAGAGAATGTTTTAATTTTTAAATAGAAAGAAACATTAATATTTTTCTAATATTGACGTTCGCTGAATCTAATATGAAAAGATATTCATAACGACATTTACAGTTTTAATTTAAAACGTTATTGCTAATATTGTTTAACTAATATCCAAACCAATCCCAAATAAAATAGTTTTATTAATATATACTCGCTACGGCTCCAAATCTAATATGAGTTCGCTTTAAAGTGTCTGAATCTTTTAACAACGGCATCGAATAATTCAAAGGCAAAAAAGACCTCTTTGTGACCGCGGAATTGACGTAACGCAACGACACATATAATTCCCCCCGAGAATGTATTCTTTGCAAAAGGAACCGTCAAATATGCAAGTATTGTTGGCAAAAAAGTTAGTTTACAAAGTATTTTTTACCACCATAAAGAAGCACAAAATTGAATTTACAGAATCCAGAACTTGAATACCATTCAGATATATTAAATATAATTGAGTTGGATATCTTTAGAAATTTTATAACAAATATGATTTTTTATCTACTTTAGGTTAATTTCAGTAGATTCCCATTCGTCCATTTCTAAATTTTCTTTTAGTATTTCAATACTTTTGGTCTAGCCCTAATAATATGCGTCGTTTTAATTAAAAACAAGTCATTTTTCCAGTCGATAAAATTATTTCAGGCTTTTGGTTGAGACTAGATCTCAACCAAAAGCCAGAAATAGTTTTATTAGTTCAATTAGTTCCGATAGTCAGTTTCAGTACAGCCACAATAGTAGAAGCGATAGACGAAACGTCGACCAATACCAAGCATGTGGAGCCCAGATTGACAAAAACAATTACGGACAATAAACACGCAAATTTACAAGTCTGTTCAAAAATTGGATGGAATCACTCCGTTTTCCTGACCTGAGTACTTCGTGCATATATAGGTATATAAGGATATTTTAATTAATCCTAAATTATATTTTTTCAAATATATATCGAATTTAAAATATTAATTCCAACCTAGACATTTTCTGTGTATTGCGAAGAGAAAACATTTCTATTGTTATCATTTTGGTCAGTTGATTTTTGCAAGAAATCTACCTGATTGAACGTTCAACTGAAGTATCTACGTTCTTTCTACAAATATTGTAGATTTATTTAAAAAAGGTATATAACCCCTTACCACAATTATTAGTCGTATCCTAAATACGTATTTCGACAACTAAGTTGTCATCATCAGTAGGTAAAAAACTAGTTTTTACCTACTGATGATGAAAACTTAGTTGTCGAAATACGTATTTAGGATACGACTAATAATTGTGGTAAGGGGTTATATACCTCTTTTAAATTTTATTTAACCACAGTCTCCATTGAAAGAATTGTAGATTTAGTTTTTAAACTTAAATTATTTAATTTAATTACGTACGTCTTTATAATTACCTCATATCACATATCATTTTAAAGGTTCTTTCATAAGAAATATTTTAATGATATTTATTTCATCGATATTGCAACGCTTTATTGTTAGTATGCCATAACCGAACTAGGGCGTCCTTTTAACAACTTATAATGGTCAATCCCGTGACTTGGCCTATAGATATTTGCCCTTGCCTGTCGTTGTATATGAATACCTAAAGGTGGTACATTTAGTACCGCCTCCAAACTGGGATAGGAGCCATCCTCAAGACTTCTATAACACTTAGACATCTTAGCCTTTCAATGTTACTTAGCCGTCTACTAATTTTTGTTTGCTTTTTTGGCACGTTGCGACTGTTCAATAACTTATCATGAGTCTAATTACTCTCGTGTATAACCATAAAGTTATTTTGGATCCAGTCCCCAGTTTTTCCCACAAATTCGCCAACACCTGCTTAATGCAATTTTTGATTTATTTGTTCTGTTTACGATATTTGGAAGGAAGATATCGTTAAGCATCGGGAAACATGTGATAGTTTTCCAGGCTGAATTGTTTGCAATCGCAGCCTGCGCCGAGGAATTTCGGGAAGCCTGCTACGTAAACAAAAAAAATCAAGATAATAACTGATAGTCAGGCAGCTATTAAACCCATTACGAACTCATGTGCCAGGTCTAAACTGGTGAAACATTGTAAATAGATCCTCAATAGGCTGGCACAAGACAATACTGTGGCAGTGATATGGGTGCCAGGACAAGAGAGAATTAAAGGCAATTAGACAAACTGACCAAGGAGGGTACTAATAGGAACTTCATAGGACCAGAATCTCTATGTGGAATAGCTAAGGGCTCCGCTAGAACGAGAATGGAGGCTAACAGAAGGTCAACTCTGTACTAAAACACTACTGACGAAACTGAACGCTAGGTTTTCAGCCAACCTAGTTTGTAGAAACAAAAAAGAAATTAAAATTATTAATAACCGGACATTGTCCTTTAAGGAAACATCTAGTTAGCTTGGTTAGCGAGCCCTGGTGTAGGAGATCTAAAAAACTGGAGGAAACTAGCCTTCATGTAATATGCATGCGTGGAAGGCACTCATACAGAAACTTTTCGGGAAAGATCTATTAGATCCTACGAGGGTACTTAAACTTCCTCTGAAGAGGATAGTGGCTTTTATTGAGGACACAAGACTAACAAAGTGGAACTGAGAGATTAACTAGGGGTGGTATAAAGAGCACGGTGATTAAATGCCCGGACTTGTCGCTGTTGTCCGACTCAAAATTAAAAGAAGAAGAAGAAGAAGAAGAAGAAAAAGAAGAAGAAGAAGAAGAAGAACAACAAGAAGAAGAACAAGAAGATCAAGAAGAAGAAGAAGAAGAAGACGAAGAAAAAGACATGAGTATTCCACGCAAGGCCTTGATCAAACAGTACCTCCAAGTACTTAGCTTCCTTGGCGCACAGAATTTCTGTATTGATAAGCACTACTGGCTGTAAGCCTTACAAGCCTCTCTTATTTCAAGTGTGAAGTAAACCTATATAGATGCAAGTTATTAACAGAATCAATTGAAAACTACAAACCATCTTTGGAAAAAACCTGACAAATATGCTCCAGAAGAGTTCTGAACTATTACTATTACTTGACCAAAGATTTTTTCACAATTGAGAATGTTTCTCTAACTAATATAGTATCACTTCAGTTTTGGATTCCCAGTTATCCCCCCTTCAACTTTGGACAGTTGCCTATTATAAGAACTGTCCATTTCAATTTACGAACTCTGAGGAATATCTAGCTTCCATTTCTTATAGTATTCCTTAGGTCTTGTTAATTTCAATAATTCTGTAGGAAAACAATAAGGAACCTTACTGGTGCAAGTATATACAAGAACTTTGTTGAATTAGGCACTAAACTTTGCTCGCGAAATCGTTTATATTTTATTTTATACTTAATTTATGCAAGCCCTGGTAGTCTATTCCTTAAATATATTAATATATTTTCTTCGCCGTTATTTATCTGTAGCTTGTTACATTTTTCACGAAAATATAACATACATTATATACAAAACTATATCTTCGTGTTTTCCAAAAACTCATTTTCAGGTGATGCTTATAAACCGGAGAGAGTAAATAAGAACACAAAAACTTCGGTAATATTACCGGAGCAATATGACGGTACCGGACGTATATAAGTAACAATTTATTTCTAATGGACAGTGATACATTGTAACTTGTTATATCTTAGATCATTTCTTTTATTACCGATCTCGGCTCCTCCACCTAATATCAAATTTATAGAAGGTGAGAGAGGCGAATGTGCGCAGGGAAAAACGTACCGATCTTAGTTTTCTCTCTACAAATGCAGTTTTTCTCGCCCGAAAGAAAAGTAAATGGACATTGATTTATAGCGAAACGTTAATGGCAAATAAAAATAAGTGCAAAGCGTTGTTTTAAGGGTGCTTTTTCTTATACCACGCAATTAATCTTTGCGAACTTTATTTATTTGTCATATATATGCATTGTAGGCGTTTTTATATATTAATTTAGAAATCCGTGGAGAATAAATTAAATCATACGCATTAAATTACTTTTGTATGAATTTACAACAAAGTGAATCTATTTTGTATCAGTAGTATCTAGATTGAGGAAAAACTATTTACAAAAGCTGTAAAATGTTAAAAAACATTGACCTAAATGTAATTATAGATACTCTATATGTATTTTGATAATTAAGTTATCATCATCTCATTCAAATTGACTGAGTATGTTTCTTATCTGCACGAATCGATGGACAGCAGATGTCAAGTGGATACAGTGTACACCAATTATTCCAAGGCTTTTGACAAAGTTCATCCTAAAACCTTAATTACTACGCTAGGGAACTTCGTTGTACACGGAGCATTGCTGAGGTGGATTGCATTCTATTTGGCCTTCAAAACTCAGTACGTGACTATTCACAATTCAAAGTCTGATATGATACGTGTGATCGGGTGTTCTACAAGGCAGGGTATTCCACAAGGTAGTCATCTTGGACCGCTCTTGTTTGTAATCTGCATTAACGACATCTTCAGCTATGTACACAGTTGTCGCGTCGCGTCTTACTACATGCTGACAACGCTAAATTTTATTACAGGGTGGGGTGTTTTGATGACTGCATTGCATTTCAGAATGACTTAGAAAATTTATTTAATTACTGCAACGTTAGTAGACTATTTTTAAATATTAAAAAATGTCAGTCTCTGACTTTCACTCGCAACTTTAATGTTATTGAACACTCATATAAGCTCTCAGATTACGATTTGTCTAAAGTTGATAACATTAAAGACCTAGGCATATTATTCGATAACAAACTTTTGTTCGACCGTCACATAGATTTTGTGCTTCAGAAATGCTTAAGAATGCTGGGATTTTTATTTCGTGTTTCTTGTGACTTCAAACACACTAAGTCATTGGTATCTTTATATTCATCACTTATGCGTAGCCATTTGGATTACGCATCTGTTATCTGGTACCCGTGCTATGGTGTTTATATTAATAGAATTAAGCGTATTTAGAGAATATCCATTAAGCACCTTAACTTCAAATACAATCCCGGTAGAAATTTTTTGCATTATGAAGAATGTCTAAAAATCTGTGCTTTACCTTCTTTAGAGAATCGTAGATTAATATTAGAATTTGGTTTTTTATACAAAATTGTCAATAATCTGTTTGATACTGAACTGCGTTCAATATATAAATTATAATGTAAGTTCCCACACTGTCCGACTTGCCCCACTTTTTTATCTGCCTCATTATAATACCAGCGCTTGCATGAATTCACCGATGTACCGCTTATGTAATAATTATATAAAGTATTTTCAGTCCATCGATTTGTTTCACTTAAAATATCCAAAAGCTATTCGTTTTGAACTTATTAACTTATCTTTAATTAATTGATTATTGTAAGTAATTATTTTAGTTATATATATATATTGTAGTAAACCCAACAGCGAAAACGCTTACGGAATGCAACAGCGACAATAAGATTTTACACTTAAAATTGCTAGTGAAATAGGTGCGGCAGTTTACAACATTCGGTATACAATGATAAGACTCTTACTGATAATTACAAAATATCTCAGGTTCGTGTAAATTGGTCCGTTATTGCTGTGGAAATAAACATACATAAACCATAAAACAAATCTTTATTTATATCACCAATTTCTAATAATGATCATTATTAATATCAAAAATAAAAAAACACATATATCAATCCTTCAAACCTTTTACATACCAAAATGACATCTATGTCCGGTTGGCTGTAACTCCCTAGGCGAAATAAAGGGGTTAAGTACTAACTAGGATAGGTAGTCTAAAGAGACCTATCTAGCAACTTAAGTAACTTCACTAATATAACAACAAAGAAAATGCAAATGTCAGACAAAAGCAATAATATATTTATTTATTTAATTTCAAGATTTTTAGTAAGAAAACATAACAAATACGATGTTAGGATATAGGTATATACTTTTACAGGCAGGTATTCAATTTTGTATATGCTTTTTCTTTCCTATATTTTAATATTACAAACACCCAGACTTATGTATTTATTCATTAGGAAATATAATTATTCTAAACTACTGAACGTTGCAAAGGCTGTATCAAAGGAAACATGAGTTGTGTAAACTCTAACTGTAAAAATAAAACTTATGGTGCAATATAACCCTGATTGTACTGAAAATCGAAATGTTCGGAAAATTATTACCCTAAATGAGGTTAAACACATTCAATATATAGTCCCAGTAAATGATTCAGACCCCGAATGGTCATATACGTTCAAAAAGTGAGTGAAATGAATTTATTAGTTTAAGAAAAATATTCTGAATAGTTTTTTTTACATGAATAAGAATAGTTTACCAATACTATCGATCAATTTAAAGATATAATCAAATTAATGTCTCTTTATGTGTATAATTTTAGGTACCTTCTTTAATGGGATGCTAAGTATGGTCCGGGTGTAAGGAAGGAACTAGGATATTGCCTCGATTGATGTGGGATAAGGGAAGTATCTCTTGGATCTTCTAAATATTCAAAAAAATCTTCTCGGAATTCTAAATTAATTGCTCTTGTTGAAGGACAGGAAGTTCAGGATGTGAATTTATAACATAAGGTTCCCAAAATACGGTAATCTTCTTTATTTTCGAGTTTTTCAAATTAATTATAGTGAATCGCCATGTTGGATTTTCAATTTCAAAATAATGCTTTCGTTAATTATTAATTTAAACACTGTTATACGACATTCAACAGACTTTTCTCTAATTACTTATATGTTACACTATCTATTGAGAATATTTTATATACGCTATATCGTCGAAATTAATTTAAAAATCTGATTTTGTAATTAGCGGTATAAGAACGACGCTAATAATTTATGAAAAATGGCGACCGTCTCTGACGGGCTATATCGAAAGACTCCCGGAAAGACGCCGTATAAAACAAAACGTCCCCTTAAAATTTGATTCACATCTATCATTGGATAATCCGAACAACGGAAATGATGTAAATTTAAATGTTCAAATTTTGTATTAATTACAATTTCCTTCTGAATTAATTACCTATTGCTTAATATCTAATATAAATTGGGATATTTAAAAACTATTCATAATATATTAAAATTTCCTTTGATATTTCCTTATCCTTAGAGTTTAAAAATGTATAATATTAATATATTAATTTTCCAAAACTTTATTGATATAAAAAAGACTAAATTAACATATATAAATGTTGGTGGTAATTTGCCTCACAACAATATATATATATATATATATATATATATATATATATATATATATATATATATATATAGTAAACCTAATCAGTAGGCGATTAAAGGTCTGTATATTACTTCAAAATATATGTATTTAAAAAACTCTACATGTTTCGGCTGTATACGCCTTTTTCAAGAGAATACAAAATATGAATGACAAGATATAAATGTCAAGTAATTAAGTTGCTATGGTTTGAATTATTCAAAGATACATTCTAGTAATAATAATAAATCATGCCTTAGTATTCCAAAAAATAGATAACAAGGTGTGAAAATATGTGTCGTTCGCTGCTAGCAATTTGTGTCTCCTTCTGGGTATGAACTTGTGTGTTGGTTGTTGCTGGCAGCTTGCGTCTCTCTATGGGTGTGTGGTTTTGTGTGAGAGCGTAAGTGTAGGGTTTTGTATGTCGGTGCGTTCGTGCGTGTGTTTAGTGATCGGTCGCATGAATTTAGAGAGGTCGGATAACCAGCCGTTGCGTAGGGCCGCCAACCCTTTCCCGACAACTTCTTTACAATTCCGTGCAGTACTTCGACGGTCTGACCCCCGCCCCAACGAGGCAAGGCGCAGACAGGCGAAGCGCACCCTGTACGGGGTTGCTCATCGCAACTAAGGGAACACTCTTAGTGGCTACCTCGGTCGACGATGGTCACACTTATGCCATCTTAACGTTTTCCGCCGAAGCGGGGGCATAGCACACACGTCGAACGTGTGTGTGCTGTTAACGGCAACCTAGCCAGGTTGTCGCCCAGGACCGGTCCTAGTGGTGTGTGCATTGCGCGGCGACGAGATAGCGCCGCGTAGCATGGTTCCTCACTCTTGCTGGAAAGGCGGAATGGCACCTGACTGCCCAACGGGCAGACCCCCCTAGAGTTTTGTAGCGCATATGCTAGGCTGCAACCCAGTAGAGGACCACATCAGCAAAAAACTGAAAACAGGGATAGGCAGGGAAAAGCAAGACATGAGTTATTATTACGTATGCGCCCGTTGGGCAGTCAGGTGCCATTCCGCCTTTCCAGCAAGAGTGAGGAACCATGCTACGCGGCGCTATCTCGTCGCCGCGCAATGCACACACCACTAGGACCGGTCCTGGGCGACAACCTGGCTAGGTTGCCGTTAACAGCACACACACGTTCGACGTGTGTGCTATGCCCCCGCTTCGGCGGAAAACGTTAAGATGGCATAAGTGTGACCATCGTCGACCGAGGTAGCCACTAAGAGTGTTCCCTTAGTTGCGATGAGCAACCCCGTACAGGGTGCGCTTCGCCTGTCTGCGCCTTGCCTCGTTGGGGCGGGGGTCAGACCGTCGAAGTACTGCACGGAATTGTAAAGAAGTTGTCGGGAAAGGGTTGGCGGCCCTACGCAACGGCTGGTTATCCGACCTCTCTAAATTCATGCGACCGATCACTAAACACACGCACGAACGCACCGACATACAAAACCCTACACTTACGCTCTCACACAAAACCACACACCCATAGAGAGACGCAAGCTGCCAGCAACAACCAACACACAAGTTCATACCCAGAAGGAGACACAAATTGCTAGCAGCGAACAACACATATTTTCACACCTTGTTATCTATTTTTTGGAATACTAAGGCATGATTTATTATTATTACTAGAATGTATCTTTGAATAATTCAAACCATAGCAACTTAATTACTTGACATTTATATATTGTCATTCATATTTTGTATTCTCTTGAAAAAGGCGTATACAGCCGAAACATGTAGAGTTTTTTAAATACATATATTTTGAAGTAATATACAGACCTTTAATCGCCTACTGATTAGGTTTACCATATCATACCAAGGTCACGAAGTTATTATATATATATATATATATATATATATAAATATAATAACTTCGTGACCTTGGTATGATATGGTAAACCTAATCAGTAGGCGATTAAAGGTCTGTATATTACTTCAAAATATATGTATTTAAAAAACTCTACATGTTTCGGCTGTATACGCCTTTTTCAAGAGAATACAAAATATGAATGACAGAATATAAATGTCAAGTAATTAAGTTGCTATGGTTTAAATTATTCAAAGATACATTCTAGTAATAATAATAAATCATGCCTTAGTATTCCAAAAAATAGATAACAAGGTGTGAAAATATGTGTTGTTCGCTGCTAGCAATTTGTGTCTCCTTCTGGGTATGAACTTGTGTGTTGGTTGCTGCTGGCAGCTTGCGTCTCTCTATGGGTGTGTGGTTTTGTGTGAGAGCGTAAGTGTAGGGTTTTGTATGTCGGTGCGTTCGTGCGTGTGTTTAGTGATCGGTCGCATGAATTTAGAGAGGTCGGATAACCAGCCGTTGCGTAGGGCCGCCAACCCTTTCCCGACAACTTCTTTACAATTCCGTGCAGTACTTCGACGGTCTGACCCCCGCCCCAACGAGGCAAGGCGCAGACAGGCGAAGCGCACCCTGTACGGGGTTGCTCATCGCAACTAAGGGAACACTCTTAGTGGCTACCTCGGTCGACGATGGTCACACTTATGCCATCTTAACGTTTTCCGCCGAAGCGGGGGCATAGCACACACGTCGAACGTGTGTGTGCTGTTAACGGCAACCTAGCCAGGTTGTCGCCCAGGACCGGTCCTAGTGGTGTGTGCATTGCGCGGCGACGAGATAGCGCCGCGTAGCATGGTTCCTCACTCTTGCTGGAAAGGCGGAATGGCACCTGACTGCCCAACGGGCAGACCCCCCTAGAGTTTTGTAGCGCATATGCTAGGCTGCAACCCAGTAGAGGACCACATCAGCAAAAAACAGAAAACAGGGATAGGCAGCTACTGGGTTGCAACCTAGCATATGCGCTACAAAACTCTAGGGGGGTCTGCCCGTTGGGCAGTCAGGTGCCATTCCGCCTTTCCAGCAAGAGTGAGGAACCATGCTACGCGGCGCTATCTCGTCGCCGCGCAATGCACACACCACTAGGACCGGTCCTGGGCGACAACCTGGCTAGGTTGCCGTTAACAGCACACACACGTTCGACGTGTGTGCTATGCCCCCGCTTCGGCGGAAAACGTTAAGATGGCATAAGTGTGACCATCGTCGACCGAGGTAGCCACTAAGAGTGTTCCCTTAGTTGCGATGAGCAACCCCGTACAGGGTGCGCTTCGCCTGTCTGCGCCTTGCCTCGTTGGGGCGGGGGTCAGACCGTCGAAGTACTGCACGGAATTGTAAAGAAGTTGTCGGGAAAGGGTTGGCGGCCCTACGCAACGGCTGGTTATCCGACCTCTCTAAATTCATGCGACCGATCACTAAACACACGCACGAACGCACCGACATACAAAACCCTACACTTACGCTCTCACACAAAACCACACACCCATAGAGAGACGCAAGCTGCCAGCAGCAACCAACACACAAGTTCATACCCAGAAGGAGACACAAATTGCTAGCAGCGAACAACACATATTTTCACACCTTGTTATCTATTTTTTGGAATACTAAGGCATGATTTATTATTATTACTAGAATGTATCTTTGAATAATTTAAACCATAGCAACTTAATTACTTGACATTTATATTCTGTCATTCATATTTTGTATTCTCTTGAAAATGGCGTATACAGCCGAAACATGTAGAGTTTTTTAAATACATATATTTTGAAGTAATATACAGACCTTTAATCGCCTACTGATTAGGTTTACTATATATATATATATATATATATATATATATATAGTGTACTGGGGCAGTGATGACCCTAAAATAACATTCAGCCACAGTATACAAGTAATATGGAACAATATTCAAAACAACAAACTTTGTATCATATGAGTAATATATGTAACGTCATTGTAAAATCTTAATTAGTTTTTCTATTCTGAGACCGAATTTAATTATTTCCTATTTACAAATTTATTATATTTTGCTATTTCAGATTTCAATTTATTTATTTTTCGCGTTAAATAAAGAATTTAAATACTAATTACTATTATTTAGATAATGTACAAATATTATGACCACTATTGTATAATGACTTTTGGTTGACCCTTATAAAAGTCAATGTAAAACACATTAAGAACACGTGACCTAGTCAAATCAGAGACAAGGTGATATAATATAATATTTGGCATTTAAATACGAAGAAAGAGAGAATGGTAATAAAGAATAAAATGAGAAAATAATATTCAAAAAGAAAAATATTAAAATTTCCGACTAACTTAATTAGAAATTGAAAATATTAATTTCCACGGACTTCTTCACCATTTAATATAGAACCCACGCTTCGTTAAATTAGAATTTTTAAAATCATATAAAAAAACAGTTAGTAGGTAAATAAAGTATAAAAACTACAATTAATATTAATATTATAAACATAACCTGTGAAAACGAAGATAGCTGAGCCTAGAGAAGGTCTAATTATTTATATACTCGATTATTGGACATAGTCTTGCTTAAAACTCGTTTTAATAATACATCGAAGGCTACAAAGAAAAGAGAACTGTTTGTAAGAAGAAAGTTGCTATTTATAATATAAAATATCTACATTTACCTTGAATCATATAACCAACTTAACCTAGTAGAAGCAAATGCATTCTCCAAATCAATCTTATTGCTGCCAGTCCTTCAATCTACAATACCTGTCTACACATATCCATACTAGCTGTGTTCAAGACGGGATACCTGCTTTTCATGACCGGAATACCTGACGCGAAAGAAGCATTAATCACAGGTACACGTGCGAAGTTATTAAAGACCTAAATATTACTATTTTTTCAATATCACTTACCAAAATTTGATTTTTCACAAACACTAATAAAATAACGTTCCATAAAATCTATATATCAATTTTTAATTGATATATAAATCTTATGGAATGTGATTTTATAGCACATCAAACGTTGACTTTTAGTCAACGTTTGATGTTCTAGTAATGTTTAAAATAAACATTACTAGAACATCAAACATCAATCTAATAACTAAACTGTGTGCAAAATTATTTCACAATTCTTATATGCAGCTTTTAATAAGACACATTTTACACAGGCTTCATAAATATCAATGTATGTATAAAGAAATAATTCATCCGTTAAAGTTATTTATCTGTTTTTTAAATAATTCTTTTATTTGTATGTATGACTTAAATATTCTGGAACCGACTATTGAATGAGATTAAGTGGTCATACTGTTCTAAAATTTATTATACTGAGTAAGACCGAAGCACAGTACAGTAAGTATTACTTAATTTATCTTTATCGAGTGTTATTCCATACGAAAACACCTCATATATAACATTTAGACGTACAACGTGTACTACATTATAACAATATACAGGCTGATTCATTTTCGGCCCTCACTATGGGGATCTCGCTTATTATTGGAGATAGAGTATAGGTTTAAATTTGGCAAAGTTGTTAAATTTTGTGTTTGTTATAAATCCGTAAAGAAAATAGACCTGTGACACAAGACCTTCGATATTTTAAAAAAAAACGCGAAAACCCCATTTTCTTCTTTTACCTGTAGCACCGACATTTGGCCATGTAGAGAAAAAATAAAAACACATTCTTGTGGCCATTTCTAAACCTCTATCCAGTGGTGTACTCTAAATTTTTATACGACGTTTCGTTTCTTTCTGGCCATCATCAACTATCAAATTTCTTATAGGCTTATTGGATTTAGACATCTTCAGAGAGAGTTTTTTTTTCTGATTTCAAACATGTACCACATGCTGACTAAAGTTTTTGACATTAGGTTTAATTTGAAAGAATAAATTATAAGATTAAATAAGGTAGCCTTTGGAATTTCAATCTGCCAAACATTTCATTTATTGTTAATTAATAATACAAAAATGTCATAGACTAACGAAGAGAAACGAGGTATGATAAGTATTTTTTATTCTTCGAAACGAAATTCAACAGTACAAGATAACAAAAACATAAATAAAAATACATAGAAAAGTAAACAATAAACAAGTACAGTAAATGTTCAATTATCTGGCCATCTTCGGTAATGCACAATTGGGCACGCCTTCTGGCATTTTGTACTGCCCTTTGTATAGTTCTTCTAGGAACTGCATCGAAGGCATTCTGAAGTCTGTCTCGTAATTCTTCAATGTTTTGTGGCGCATCTACTTTATAAATATTATTTTTAACATATCCCCATAAAAAAAAATCTAGCGGACTTAAATCAGGTGATCTCGCAGGACATTCAACAACTCCCCTATTTCCAATCCAACGGTTTGCAAACTCTTGATTTAAGAAATTTCTAACAACAGCTGCATTGTGTGCTGGTGCGCCATCTTGTTGCCACCATAAATATTGTAATTGATTTAATGGGATATTGTCGTCAAGATAGTCAGATACGTATGTACGTAAAATGTTTAAATATCTTTCTCCATTTAAATGTTCTTCATACATAACTGGTCCTAAGAGACGATTTGCCAAAATATCCATCCAAACGTTTATTCAAAACGATGTTGTGGTCTTCTAGCCCTGTTTTGTCGGGGATTTTTTACAGCCCAATAGTGCTCCGTATTTCTGTTGAACGTTCCAGAATTTGTAAATTTTGTTTCATCTGACCAGATGATTTTGCTTAAAAAACTTTCATCATTTTCTATCCTTCCCATTAACCAATTACAATATTCTAGCCTTCTCAAATTATCTCCAGGCAGTAAAGAGTGACTAACATGGATCCTGTATGGTTTAAACCTACTTTTATGTAAAGTTCTCCAAACTCTGGACTGGCACAAATTTAATTCTGACGCTACTTCGCGTATAGAAATTGATGGATTATTATTTATCTATAAAAATACAAGATTAACATGAAATTCGAAAACACACTTTTAATTTACCATTTGTAAAATATCTTTTCGATTTTCATTTAAATTCCTGTTGTCTTGACCATTACGCGGCTTAGTAAACGATCCATTCTCGACCAAATTTCTGTCGAGATCTAGAAAAATGGTACGATGAGGCTGTTGTCGTTCTTGATATAATTGTAGCTCTTCGAAGAATAAAAAATACTTATCATATCTCGTTTCTCTTCGTTAGTGTATGACATTTTTGTATTATTAATGAACAATAAATGAAATGTTTGACAAATTGAAATTCCATGGCTACCTTATTTAATCTTATAATTTATTCTTTCAAATAAAACCTAATGTCAAAAACTTTAGTGAGCATGTGGTACATGGTTGAAATCAGAAAAAAAAACTCTTTCTGAAGATGTCTAAATCCAATATGGCGCCTATAAGAAATTAGATAGTTGATGATTGCCAGAAAGAAACGAAACGTCGTATAAAAATTTAGAGTACACCACTGGATAGAGGTTTAGAAATGGCCTCAAGGATGTGTTTTTATATTTTCTCTACAAGGCCAAATGTCGGTGCTACAGGTAAAAGAAGAAAATGGGGTTTTCGCGTTTTTTTTTTAAATAACGAAGGTCATTTGTCACAGGTCTATTTTCTTTACGGATTTATAACAAACACAAAATTTAACAACTTTGCCAAATTTAAACCTATACTCTATCTCCAATAATAAGCGAGATCCCCATGGTGAGGGCCGAAAATGAATCAGCCTGTATATAAACATGTATATGTTCACCATGTAGATATTATAGACACTGTGTTATTCGAGACTGTGATTTAGATAGTATTTTCTTTTTGTATTTTATACTGTGTTATACTATTATTGGGACTATGTCCTGTTGTATAACATTTACCTGTTGAAATAAATGAATAAATCGTCAGCAGTGGAAGAAATATTGCATTTGAAGTCCTAGAACAGCCTTTATACAATCAAAGTGCATTACCATGTCACCAATGTATTAAAACTGTCGGCGATGTAGGGATATGCTTCGTTTACTTTTCTTTTTGCTGTTGAAAACAACATAATTGTCAAAATATGTATCCAGGATTTAAACTACACATAAAATGGGTGGTAAGGATTTTTTAAACCAAGTTTGATTTATTACTAAGGAAACCCAAATATGCAAATGTAAAACCCAAAAATACGCACATAAATATGCAAATTATTTAGTCAAAATATGCACAAGAATATGCAAATAAAAAAATATTTATAATACATAAATTTATTGCTTCACATAAAAATAAACAGACACTTTAATTTTTCTATCCCACTGAACTAAACCTAAATATGCATTTATTACACAAAGTCGTTAATTGTAAAAACAGTAAACCACTAAATGTTTCTCGAAGTTCTCAATTAAAGAATTTTGTGTCCTGCCTGAATGAATATTAAAAGTTTATAAATGGAAAACTGCTTTCCATATCAACCGATGTAATAGGGGCATTTCTAAAATTGCTTAATAATATTACAGTATCCAAATCAATGGATTCAGTAAATTCTTCCTCTAAAATATTAGCTACTTGGCTAAGAAACCGAAATCAACAATTTTTTTTACACATTTTTGACTTTTTGTAAAATTCTGTCCCCCATTTTGCCTGTGATATTTTGAAAAGCTGCCTCAGATTGTTTGACTAGTTCTACACTTGGGGTTAATGGCAAATTAAACTCCTTCATTTGTACAAAAAGGTTGTGTTTATGTATGACAATACGTTATGCACGTATAAAACATTTGTTACAATATGAAACAGACATATAAGTAATTTACATATCTGTAACTGTACACATGGACAATACACCTCGTATTTTCAGCATTTACTTCTGCTTAATACATATGTTTCGGCCATCTAGGCGTCATCAGTCAAGCTAGTGAAGCAATGTATACAAATTCATTAAACAACTGATTTGTATCTGTATTTATATTTTACTGAAATCGCCCACAAAGATAAAGCAAGTTTCGTCCTATAAGGTGACACTATTTAATAAGTGACATCTTACGGACGAAAGAGACTATGTCGGAAGGCGGAAGTAAATGCTGAAAATATGAGGTGTATTGTCCATGTGTACAGTTACAGATATGTAAATTATGTACATGTCTGTTTCATATTGTAACAAATGCTTTATACGTGCATAACGTATTGTCATACATAACCACAACCTTTTTGTATATTTACCGCCATCTGGCTCGTTGTTAATGGACTACACCGACATACGAATTTTTTCGTTTCCTGTAACAGCATAGCTGTTCGAACGAAAGATCGCCTTCCGACATAGTCTCTTTCGTCCGTAAGATGTCACTTATTAAATAGTGTCACCCTATAGGACGAAACTTGCTTTATCTTTGTGGGCGATTTCAGTAAAATATAAATACAGATACAAATCAGTTGTTTAACAGATTTGTATCGATTTGTATACATTGCTTCACTAGCTTGACTGATGACGCCTA
The DNA here is from genome assembly GCA_935421215.2 of Melolontha melolontha. Lineage (NCBI taxonomy): Eukaryota > Metazoa > Arthropoda > Insecta > Coleoptera > Scarabaeidae > Melolontha > Melolontha melolontha. The sequence continues at coordinate 170,782,408 of OW285238.1, forward strand.
GATGGCAGAAACATATGTATTAAGCAGAAGTAAATGCTGAAAATACGAGGTGTATTGTCCATGTGTACAGTTACAGATATGTAAATTCCTTCATTTGTGTTATAGTTTTAGAAACAAAGCTGTAATTGGTTTTTATAAACGAAAATTGTTTTATTTCGTTATGCTCTTTCTAAATTTAGTTACGAAAGGATTGTATTATTTTCATCTTTGTAAATGAACGATAAAATTTTTTGTATTAACATTAAGTATTCATAATAAAGTAAAAGAACAAATTTCTAAAACGAAGATTCGGGCATCAAACACGAATAAAGCTATTGCTAAAGTAAATACCGCAATTACTGTATACTGCAAAAGCCAATTTGTAAATACGAAATCGTTATCTGGCAAATCAAGGCGAAAATTGTCTAGTATATACTGCAATAATGCAGAAATGTGGATCGTCGTGAGCTTGGTGATCGCGTAACACGTGCAATTACATCTTCTAGAATTTCACGTAGTTACACGGATGATACAATAAAAGCGACCGAACGATGTTAAAAATTCCCTTTTAACATATACATTAAACTTACTAAACATGTATTCTTTTTTCATTTAGTAGAAGGAAGTTGAAAATGTATAGATACACAGTTTATCAATGAGATTTTTAATGCGTACTATGTGATATAGAATAGTTTGAAACGTATCAGTTTTAATTAATATTTTGGAGGAAATCAAGTGGTTTCAAGGAGGGAGATTAAAGATTAAAATTAGCAATTAAAAATAATTGTTTATAAAACAATTAGAGCGTTAAAACACTGTAAATATGTGTGGTATTTAAACGTGGTATTACGATTTAAAAAATTTACATTATAAACGAAAGAAAAGATTAGTGCGCATGAAGTGTAATTATACAGGGTGTTCCTTATTAATATGCGAATATTTAATTGTGTAAATCTACATGAAAAATAAATGATAGTTTGCTTTATAAACTATGGTCTAAAATGTTCCGTTGCGAAAATACAGCGTTTTTTTTTTTCTAAAATATAAATTATTTTTGAATTCCCCCATCAATTTGAAATGTAAGACTTAGTAAAAAATGTCAAGTATAAAAAGTAAGTCGCATATTCTAGGGCGACTAGATTTATTGCGAAATTGTATTCGTCAATACTTACATTAATTTTGTCGGGCAATTCAACGATTTTTATTTTTTAACTCAAAAACAACGCTTTATGGGAAAATAACTTAAGAGAGCTCTTATGTTGCAAATTGAATGGGCAATTCAAAAATAATTTATATTTTGGAAAAGCCCATAGGCGTACCAATTTTTTCGCCCAAAATATTAAAGTATGTGCCCGTACGCACGGCAATTTTAAAGCTAAAAATTATTATCAGAATAATTGAAACATACATGAGTAGGTAAACCCCACCAGTTTTGTATAATACAAAGGTATTTTTAATAATATAAAATATTATTAAAAATCTGGTGTGAAGAACACAAATGCAGGTTCACTATTAATATTTTTTGTGAACATATCCGAATATATCCTATCCCCAGAGACGTAGATACGTATTTCACCTTTCTACAGGCTCATCGGTACGCCCCTGCTGGATAAAGGATATTCCCAGACACATTCACAAAAAAGAACCACATCGCCCTATCACCGTAATTATCCAGACCGGGCGCAGTAGTAAATTCGGCGCTGCCTGTTGTCAGACAGCCAAGTACCTCACATACCGTCCACATAATTAATGTGAAGTAACGACGCCCTTCCAAAGGTGGCACAGCCAATCTCTCTAGAAAACTGCATTTTGTTTGTGTCTTCACTCATACTACGGCTTAACCGCATGTGTAATGTATCAGAATAATTGAAACATACATGAGTAGGTAAACCCCACCAGTTTTGTATAATACAAAGGTATTTTTAATAATATAATAATTATATTATTATTTTTTTTAATTGGAATTGATCTGATTGAATTTGTATGGATTTGTATGAAAATAATTGATTCGTTAAACGGCTTTTCGCTTTATGGCCAACTTTTTCGGAACGTATCTAGGCCGCTAAGCGAAGATTTAAACTTGAAAATCTCAAGTATCCCTGTGACCAACTGCATACTTTAAAGAAAAATAAAACTCTCAACTTTCAAATTAAATAATTTCAATTTATTAATGTAAAAAATGCTAAATAGAAAAATTAGTATAAAAAACTCGTTTCATAAGGCCTTTTGCTGCACTCGTTCTTTAAAAAACTCGTGCGGCGAAATGGTGCCTTATGAAACTTGTGTGTTTTAACGGAAAAATTTAAATGTTTTAATATAAAATGTTTTAATATAAAAATTTTAAAAAAGTTTTTTTAAGTTGATTTTTAGGTCATAATTAAGTGCATCTCCTGAATGTTTTTGATGCATATTTTCATGTATATTTTGAAGTTTTCTAGTGCATAATTATCCTAAGCCTAGTCATGTCCAAAGAATAACGCCAATTAATATAATTTTGTGGTAATATTTTTTTCAATATTTCTATGATTGATTTTAACTTTTCATATGCAGCCTGTATATATCAAAAATAATCCTAAGTAAAATTATTATTGAAAAAAATACCATACTTTTGCAGTCTGAAGTCTGTGCATCTCGAAGAAGACAAATGACAAAGCAACAATGCATACATTATTGCCTTTTGGGTTGCAATATTAGATTATGACTACACAGGAAAAATAAACAAAAAAAATTTTGTAGATGCGACTCACAAATGCGGTTTACCAAAAGGACTTGATTGACTATCATCAGAAGGTCTTCGGTTTTATGGACCGAACGAATAAAATGAAATGAAAACAGCCTCGAGGCGTACAACGATGGAAACATTTTATTTAAATGAAATTTTTTTCGTTTTTTTTTCTTTCGCTTTTGACGATATCTAAAAATATACTCTTAATATATATGTTGCTTTAACTGAGGTATATTTCACATTTTGGTAAGTCGTAAGCGAGTTAGAAATATCTTACCAACAGATTGATTTCAGTATTTTTCTTCAAACTTTATTTACTTTTTACTTTGTAAATTTTCATACGCGCATGGAAATAAAGCAAATATAACGTTTCGAAACGTTCTTTTTTAAATAAGCAATCCTTTTTACAGGTGAAGAAGCTATATACATGACGAGGCGTTTTGGTGTTTCGCATATATACGAGGGGTCAGCTGAATTTATTGAGAATAAGGAAATCTAGTAGACTGTGAAAAGCAATCATACAGTGTTTATTTAGAGCAACTCTTCATCTGTCATTTCACATTTTGTTGTTGGAGTTACTTTTGTTATAAGTTATAACTAGAGCAGACCAATTTCCGTGAGTGCCATGTGCGCCGATGTGTGGATGATTGTATTGCATCAGAACTAATAAAAAGCATTCAGTATGTGTTTGGTACTTGCTTAGAATGCATGTAAGTGTAAGCATACATAATAAAATGTCGTCGACACATAAATCGAGAAAACGACCGTTGTCAGACGAAGTGAATAAGTTTTGTTACGAATGAAAAATCATTCTGATACCTTTTGGTAGACTTAATCTGGTTTATTTCTTTATTTGCGAACTTTAAGACCTCATAGACTTTTCATAATTCTATATTTTCGTATTATTATATTATTCTCTTCATTCACTATTTATCGAACCTCATACGCTATTTCAAACCTAAATTCCTTCATATTTTATTTGTATGTTCAAATATTTTGGCTGTTACTATATCTTATATAAAAAGCGTTCAAATAAGCTTTGCCTCTAGTAGGCCATTCCTTTAAAAACGTATGATTATTAATAATTTAAATTTGCATTAGTTGTCAATTAGACAGATGCCTAATTGACAAAAATTGCTTTGTAATTTAAAATTGATTTAACATGGTTTTTACTATACAACACAAATCATTCATGCTAGAATCTTATTTTCGAAACGGACGTAAGATTGACGGACAATGGCAGTATTCTCTTCAAGATTGTTTAGAAGAATTTAGAAATGAGTTCCCTAACGTCATCTTTGATTATGACAGTTTTCGGCACACAGTGACACATTCCGTTATGGTTTTCAGAGAAACAGGGAGTGTTAAACAGAAAGAAGGCGCAGGTCGGGCGAAAAAGCGTACAGAAGAGCTAGTTAATGATGTAAGAGAAATTATAAATAATGCACCAAGAACTTCCGTACGAGCATTATCACAACAAGTGGGTGTGTCAATTGGCACATGTCATACAATTTTGAAAAAGGACTTACATTTATTTCCATATCACATGACCTGTTATCAAGAAATCAAGGAAATCGACTATCCCAGAAGAATAACGTTTAGTCAGTGATTCTTAAATAATTTTGATAATGACCTTCTTGACAAAACCTTTTTTTCTGATGAGTCATGGTTTTATCTGAATGGATATGTGAACTCACAAAATATGAGGATGTGGACTAATGAGAAACCACATCATTTTTTTGTTGAAACCGCACGTCATCCGCAGAAAATTGGTGTATGGTGTGCGATTAGTCGAAGGAGAATTATTGGCCCTATTTTTTTTAACGGAACCTTAACAGGAGAAAGGTATCGACAAGAAATTATTATGCCATTTATCGAACAGCTTGACGACGAAGAAATAACACAGGGTTACTTTCAACAAGACGGAGCTAGAGCACACACAGCAGGTGAAACAATTAATATTCTGCAGCAATTTTTTCAAAATCGGTTGATAAGTTTAAACACTGAACATGAATTTCCACCAAGATCTTGTGACATTACCCATGTGATTTCTTTTTACGGCCATTCTTAAAGAACTCAATTTATCAAGTACAGATACCTGATCTTGCAGGCCTTCAAATCAGAATTGCTGAAAGAATTAATGGAATTGACAATGCGATACTACAAAACACTTTTTCCTCCATTAGAAGAAGATGTGAGAAATGTTTCGAACAAGGTGGTGGACACTTTGAACAATTTTTATAAAATTTTGCTTGTTTGTTGGAAATAAACATATTTCATTCACTTAAAAATGTTCGTTTTATTATTTTGACATTTGTCATTTCAATCAAATATCTCATCTCATAACCAACAAAATTCCTATTAAAATTAGTAACAAGCTAAGACATAATCATAATTTCCAAGGGCTACTTTGAGGTAAAATTTATTTGAATTCTTTGTATTTTATTTCCGTACATTTTTTTTTTACATATTTCTCTGTCAGGCCCGCCCGCAATGATGAAAAATTATTGCAAGTCATGCTTTGTATATTTTTGTTATTACTTCATTATTGGTTCTCCTTTATCAATTCATTCATTGTGGTAATTTTCTTTAGAATTGTGTATAATCTTTTGGATGCTTCAATTTGCTAATTATCCATTTGATTTAAACTTAATTGAGCGAACTCCTTCACCTTTGCTTGGCGCGACACCTACACGACTCTTAGTGTCTCTTGCATTTACAGAACCCTAGACGTGTGAGGTATTCTTATATTACTTATTGTTCGGCTTTCGATATTAATTATTTATCGTTTTGTTGTTCGTTAGTCTCCTATTTCGCTCATTAACCGTGATAGGGAATTTGGTAAATTAATTCCTTTCCTTTCATAATTACCTGTCTATCGATCTTGTTTGTGACGTACATCGGTCATCAATCGATTCATGCGTGGCTTCTGCAACCGCATTCGTTCTTCGAACTTGAATTGCGCTGGTTCTTTTATTCTTTGTCAGTGAACCTATTTTGCAGTGAGTAGATTTATTATCTATAGAGCTTTGTCTTATGTTTTTCCTTTTAATCCTTTCAGGATTTAATAGTATTGTTTTAATTTAGCCCCCTATTGTTTGAAGGAATTTTCCTGCTAACGGCTGAACTTCTGCGAAGTTGTTTTTGTATACCTCAAGAAAGGCTGGTTCCAATTTCTTATTATACCGATCTTAATTAAATCATGCAGAAGCATAAAAGAAATTACAGCGTGGGCGTTTAATGGCGGCCTATATTTCTATTTATTTTCTTCGATAACGGAAGTCCTGAGCAATCCCTTGGAAGACTTACCCTGGTTAGATTGAATCGAGAACGTTATTAAGGGCAACAACAATCAAAGTAGGTATGGTTAGTCTATGATTTGCATTTAGTCAATAATAAAACCGGTGCAATCTTATCAGATTTATTTAGATATTAATTTGTCAACACATTAGAAAGGCTCTTGAGAAGCCGAATAATTTTTCGGAACAGACGTTGTATTGTAAACTCTCCTTATTTGTTAGTAACTTAGAACCTGATCGTGCAAACGGGTTAGATTCTTAGGGGTACGTTAATTTGTAAGTACCAGCTTTAGTTTGAAACCTGATTTACTTTGTATTTCTTTACCATACTTCTGTTCTCTACTCTGAGTCTCGATAACTATTTTGATCATAGAACATAGAGAGTGAGCAAGGCATATAATTTTAATCGTAGAGGATAGATGTTTGATCCTCAGGATTGAAGCTTTTATTAATTATATTATTATATTAATCTGGTAGTCTGCTTCACCGGCAACCAGGTGTGTGTAATTAGTGCTGTTCGTCGTGGCTAGCTCCATCAGACTGGTCTACGACTTGTGAAATCGATAACTTGGTGTACGATACTTATTATATTTTTCGTATGATTTAAACTATGAAACCTATCTGTGTTGATCCTTTGGTTACGTAAATATCATTTGTGTCCTGCCTAACTACTGATTGGTTTGTTTAACATTTTATCATAATCTGATCATTTTTATATCTCACCTGCTAATACAGACGTTCTTTGCGTTTATGATTACTTATTCAATTAGTGAACACTATTTTTTTACTCTCCTTAAACTCAGGGGGGGGGGGGGGGAATTCCTTTTGTTTTATTAGTTATTTCATATCTGGATCACTATAAGAACCTCCTGTGTTTACAGGGTGATACATTGTCGTGTGTTACTGTTTTATAAAGTATATCAATATTTCGCCTGTGTTTTTATTGTAATATCAAATCTTATTCATTCTTTAATGGTTGATTACTGCACAGACGACGTCTTACTCAAAGAAATTATAGACTCTGAACACACTTTGTGTTGGAAATACATTTTGTTATTGTTGTCTATTTGCGTTTAAATGTTACCTTTCCCGCAAGTGTGAGTTAAGCAAAGACCAGTTTGGTTCGATTTGGAATCAAGTAGCTTGAGGGCATACTCTCTCTTGCTTTCGGAGCTACCTGAGTCCCACTCGCAACCGTATATACGGGGGGTACTCAGCTGGAATTTTATACGTTGGCGTCTATCCACCATCCAGCGACCTTCGGGACCTCTCGCACTCTCCTATATCGTTTGAGCTAGCCGGCAGGGTAATAACAGCGGGGCGTCCAGCATCAGGTAGGTGCGGACAGGTGAGGGTGGCCCGGCCAGTCATCCAGCTTACTCGTAGCTTCTTGTATTGTTATTGTTATTTTGATTTTGGTCGCTTTTGGGTAATAGTTTATTATGGATTTCCCGGACTTAATATACGATGGCTCAAAAATTAAATGTTTAGTGTGCAATACATATCTAATGTGTTGGTCAAAAACACATTGTAAAAAACACGTAAGCAGTTCGAAGCACAATAATAACAAAATTAATCGACAACAGTTTATACATGAACTATGTGTAACTATGATAGTGTGTACACTGCCGTTTACCTTATTAAGTAATGATTCATTTATTTCAGTTTGGAATAAATACGCGAATCAAACATTACCAAGCACGGTACATACGACGCTGCTAAAATATGTACTACTCTTATTTTTCATGTGTTTATGCATATTACTTTAATAGCAGAAAACCAAATGTGTATTTAATTATTTCTGATAGAATAAATGTCTCTACTTCTATACATGTATCGGTAACAAGCTCATGTTGCGTCCCTATTCTATCGCATATTCTAATATATTACGAATTACACTCCCATAGCGGCGCTCATGGCGCGCACGGAAATTGATCTGCTCTAGTTATAACATAACTTATAACTCAGCTACTTATTTTTTAAAACTAAAGGATAATTGAATTAATCAGAAAGCGATTTTGAATCCTATTTTTTATGATTTTTAAAGAAGTTTAGAGAGTTTAGATTCAGTTTTTAATGAACAAGCACCTTTCTTGGCTACAATTTACCGATGGTATAAGTAATTTGAACGCGAAAGTATTTATGTTTAGCACCAAAAATGAGCAAGGCGTCCTCCCACGGCACTTTAACCAGGATGTTATAAGGGCGAAATTTAGTTTTAGTATTTAGAAATCAATAAATTCAAACAATCATAAATTTTACTTAATGATCAATTAGATTTGAACAAGAAAAATACTATTCTTGCTTTTGTATTGTTCGTGAAGCTTAGATTGGACGCGGAAAACATCTAATTTGCTTTTATAACTTATAAAACTAAATAATAAACAAAAGTACACAACAGCTGTTAACAACACGCCATATTTCTGATAGTATTTATGTCACGCATGCGTACAAATATAAATTATGTTTCCAATATGCGAGTGACGCTTGTGTAATGTACATATTCCGTGCCGTTGTTAATTTTATTCATTTAAAAACTGTTTAAACGTTAATGGAAATGTACATTTAGTTTATTAAACCAAATTTTATGCGTAAACATGATTAGTACGCTGTAGCATAACAGCTATGGCCGAACAGATGGGCCACATTTTCTCACTACCTACAATATTTGTGTAAATTTTTAGATTTTTTAAAAAACGTTGTAAAATAATACTAACATTGTTGATTATGTATTTTTAATTTAGTTTGCAAAAGAGCACGTTCCAGCTGTAAGTACCTGATGAAGCCACTTTGCTTGCGAAACAATTGTTGATTACGTATTAAAAAAGTAAAGATTTTGCAATGAGTTTTATTTCTATTTTAAATTATGGATCTTCTTCAGATAAAAACCGAATCAATTCAATTAAAAATGATTTTATTAAGTTTCGAACGAATTGTTTTTGTTACATACGGTGTCGGTAAAGTTCCGCTGGTAGTGGAGGCACGTTAATATACTTTCCATCGGTTACAGCTGTGGCTGTCCGCTGGAAACCACTTGCATTAGGTTCCTAAAAACGAAAATGTTTTAAAACTGCCTAGGACAAGATGCGCGAACACAAGAAATCCTATATTATTCAAAGATATTTAGAATTTATAAATTAACCAGAACACAAAAAACTTATTTTACCGCCATCTTTTGTACAATATTTAAAATCACTCAAGAGATAAACAATAACCTTACCTGTAGAATACGAGATTTTTGCTTATGTTATTTATTTTATTTGTTTACATCTTAATATACAGGGTGAGTCGTGTGGAATCGACCAAACTGTAGGAATGTATTCTACAGGTGAAAGTAATGTAAAAAAACTCAAATGTTGCTATCCGATTTTTATTTGTTTTCGAGTTATAGCGTAATTAAAAATACACAAAATTTCATACATTGAATTTTTTGTATTTTATTGGTATTATCGTTCCTTATAATATATTTTCAAAAATACCGCCATTCATTTCAAAACATTTTTTACATCGTCTACCAAGGCGCTGGTTGCGTTCCTGATTGCGTCAGGTTGATGTTTGATATTGTCAGCAGCATTCATAATCCGTTGAATTAGTGCTTCACGAGTGTCCACTTTTACTTGATACACTTCATTTTTTAACCAGCCCCATAAACAATAATCGAGTGGCGTGAGGTCTGGAGACCTAGGAGGCCAACCAATGTGACTACCACGTCCAATCCAACTCCCTGGAAACCTTTCAGCCAAATGTTGCCTGAATGCACGAGCGTAATGTTCAGGCGCTCCATCGTGCTGGTAGAAGATTTGAATTCTGATGTTTATGGGAACATCCTCTAGCAGTCCGTGCAGTTCATTTTCTAAAAAATGTAAATAGGTGTCTTCCGTGAGGCGATTCTCAAAAATGTAAGGACCAATTAAAAAACCATCGATCATACCACACCACACGTTTACCGAAAATTTATGTTGAAAGTTACTTTCGACTGTTGCGTGTGGATTTTCGTCTGACCATACCTGCTGGTTATGACAATTATTAATACCGTCACGGGTGAATGTCGCTTCATCCGTAAACAGTATACGCGATACAAAACGAGGATTGTCATTTATCCATCGACAAAATTCCATACGTCTACGATTATCACCTGGTTGTAGGTGCTGTACTCTTTGTACATGGTACGGACGTAAGCCATGCTCGTGGAGTGTTTTTATCGCCCTTGTTTGTGGAATGCCCAATTGAATACTAATTCTCCGAGAGCCGGTAGTTACGTCTTCTTCTACTACATCCAGAATATCTTCTATTTCTTGTAATTGTTGTCGACTGCCTCGTTCAAATATTATATTTACACTGGGAAGCTTTCCGGTCGCGCACAATGTGTTGAATACACTAATAAATACAGTTTTATTAGGATGTCTGTGATGTGGAAACCGTTGACGATATTCATTAGCAGCAGCTGTAGCATTCCCATCACAAAATCCATAAACAAACACCATATTAGCATATTCTAAATTAGAATAAGTGCGTGGCATTTTAGTTTGTTACACTATAGTCGTACAAACGTCAAGTCAATGTCACAATACCCGAACACAATGTTATAATTTACTCCAAGGTATAGGGAACATTTTTTATGATGGCACCGCCCTCACTATATCAACGATGAACTAGAGGCACGCAATAGCAGCAGTTATATGTTCCAGTTATATGTTCCATATGTTCCATATGTTCCAGTTATATGTTCCATAGCATTTTTTATTTGTGTTACACTTCTTTCACTAAATTTCGGTGTTTGATTTGTTCGTCTTATGGTATTTTTCAGTTGGGCCCATATCAATTCAATGGGATTGAAAATGCAATGGTTACGGTTTGTAAACGCAAAATTGTATGTCCTGCTTCTTTGGCTCTGTTATCCACATAATAATCCTGTAAATATTCTTTTGTCTTCATCAGCTCTATTAATTGTTTTTTTTTTGTATAATGATCCTCAAAATATAAATCATTTGCTTCTAAAAATGTTTTAATATCTTTCTTATTAATACATTTTGTAGGAACTTTGGTTAGCTGCCGAGAATGATACGGAGCGTTGTCCATCACTATCACATTATCTTTTGGTAAATTTTGCAGCAAAGTGTCACAAAACCATTCTTCAAATAAAGATGAGGTCATATCTTCATGGTAATCTAAACTTGAGGATTTAACATTTTTAGCAGATAATAGCGGCTGTCCGATCCATCCTTTTTCTAACCCAACATGAAGAATGATTATTCTCTTCCCTCTCGAAACCGGCGCGTCCAACTGACACATACTTGAACTATCCGCCCAACCTTTGCAAATTGTGTCATGGGTGCCATACCACGTCTCGTCTAAACAACATATGAATCGTCCTTCCTGTCCATACCTTCTAATTGCCGTTAAGTATTCAAATCGAAGTTTCTGTAACCTCGGGCTTTCCATAATTGTGCGACGTTTGTCTATAGTGCCAAACTTAAAACCAGCTTTCTTTAGCGTCCGCCACAAGGTTGCTTTAGAACACTGAATATTTATAGGCTCATCACTGATTCTTTTAAGTAAGAAGCCAAGTGTAGAAACAACATTTCCTCTGTATAAGGAGTATACTTGCTGCCTAATAGTATCAATTTCATACTCTTCAATTTTTCTCGGTGCTCCTTTGTCACTTCTTTATATTGTTCTATATATTGTTCTAAAAGGCACCTTGGTTAATTGCGACGTTCGTTGAATGTTCTGGGTTTGTAGTTCGTTATTTTCTTCCATCAGGGTATGATAGACATTGAAAATTATCTGTTTCGTATCTTCTGATGTATGCTTTCTCTGTCGTGCTCCAACAGTATTATCACTATCCACATCATAATCACTAACACTTTCAGCAAGAGGTCGCCACATGTTCGTTAAGTAAAGAAAGAAAAATCAAATATGTATACAGCAGTAAAGAATAACAATAAATGATAAATAGACTCAATATTAGATGTAATATATATATACCAACTCTCCTAACTATATTTACTTAAATTTTGTTTAATAAATGTGAGCAATTATTTCATCTTAATTGTAATTTAATGAGTATTTAACTATATATTATAACTATAAATTCAAATTAACAACTGTTGGTACTTGTATTATTATTAAATTATATTTCATCTAAATTGCAGTAATTACAATTTACTTAAATTTTGTCATTACGGACCTTAGCAGTTTGTTTGCGTAAAAGATAATCGTATTGAGCGGCCAGGTAGTTATTGCCGCAGGTGGTGAAATAAAAGCATTAGAGCCGTTCAAAGTTACATTCTTATAATTTGAAATAAACTATACTGCCGGATTTTTGTTATAACTGATTCCAATTTTATAAAAATTGTGAGAGCGTCTTCATCGTAGAAGGATCATTTCCTTGAAGTGCATGTCTGCTTTGTTATGACTTTGGAGCGAATTGAAGTTTTACCTTTCCTATCAATCGAAGTTCTCTTTATTCTGCTGGTTTCCTTTACAATTACAAAACCTTCAGGTAATCAGTCGTAGAATTAGCGGATTTGATTGTTGTCGGTTTCGTAGAGGGGCGATCGATAGGTCTCTGCCGTCGATTGGGCTCTTGATTTGATAAGGATACTAACTTTCTTTAAATCATTGGAATCAACATATATTAGGGATAAGGCGATTGCAACTATATTTTCGGAACTCTTTGTATAATTAATAAAAAAATCATGTTACTCGTACATTGATCTCGTACTTTGCTCAATGTCGCGGAGTGTAATCGTTTAGTAATAAATGATGTCGTAAATTTTCAGCATTCAGGGTTGACCTGTGAGCGGCTGAGATCTCTTGGTTGCGGCTGACTTCTTCTTCCGTCGCGTAGTTCCCATCTTGTTTACCAGTGCAAGTGTCTGGGCTCGTTCCGGATTCCACTTAATGTACATATACTCTTAAGTGGCTATCAGGGTCGCCATCTAATGTCAGAAGTGGGATGGCAGGATTGCAATGTAATGTCACCTGGTTCCGGAGGTAACATTGTTGCCGGGGCAGTTCCATTTAGACATCAGGTATAAATAATATCCATAAGAACGATTAAATAATAACATTTAATTTAATAACGACACTAACAACAGTAAATAATACATCGTAATATGATGCACTAGACTAGTAGACTGATTCTGACTGTAACTCTGACTCTGACTGTGAAGACTACCTAGTCTCTAGTCTATATATCATTTGAGTGTGTTACTAGCCTAGTGACCTGGTTACAAGACGTTAAGTAATATGGCAAAAGATTATAACTAGGAAGGTCATGTTGATGAATAAGTAGGACATTGCATGTTTTTGAATATATGAAGTGGTTTAGTTATTACTAGAGAACGGATGCAATTTCCATAAAACGCAATCGGCAATTGGAATTGTGTATAACGTCGCTCAGTACATTCCGGCGTGATTCAATGAAGCATTTGTTTGACTTACTCGGCCACCCGGTCTCGCAGCGATAACAATGGACAACCCAGCTATTGTATTCGGAGAATATAGTGTTTTCAGTGGTGTCGTGTACGTAGATAAAATAAATAAGTTTATCGTATTTCGTAAGAGAAATAGCACGTACATTTATTTTCTTTTCATTTAAGCAACATCTTCCAATTATTTTCACGTAAGTGTGCATAAAATTCCGTTATTTAATTTCGTTTATTTGGATCTAGGATATTCTTACTTTTTCAGACAATGGAAGAGCGTCGAGAATGGCATCGTGAAACAATGGCGAGTTGGATTGAGGGCCATACTGATTGTATGTACATTGCCAGTGATTCCGACATTTATTGTGAAGTGTGTGAAACGTTATTGAAAAATTGCAATAAATCAACCGTAAAACCGTCAACCGTAGGATCGTTAAAGCAGGAAAAAAAATTGGACCCGTTGGAGTCTGACAATTTTAACGAAGAACTCTGTGAAACTTTTATGGCAGCTAATATTCCATTATTTAAATTGAACAATCTAATTTTGAAGACATTTCTGAAAAAATATACTGGTCGAAATGTTCCTGATGAATCAACTTTACGCAAATATTATGTTTCTAGGTGCTATACGAGAACAGTAGAACGCATTAGAAGTCACCTTTTAAATCAATACATATGGATAAGCGCCGACGAAACGGTGGATATGTTAGGACGCTGTGTGGTAAATTTTGTAGCTGGTGTAGTAATCCAACTATTCCCTATAACTCATATGTAATAGCAACAAGTGTTATAAATAGAGTTGGTGCGGAAACAGTTGCTGAAACCATTAAGGAGAATATGCAAAAAATGCTTCATTCGGACGCCAAGTACAAAGAAAAAATACTTTTATTTGTCAGTGATAGTGCTGCGTATATGGTAAAAACAGGCAGAGTATTGAAGAAAACATATCCTAATATGGTGCATATTACTTGTGTAGCACATGCTCTCCACAGAATCTGTGAATATATCAGAGATACTTTTCCGGAAGTTGATAGACTTGTATAAGCTTTTAAAAAAGTTTTCAGAAAAGCACCATTGAGAGTAGCTCTTTTCAGGGAAAAATTTCCATCTCTGTCACTGCCTCCCACTCCTGTAATAACTAGATGGGGAACATGGCTGGAAGCTACTAGTTATTATGCTGAGAATTTCGATAGTCTAAAACATTTCGTAACACTGCTAAAGGAGGATGCTAGAAGTATTGGTGAGTGCAAAGAGCTCACACAAATCCCAAATTTAAAAAATCAGTTGTACTTTCTTCACGAACACTTTGGAAAATTGCCAAAACTAATCACTTATTTTGAAAATCGAAATCTCAAATTAAATGACGGATTAACCACATTAGATGTGGCTGTTAATAATTTGAAAAGTATTCCAAGTGACTTCGGATGTGGCCTTCGGCAAAAGTTTGAAGCAATTCTTAATAGAAATCCAGATTTAATCACATTGCAGCAATTATGTATGGAGACAATTCCACAAAATCTAACGGCTAAATAATATGAAGAAATAAAAGAATATTTGCAGAATGCACCTATAACCACTTGCGATGTAGAAAGGACGTTTTTTATTTATAAGGATGTACTTAATTCAAAGAGAACAAAATTGACAGAAGAAAACCTTGAGAAGCTATTGCTAGTCAATATTAATACTCCTTTACTCAACTTGAACGACAAAATGAACAAATAAAAATGTTCCAATTATAGAAATAAAATTAAAAACTTTAAAAATACAACTTTTCAACAAATACATATGTATTTCGTAATTTTATAGATCACCACCCGTTCGTTTTCCAATTATATAAATAAAATTAAATATTTTAGAAATACAGCCTTTCGCCAGGACTGCACTGGGCTTTGCGTCATGTGGTAAGCGTGTCCGTTCTCTAGTTATTACAAAACGACACACGTGTCTGCATGTCTGCAAAGCAATTTTCACACAAATATTAACTTGATCTATTGTGTTTTCCACACCAGACTTTTAGCAGTATTTCGATATTATTAAAAATGTTTTTGTTTTAAATAAAAAACGGTGAGGTTTTTCCCATTCAAGTATGTTTCGAATTGTTTTTGTTTTAAAAAAGGATCTAGAGTTTAGAATTATGTTTCATGGCGTCGAGATATCCTCTATATACTATATACTATATACTATATACTTCTATATCTATATACTTTAGTATGTCATTTATGAATGACAATTTAAAAACAAATCGCCTTTTAAAACCAAACATCGCAAGGAAATATTAATTAAATTTGTTTAAATAGATTAGTGAATTCGTTCATTAGGATGAGAAAGAGAAAAACAAAGAGAATGAAAACTCTCAATAAGTTGAAATAATACGAAAATATCCGTCGACAATGCAGCATATCCTTTTATAGGTGAAATAAAATTCAGCAGATAAAATTTACATACAAATTTTACGGCCAGTGAAATCTCGAAGCACAATTTTAGAGTCCCGGCGTTTAACTTTTGCCTCGCTCTGCATTATTTTGTTGTGATTTTTCAAATCTCCGATTTTATGCAATAACATTTCGTAAAATAGCGTGTCGATTCTATAATGGTCTATTATATTTTAGTTTCGCATTGTTTTTGAACTATAAAGTTAACATATGCAACCTTTGCTTCCTCACCTGTTAGGTGGTTTTTATAAAAACATATACGAGGTGAAACAGTGATACAATTTAATTTCCCAAAGTAACGGGTTTCCCAAAAGGAACGATATGTTTTCAAAACGTCATGGCAACCATATTCAAAATGGTAGAAATGACTGTCATAGCTGTCATTTGTAGTTAGTATTGTTTGGAAATTCATCATGGCAAAATACACGTTTCAACAACGTTTGCTTGTTATCCAAAAATTTAAAAAAAAATCATTTTTTATTCAAACTCAACGTGATCTTCGCAAAGATTATGGTCCACATAACTGTTCTTCTGTGGGTGCTATTCGTTGAATCGTTGAAAAATTGCAAACAAATGTCACTTTACACGATACCAGAACACAAATGAGACAACTAAACGCAAGAAACCAAGAGAATATTGACGATTTAAGTGCCAGAAGATGCAAATCGGTCGATTAGCCGACGTTCTCAAAAATTTAGCCTTTCAAGAATGACATCTTGGCGTATTTTAAGAAAAGACTTGGGTTTAATCCGTATAAGATTGTGTTAACTTGAGAACTGAAGCGATATGACCATAAGCGTCGTGTGTTTGCTGATTGGGCTCTAGAGCAACACGAAATTGATCCTGATTTTCTCAAAAAAATCATCTTTTCAGGTAAGCTTATTTCTATTAAACAGGTTTGATGACAAACAAAATTGTCGTTTTTGATGTTAAAATAATGCACAAGAGATTTATGAGATGTCTTTGCATCCAGAAAAAGTTACTGTTTAGTGTGGTTTATATCATGGTGGCATCATCAGACCTTATTTTTTTGAAAATGTAAATGAAGATGCAGTAACAGTGAATAGTGAGCATTATCGATCAATATTAATAAATTTTTTGTGACCAAAATTAGATGAAATTGATTTGCAAGACATGTTTTTTTAACAAGATGGTGGAACACCACCTTTTGCCAAGGCCGCTACGCAGTTATTGGGAGAAAAGTTTGGTGAGTCTGTAATCTCTAGAAATGGAACTGTTAATTGGCATCCAAGAAGTTGTGATTTAAAGCCTTTAAATTTGTTTATGTGGGACGGATATGTCTTTCACAAAATTTTTATTCTTATTTGTACTGACAACTTGTACAGTTGACGTCGCGGCTTGTTCGTCTACAATCTAGGGCAAAAGTGATTTGCCGGATTGTAGAATTTAATGCAACAAATTATAGCGACAATCGTATGTAAAATGAGATTTAATAATTATTTATTCTCATCAGTCCATTATATATATATATATAGTAAATTCAATTTGTTGGCGATTTAAGGTCTGGTTTTACTTCAAAATATATATATTTAAAACAACCCTACATGTTTCGGCAAATGACGCCTTTATCAAGGAATATAAAATATAAATGATAGTATATTAATGTCATACATTTGAGTTGCTATAGATAAAATTATTCAAAGATACATTCCAATTGAATAATAATAAATCATGCCTTAGTATTCTAAAATAGATAGACAACAAAACCAGGGAAACGCAAAACATGACTTATTATTATGTATGCGCCCGTGGAGCGTCTTAAGATGTAAAGCTGTCGGCATTCGCCTTAAACGAGAAGGAAAACCACGAAAACCTACTCGGACAACCAGACAGGAATAAAAACACAGAACTGTCAGCATGATAAGCAAATGTATAGATATTTAAATAACTTAAGATATATAATTATATAACAGCAACATATATTATCATGGTAAATTGCAGATCGTTACATAATTAAGTTATAGTATAAACTGCTTAAATTTTTTATATCACTTCTGTTGTTAATTGAATTTTTTTCCTGTTTAATACTAATCATTTCTTTAATTTCCCTTTTCATTGTGTGTTGTTCTTTATCAATTATCTGTGTGTTTTCAAAATCGAAATGGTGATCGCGTTGTAGTTTGTGTGTAGATAAAGCAGTTTTGTCTGTTTTAGAGTATTTGTGGACTTGTATTCTTTTGTATAAATATTGTTTAGTTTGGCCTATGTAATAACTATCGCAATCGCGACATGGTATTTTATAGATGACATGTGTTTCTCGATTTTTTTTCTATTTTAGGTTTAAGTTTTGAAAATAAATGTTTATTAGTATTATTAAGTTTATATGTTGTAGCTATATATATATTTTTTTAAAGTATATTTAATTTTTTCTGATAGTTGTGGAACATATGGAATCGTGATATATGTTGTGTCATTGTTTAAATTGTTTGTTCTATAAGTTGTGGTGGATAATTATTATCTGTTAAGACCTTAAATCGCCAACAAATTGAATTTACCATAACATACAAAGGTCACGAAATAATTATCTTTATATATACATATATATATATATATATATATATATATATATGGGTTAGAATTAGGTATATTGGGGAGTACAGCAACACTATATTTAATTTAGGATGTCTTTTTATTTCATTCCAATATTTCGCACTTACGTCAGTGCTTCCTCAGGGATACTATAATAAAATATAATAAGGAAATTAGATATAGGTAGACAAAACAAAATGTTAACCTACAAAAAGGTGACTCCTGTGTGGAAAAACTACACAACTAAACGTATATAACACATCACCATAGTTTGTCTAAGTTAAATTTTCCAAAGACATATTAAAGAGCTAATAAATCTGGGAATATTACTGATATTCCCAGATTTATTCGCTCTTTAATATTTATTAGCTCAACGATTTCTTTATTAATTTGTTTGTATTTATTTTTATAATTTAATTCTTTAATTCGTAACATTTCCTGCATTTTATTGTTAAATTTGACTTAGATACTTCGACATCTTTTGTTTTAAATCTTATATTCAGTTAAGACCTTAAATGTTTTTATTACAATTTATATTATTGCAATAAAATACAAGAAATTTTAGTAGCTATTTGACGGATGGCAATCAATTAGAACGGACTGTTAACAAACTAGGATACGAATGGCCCCGTTCTACGATTTCAGACCAAATTAATCTGTTAAAACAAAAGATATTAGTTAGCGGTAGAAACTCATTTTTCAATAGCGCGAATAAACACGTTTCCCGCGGAAGCGTTCATCTAACAGAGGTTCCTGTTTTAATAAGCAAAGCAGGCAAGGATCAAGCGAACAGGCTACAACCACCCGAACCACCCCAAGTCCATTGCGAATAATGAGATGTGTTCAGTGAGCGAATTATCAGCTTTAAGAACTAACGTTTAGTCTTTTTCGATAATAAAAGTCGCAGTAAATAGGAGTAGGCGGGACAAGTTGACTAACTTAATTTTACAAAAATCGTAAAAAAAGTAGGAAGGCGTGTAGCTTGGTTTAATTAAGTGAAATTAAGTATATTTGAAAAAAAATACTGGGAATGATTGAAAAAGTCCTTTTTTCCAACTTCTAGTAATAATTTTTGAATTCAAGCTGAATAATCTATCCTATAATAATAATAATAATAATTACGTGATACAATATTGTGTTTGATTTATTATCTCAATAGATTGTAATTTATGATACGATTTAATAATATTTATAACCTAATTAAGTAGAAACACATGTTGACGTACCAAATATAAATAAAAATAAATATTAAAAATCATTTTTAGTATTTCAAATTCAATATCTAGTGTGCAATTTGTAGGTTCACCTTTTGACAAATGTCCAATGTTTATAATATAGTTTTAGTAATTTTTGGTTGATTTATAAACAAAAATAAGTCTACACAGTAAATGATCCAGTGTTAATAGCATTCATAGTGTAATCTGAAAATAATAAAAACCTGTAGCAAATACGAATTATGTTTGAGGAACATTTTTAATAACAATAGAATTTACTTATGTTCGTAAATATGAAATATCGTATTCAACAGAATAGAAAATTAAATAAAACATGGTTAGTAAGTTATCGGAAATAAATCGATAATAACAATAGATTTCAAAAAGTATGTTACAATGTTTAATAACCCATTAAATAGTCCATGATATCTGTAAAGAAGAAATGTGTGGTTTGTAAGTACAGCAGGATGACAGCAGGCACGTTATAATTCAGAGGTTAAAATTTTTAAACATACTAGAGGCATAGAGGATGTACAGAACACAGCATGTAAAACAGAAAAAACAAATAAAAAGTATAATACAATTCCTCTGTTTCTACGCGACGATGGACAGCCAATAAAAAAATTGTTTAATGAATCCTATTCCTACCCGAATGTAATTGGCCAGAAAAACTGACAACATCGGAAAAACAAAGAATCTGTAAAAATTTGCTATTCCTGAAAAAGTATACGCGGAACCGAGTTTATAAAAGGAGAGAAACGACAAAAAGAGAATTCCAACGCGAGCAACGGTTTTGAGCAAACAAAATTTATTTTACAGTTAAATAATATATTTTACATATAATATATTTATAATTTAAAACATCTTTAATTTCTAATCATCTGTGTAGAATATCATTATATTTTCTTTCATTTACCTTCCTTTTGATTCAAAATAAGTATTTTTGAATTAATCTAATAAAACATATATCACGAAGAATTCGAGAATATATATGCAGAGCAAATGTCAGTGTAAGTAAAATGGCTCATAATAGTTTGAAGTCTGTAAAAACTCTAATCAAACATTTCAAAGCGTATACGGATAATTAGTTTAAATTAATTAACAGTAAATTCATCATTGTAATTGAATATTTATGTAAGATATCTAAGTAAATGCATAAGAACTGACTTTCACAAATCACCTTAAAAAATCTGCATAATTGAATTTGATAATCAAAGATTCATAGGTTAGGGATTAAATAAAACTATATACAATGTGAAGATAGACGTTTTGTTCTGTAGGGACTAAACTTACACTAAACAAGCTCCAATAACACTCTTTCTTTGAAATAAGTATATTAGTAAAATCAAGATAGAAGCTTATATACTTTATATACAAAAAAATATTTATCCATTTTTTTTGAAAATTTTTTGTTCTTCCAAAATTTTATGTTCTATAACTTTGTAGTAAACAAACATATTAAAAATAGAACAAAAAGCACAGGAGAACCCAACCATTAAAAAAAATTACATCGGTAAATGCCCGTTTATGCATATACCGAATTTCATAAAAATATCTGAAGTGATAGGTATATTAGGGAAAAACTTTTTTCATAGAAATCTAACACCCTGTATCTCGGAAGGGCATTTCCGGAGTCATGTTAATATTAATTTTTTTTTCTTAAAATAACCTTAAGAATCTTTCAAAATTGACATTCAATTAAGAAACACCAGCATATAAAGATTAAACAATAAAATAATTTTTAACGTCTTGTATCAGTTCTTTGAATTTACACTGGATGCTAGGCCTAGTTCCTTAGAACCCAAAAACAAAACCCTGAGACTTCGCACACTATATATACAAGTATATCAAAACGTCAAAAGAGTAATATGCGTGGGTGACAGCGTATATGTATATGTGTGTGAATTTTAAGCTCAATATCTACTTTCAACTACACCAATCTGTATATTAATTGTATAATATACAGATTGGCGTAGTTAAAAGTAGATATTTAGCTTAAAATTCACACACATATACATATACGTATATGTATAACAATTTTCAAGGATACTGGTGGAGAGCGAAGATGACATTCGTTATTCGCATCTCGATGCGTGCGATATTGTGTCTGAGCAAACTCTCACGAAAAACTAAAATAAATTTTGTACACTTCATTTAGAATTTTGTTTCGTTTTTTATAAGAATTTTATTTAATTTTCATTAATAATTTTATTTTAGTTAAATAAGCATAAAAAATAACATTTAATGATATGCAGTAAGTATTTAATTAAAAAAAATTAAGGAGCAAGAAAGAAAAATAGGATAAATAATCATGTACAATATTTTATTACATATTTATTACTATACATGTGATTGGTTATGCATACGATGTGTAATAGATTATAATTATTTTCTATTTTCACAAATATTATTTGTATTTTATTTCTCTATTTGAAAATTTAAAAAAATTCCTAATCAAAGAATTAATTTAATGAAACATACAACACAAAATTTAACATGTAAAATACAGTTTTATATTCAAGATATGTACACATTTGTAATAAGTTCGTGAGGTTTTCAAAAGAGAAAATTTAATTTGAAAGGCATACAAATAAATAAATATGATAGTAAACGCTGATGCTGTTAATTAATCTAGACAATTAAATATGCTGGCTTTAACTCTTTCAGGGGCAGAGCGTGCACTACAAAATTTGCCTTACCTGAGCAGGAATTGAAAAAAATTAAAATTATAAAAAACAAATGTTGAATATATTGTAGAAATGCTCTTAGATTTTAGTAAAACACACAAATTAGTGAAAACAATTTTTATTAAAAAAATACATAGGCGGTACAAATTTTGAACCACCGCACATATTAAACACAATTATTGGTGATACAGTACAAAACAATTTTTTGATTTTGTTAAGCACAACGGTACATTGCATACTGTACATTGCCAGTTAGTTCTAATTTGCTTTATTTTTGTGCTGCAAAATGCACATCTCCTCCTGGTACCATGGAAGGGTTTATGTACTGCTTCGCGAGACCTTACTTCCTTAGGTACATATAGCTTGTGTTTTTTTATTGTTACAGGAATCTCCGAGAGGCTTCTTTTCTTGAAGACCATTGAATAAGTGCCTAAATTACAGAGAGCCTGAAATCTTTCATTAGCATTGGAGGTCCATCTAGCGATATATAAATGCAAAATGCGTTTACGATAGATGCATCCAGTAGATAAAAAAAATATTCTATGCAACCATTTGTTGCTCTTCCTATTTATTTCATACGTTGACTTTATTTGGTCAAATTTGTCAACTGCATTCATATGTTGATTGTAATCAATTAAGATTTGAGGACAGGGAACATCTTCAACATTTCCATTTTTATTTTTCCTTTTGACCACACCAGTCTCTTGGGAACGGTGTTTTGTCTTTCCATTTGGCAGCAAGTACACCACTTTCACTAATCCAATAATCGAATATTTCAAATTTGAGACTGTATCCACTTTGGTCGGCCATCATCCATAATTTATACCCACGTTTTACTGGTTTTTTTGGTAGAAATTTTTTCATTGATGACCTACCTTTAAATCGTATCATAGACTCATCAATTGCCACATGTTTAGATGGAAAAAAATATTGCGAAAAATCGTTTTGCAATTCACTAATCAGTGGACGAATTTTATATAATTTGTCAAAAGACGGGTCACCGCGCGATGACCGAGAAAAGACCAACAAAAAACATTTGGCAAGCTAGAACAAACGGGAAAAGAGACAGAGGCAGGCCAAGGAAAACGTGGAATATGGCGATAGCAGAAATGCTGAAGGGGAGAAACAAAGAATTTGGAGAAGCTATGAAGGAAGCCAGTGACCGGGAGAAGTGGAAGAAATTCATACATTAGAGAAAGTAAACCTTTACACCTTATGGTAGAAAAGGTCTTGATTATATATATATATATTTATTTTTTGTACCACGGCTCCTGAAAGAGTTAATGATGTAATATGGACAATTTTCTAGTCTTATACTCGTATATAATTTTATTTGTTTTTAATTCTTTATTTAGAAATTTGAAACTATAAGAAATTCATAGTCTAAGAAATAATTTAATTAAATATGTAATGGGAAACTTAGAATATGCTGCATTGAATTTTACAATTCTCATAATATGAAAATATACTTTTCCAACATCCTTTTTTAATATTCAATATGAACAGATTGAGTTTTGTGGTTGAGAGAAATACCTACAAAAATATAGCGAATTTCGCAGATGCCTATAAAATTTTGATTAGCGCAGAAAGAGAGAGTATCATTCTATATGTTCTGTGCCGAAACTGACAAATGTATCCCTACTATTGTAACTAAACTACGCCTACGGTCATTAGAGTCACATGTACGTGTAAATATGCGTGCGCTAGTGTGTGTAATACGCGTCGCAATTTCCACCGTTACTTCAGTCAATCTGTATATACTCCATCATAATTGAGTAAAACTTATAATAATAAGTATGTACATTCTTTAATTTGTCCGGTTATTGGTTTAAAAAAATCGTGGAACAATACAGATTGATAAAATCAAATTTACAATAAACCTATTATTATTATTACTTCCATTTCATAATAATATATTTTATTTCAAAATGCCGGACAATCCCCTTAATTTTATTGATAATATTCAGAGCAAGAAAGGACGAAATATGAATATTTAAATTATAATAGAAGTTGGTACCTTCTGGATGCATAGTTCATGAATATTACATCAGATAAAACATTTAGATATGTTAATAGAACCGTAATTACTCTGTATTCAGAATATATTCTAGCCATTATTTTATGCCGATAATAATTATATAAGCGACCACATTCACAGCCTACTAATATTTCTTAAATGAACAATTAATTTATTATTTATTCCTTTGAATGTTAGAAAATTTTAATGTAATTTCAGTATTTGGTTAACAAACTTCTTATGATATGGTCATCTACCTCTATAAACTCCACCGGGTCCTAATACTAGAGTCTTATTACGATATTGTTTCGAAACCATTTGAATCGCTAGGGATTACCTTGTCTCTCGGAAAGATAAACACCGACTAAATCGTATGCTCTTGAAGACATATTTTATAACAACTTCAACATTTATAAGTATGTTATGCTTTGGTTAAAATGTACACTAGTAATATTGGAAAACGGTTAGTATCACACGTTATCGCAATATTTTATAATTGAAGGGGCAAGTGGATGAAGGAGTTATGTTACAAAAAATTGATTTTGAATAAATTAGGTTTTAGTAGGTTTTTGAACGATTATTTTTAAATGCAGTTCGCTTGAGTAATAAGCAGGGGTTATGAATTAACAAATATGAATAATATATTCTTGAATATTCGAGTTTTCATGAGACTTTCATTAATTTTCTTATTTAAAAGTACATAACCCCTTCTATCACATATTCTTCCAGTAATAATAGATTACACAACAACGACATGAACAGTTACAGACTTTACTAACAACACTATTACAAAACTAAGTTGTACAAAAATAAAAAAGGAAGATAGGTTTATTTATTGCGAGGACTTGTTTTGATTTTCCACTTCTGGGCCAATAATAATTTCATAAAAGTCTCTGTGTTCTTCCAGAATGAACGGTAACTGTTCACGAATGTTGGAAATCTTTTGTTTGATACAGTTCCCGTTTTGTGGAGGATTCTAGCGAAGTCAATATCTGTAGGAGATACATAATCTTCATGAGGCGAGTTTTTGAACAGTGAAACTTTCATGAAGGGCGTATATTCGTCGTATGATTCCTTATATAAGTAACTTCCAAACTCTTCAACCCGAATCCACCTAATACCATCCTTAAACGGATTTTTTTCGTTTAATGTGTTTTTTCTTTTTATGTACTAGTCCTAATTTACTTGACAAGCTGCTAACATCACAAAAATATAGTGTCATATCATTAACGACCGACTTTTTAGTAATAGCTGTTTTGATAACACAGGTCTACAGTAATTTTGGTGTTTGAAAGCTGTTTGCTAATTTGTATATGTTTGGGGGCCCTTATTCCAAAAAACGCCATATTTTTGCTCTATCACGTAAATTTTTTTTTATAGCGCTCTATATCTTAAAAATGTTAATTTATTAATATACATACCTATGACAAGAATATGTTTGTTCCATGTTAGGCATAATTTTTAAATGAATTGATTTTTATGAAATTAAATGTGATTTGGCAACACTGGTTAATATTAGATTTCTCAGCAAAGCAACAGAGTCGGCGCAGAAGCGTCAATACAACGTTGAAACCTGCTTATGTGCAGTTTGGTTGTGTTAGTCGTCGTGCTACTGTGTCCGCGCGCTTGTTGTCTTCGTTGTTGCGTATTTTAAGTGTTCTAGAACGTATAAATATGGAAAGAAGACATTGTGTGAACAATCCGAATAACGTTTGTTATATCTGTGGTAGTTATGTCGTAGTAAAGCAGAGGCAAACTATAACTTCGTTTGTGAAAAATGTATACCACGCTTATTTTGGTGTAAAAATTGGCGACCAAGACAAGTCCTGGGCTCCTCATACTGTTTGTTCCGTTTGCGTCGAAGCATTAAGAAACTGGCAAAAAGGTAGGAAGAAATGTTTAAGCTTTGGTGTTCCTATGGTATGGCGAGAGCCTAGAAATCACAGTGATGATTGTTATTTTTGTTCGTGTAATGTTCAAGGATTCAACAGAAAAAATAAGATACAAATTGTGTATCCCAATCTTGACTCTACTATTCGATCAGTTCCTCATGGACCAGATGGACCGATACCTACCGCCCCAAAAGCACTAGAAAACGTCATAGCGTCAGAATCAGAGGAATCTAATTGCGACCCATATGACTCAGATTTCACACCAGATTTCAGAGAGCCCGAAGTGTTTAACCAGAACGAACTAAATGATTGAATTAGAAATTTGCACTTTCCAAAGGATGCATCCGAATTGTTAGGCTCCCGACTTCGTGAGAAACATTTACTGGCACGTGGCGTCACATCAAGCTTTTACCGGGATCGCGAAAAAGAGTTATGTCAATATTTTACTCAAGACGGACCGCTAGTGTATTGCAACAATATTCCTGACTTAATTTCAAAATTAGGAAATGTGCCGTATGTAAAAGCAGAATGGCGCCTGTTTATTGACTCAAGTAAGCGTAGTTTAAAAGGCGTTTTATTGCACAATGGTAACGAGCTGGCCTCGGTTCCCGTTGCCCATTCGGTACATTTAATGGAAACGTATGAAAATTTTGAACTTCTTTTAAAGAAAATAAACTACCAAGAACATCAGTGGATGCTTTGTGGTGACCTTAAAGTACTGTGCATGCTACTAGGACAACAAGGAGATTATACAAAATTTCCATGCTTTATTTGTGAGTGGGATAGTCGAGCGAGGGATAGTCATTGGACTCAAATAGAATGGCCCTCTAGAACAAGCCTTACACCTGGTAGCAAAAATGTATTAAGAGATAGCTTGGTTGACCCAAAAAAGTTTTACTGCCTCCTCTCCATATCAAACTTGGCTTGATGAAGCAGTTTGTTAAAGCCCTAGACAAAAATGGACAGTGTTTTAAATATTTGGGCGAGACATTTCCAGCTTTATCCGATGCCAAGTTAAAAGAAGGTATTTTTGTTGGGCCGCAGATAAGAACATTATGCAAAGACAAGGATTTTCAAAACACAATGACCAATGTCGAGAAAAACGCCTGGGTTTCATTTAAAGAAGTAATTGATAAGTTTCTTGGGAACTCTAAGGACGAAAACTACGAAAATATTGTTCAAAATATGTTACAACACTTTCATCGTTTAGGTTGTAATATGAGTTTGAAAGTGCACTTCCTGTTTTCACACCTGAACTATTTTCCTGAAAATCTTGGAGCAGTTAGCGAAGAACAGCTAGAGATGTTTCACCAAGACATTAAGGAAATGGAACGGCGATACTAAGGCAGATGGAGCATAACGATGATGGCGGACTACTGTTGGATGTTAAAACGGGATATGCTCTTAAAAACATACAACCGAATGTCCGGACAACGCAGCTTTCTGGCAAAAAGACAAAGATTTCACTTAAAAAAGACTGAGTAAAGTATTTTTTTCCACTTTTTTAACTTGTATTCCACCTTTTTACTCTATAAACAAATAATTTTTTTTAGAAATATCGTTTTTTTCATTTAATAATTGCAAAAAAACCTTACGTGATACAAATAAATGCATAGAATTTTTGAAATCAGCCTACCAAAATTATATAAAATCAGTTTTCAAAATAAAAACATCTGTCAAAAAGTTTAATTTTGTAGACCTGTGATAATTTGCCTGTATTGCTGAGGAGTATAAATAATACTGTGCTTTCTCAGAACTTTTTCAATTCGACCAAAATCTCGATCAAAGTCTAAATAGGTATATTCCACCTCAGGAAATTTGTAATATATCACTCCAAAAACACCTTTTAATATCAGTATTTGATATACTATAATCATTTGAAAATTATTATTTTGATCTGAACACAAATCAGACCACACAATAAGAATGGTTCATTGGTTTTACCTCATTACAGGTGTACACAAAATTGTACAAGCAGCTTGTATTACATGGATACCCAAGTTATAAAACCATAGTTATCTCAGGTAGTTGTCTCCAGTACCGGTGATTAAAACGATTAAAATGTCTTTTGTTTGTAAATTTACATTCGTCAGTCCACAAAATTTTTGTGTAAAAGAACGAACCTGGCCTTAATTCATTTAAAAAGAAATTACAAAAATTTATCCAACGCTGCGGATTGTCGGAATTTTTCACAATGCGAATAACTTGCAATTATTCTTGTACGCTTCCGATTGAGACATTCAAACACAAATTTTTCTCACTGACGTCCAACGGTTTTCTTCAAGGCTCAGTAAAAGATCTTGATATGTATGATTTTGGCTTTTTGAAACTTCCATATTGACGTAAGTTGGATTCCAAATGAGCAAGTGAGTTCCGTCTATCGGGAAAACGTTCTTAATACGGATGCAACGTTTGTCCACTGTTTTTATTACGCTCAAAATAAACTTGCAGCATGTCAACAAATTCACTATTATTATTTTTTGTTGAAAAAAATAGTTAAACAAATTAAAACCGACGTATACAATTTTTAACACTTAGTTTTCATAGCCTAGCGCTATCTCTCAGTAGTTTTTCAAAGCCTATTGCGAATAAACCCAAGTGTTATTTAAAAACCACGGCTGTGTCAATCTTAGTTATTATTTTTTTTATTATTCTAAAGTAAATCAGAAATATCGATAGTGATACATCACTGAATCCAGAAAAAAAATCTCTAGCAAATTATCAAAAAAAAAATAAGGTTACAATTTGAAAAAAAAAATTGACATTTGACCTTGGAAAGGATAAACAGGTAAAAATTATTTTTAAGCTTCAGTTTGTAGTACTTTTTAGGTCTTTTAATTGGACGTTAAGCTTCTTACAGTCCGATTCCAAATAAGTGCGCTAGGAGCTGGGGCGTTTTTGCGTGAACACCCTGTATATATTATGTTTCATCGAGAACTGTCTACAGCATTCATAAAAACAATTAAAATTAAGAAATTTCGAAGCGCAGTAAGTTCAGTAAATGCAGTGGCGGTAGCGATATAAGGCCGCGAAGCCGTGCGCCCCTCCTAGAATTTTTAATATAACACACAATTTAAATGTTTATTTAAATATTTATTAGCCAGTGTTTCAGTGCCGTCTACGGGACTATCGTACCGTATCGTATAATATAATTCGGGTGTGATTAGTCATAATAAATAATGAATTTCGTAAATAATATTATTCAAATAAATTTTGAAAGGCTGCCATTAGCCGATAAACTTAAAATTAAGGAACTGGGGAGGCCGCTGCCAGATATAAAGTTATCACAAACTTGTGAACGAAAAGCAGAAAACCGGTCTTTTACGCGTCGGTTTTCAAAAGATATTTATAAAAAAAACAACTGGATATGTGGGTGAGAAATAACAAATTTGTTGTACTATTTTCCGTGCTTGCTTTTTTATAAAGCCGACTCTAGAATGGACCCCAACTGGGCAAGAAGAGGAATCAATGATTTACACAATCTTCCTGAAAAAATGAGGAAACATGAATCGTCTCGTGACCACTACTGCCTTTGCTGTGCTCGGTAAGGTAAATATTATGTCTCACTTAAGCTCTGCATACAGAGAAAGTATTATTTCGCATAATAATAAGGTCAAGAAAAATCGCCATATTTTAAAAAGAATAATCAGTTGTGTAAAATTTTGTGGTGCTTTTGATTTAGCGCTTAAGGGTCATGATGAAAGTGAATCCTCTGAGAACCAAGGAATATTTCAAGAACTAATTAATTTCACTGCAGAGCTGGACAATATACTAAAAGAACATTTACGTACGGCAACCGTTTTTAAAGGGACCTCAAATACTACCAGAATGAAATTCTAGGTAGTATGTTACATGTGTAAAGAAGAAATTTGTAAGCAAATTGAAAAGGCAGACTATTTATCAATTCAATGCGATGAAACCACTGATACCTCAAATTATTGTCAAATGGTTTTAGTATTAAGATATTTTCGTGAAGGCTCCATCCGTGAATATTTTTGGGGTTTTATAAGGGTGAAAGATAAAACAGCTGATGGGTTAAAAACATGCATTGAAAATGAAATTGACCCCCTAGTTTTAAACACTCTCCAAAAATTAATAGATCAAACGTATGACGGCGCGAATGTTATGAGCGGTGTGAACAGAGGCGTTCAAACTCAACTTAAAACAAAATATTCCAATGCTGCTATTTTATTTATTGTTAAGCCCATCAAGCCCCTCATTATACAGAAATCGGCATCACAAAATACAAAAGTACGCTTGTTTTTTTAATAATCTGTCGGCCTTTCCTGTTTTTTTTTTCAAACTCATCTCATCGCTGTGATGTTTTGCAAGAGATAATAAATAAAAGATTACCAAGGGCAGTGACAATTAGATGGAATTATAATATTCGCACAGTTAATTTTGTTCACGAAAATCTTGAAAAGCTTGTAGAAGTGTTCGAAAAAATTGAAACCAGATGTGAGAAAAGTGTTACTTCAAATGAAGCATCCGGTCTAAGAAGGGCATTGGAAGATCCCGAATTTATATTATGGTTAAAATTCTTCCATAAAATTTTGCCACATGTTGACATACTGTATATTCAATTGCAATCAAAAAATAAGGACATCGTACAGTTGCAAAAAGACTTACTAATTTTCGAGAAAAGTGTTTCTGACATTAGAAATCAAATTGATTCTCTTAAAAACATTGTTGAATCAGAATATCCAACATCTAAAAGAAGGCGAATGAATGATAATTTTCGAAGTGTTATTGCCAAAGAAGTTTGTGATATAATTACAGTACAAATGGAGGAACGCTTTTTTTAACGGGGTCATTTTCAAGCGGCTGATCTTTATAACAAAGATAAATATTCACAGTTTTCAAAAAATTTCCCTGTGACTGTTTTAAACGATGTATGTTCATTTTATCCGATGTTGAGCAAATCAAGATTAAGAACTGAGATGGAGGTAATTTACTCGAAGAAGATTTAAAAGAAATTGTTGGACCAATGAATCTTCTTTTATTTATTATGGAAAATAACCTTAATGAAACATTTATCGAAACATCGAAAATATTAAAAATTATCTGCTATTATCTGCTGCTATTTTATTCATTGTTATGCCCATCAATTAAACCTCATTATGCAGAAATCGGCATCACAAAATGCAAAAGTACGCTTGTTTTTTTAATAATCTGTCGGCCATTCCTGTTTTTTTTTTTAAACTCATCTCATCGTTGTGATGTTTTGCAAGTGATAATAAATAAAAGATTACCAAGGGCAGTGACAACTAGATGGAATTATAATATTCGCACAGTTAATTTTGTTCACCAAAATCTTGAAAAGCTTGTAGAAGTGTTCGAAAAAATTGAAACCAGATGTGAGAAAAGTGTTACTTCAAATGAAGCATCCGGTCTAAGAAGGGCATTAGAAGATTCCGAATTTATATTATGGTTAAAATTCTTCCATAAAATTTTGCCACATGTTGACATACTGTATATTCAATTGCAATCAAAAAATAAGGACAGCGTACAGTTGCAAAAAGACTTACTAATTTTCGAGAAAAGTGTTTCTGACATTAGAAATCAAATTGATTCTCTTAAAAACATTGTTGAATCAGAATATCCAACATCTAAAAGAAGGCGAATGAATGATAATTTTCGAAGTGTTATTGCCAAAGAAGTTTGTGATATAATTACAGTACAAATGGAGGAACGCTTTTTTTAACGGGGTCATTTTCAAGCGGCTGATCTTTATAACAAAGATAAATATTCACAGTTTTCAAAAAATTTCCCTGTGACTGTTTTAAACGATGTATGTTCATTTTATCCGATGTTGAGCAAATCAAGATTAAGAACTGAGATGGAGGTAATTTACTCGAAGAAGATTTAAAAGAAATTGTTGGACCAATGAATCTTCTTTTATTTATTATGGAAAATAACCTTAATGAAACATTTATCGAAACATCGAAAATATTAAAAATTATCGTGACGACTCCAATGACAACAGCTGAAGCAGAACGCACGTTCGCGACGCTTAAACACATAAAAACATTTTTGCGAAATACCATGCTTAATAACAGACTAAATTGCTTTAGCTATGATGTCCATAAATCGAAATTTAGTGCACGAAATAAACAATTTTGATGATAAAGTCATGGAAAAATTCATTTCCATGAAGGACCGCAGAGCGGATTTCATTTTTTAAAAATTACTTACTCACCCATTTTGTTTAGTTTAATCTATGTAAATATGTTGTTCTTTCTTTTTCCTACTTATAAACCGTGGTGAAGTGATTTTTTGTGACATTATAAGTGTACAGTTATAGATATGTATATTGCTTGTCTGTTTCATTTGTAACAAATGCGTAATACGTGCATAACGTATTGATATACTTAAACCTTTTTGTATATTTACCGCCATCTGGCTCGTGTTAATGGACTACACCTATACGAATGCAAAAGTACGCTTGTTTTTTTAATAATCTGTCGGCCATTCCTGTTTTTTTTTTCAAACTCATCTCATCGTTGTGATGTTTTGCAAGTGATAATAAATAAAAGATTACCAAGGGCAGTGACAACTAGATGGAATTATAATATTCGCACAGTTAATTTTGTTCACCAAAATCTTGAAAAGCTTGTACAAGTGTTCGAAAAAATTGAAACCAGATGTGAGAAAAGTGTTACTTCAAATGAAGCATCCGGTCTAAGAAGGGCATTGGAAGATCCCGAATTTATATTATGGTTAAAATTCTTCCATAAAATTTTGCCACATGTTGACATACTGTATATTCAATTGCAATCAAAAAATAAGGACAGCGTACAGTTGCAAAAAGACTTACTAATTTTCGAGAAAAGTGTTTCTGACATTAGAAATCAAATTGATTCTCTTAAAAACATTGTTGAATCAGAATATCCAACATCTAAAAGAAGGCGAATGAATGATAATTTTCGAAGTGTTATTGCCAAAGAAGTTTGTGATATAATTACAGTACAAATGGAGGAACGCTTTTTTTAACGGGGTCATTTTCAAGCGGCTGATCTTTATAACAAAGATAAATATTCACAGTTATCAAAAAATTTCCCTGTGACTGTTTAAACGATGTATGTTCATTTTATCCGATGTTGAGCAAATCAAGATTAAGAACTGAGATGGAAGTAATTTACTCGAAGAAGATTTAAAAGAAATTGTTGGACCAATGAATCTTCTTTTATTTATTATGGAAAATAACCTTAATGAAACATTTATCGAAACATCGAAAATATTAAAAATTATCTGCTATTATCTGCTGCTATTTTATTCATTGTTATGCCCATCAATTAAACCTCATTATGCAGAAATCGGCATCACAAAATGCAAAAGGACGCTTGTTTTTTTAATAATCTGTCGGCCATTCCTGTTTTTTTTTTCAAACTCATCTCATCGTTGTGATGTTTTACAAGAGATAATAAATAAAAGATTACCTAGGGCGGTGACAACTGGATGTAATTATAATATTCGCACAGTTAATTTTGTTCACGAAAATCTTGAAAAGCTTGTAGAAGTGTTCGAAAAAATTGAAACCAGATGTGAGAAAAGTGTTACTTCAAATGAAGCATCCGGTCTAAGAAGGGCATTGGAATATCCCGAATTTATATTTTGGTTAAAATTCTTCCATAAAATTTTGCCACATGTTGACATACTGTACAATCTATTGCAATAAAAAAATAAGGACAGCGTACAGTTGCAAACAGACTTACTAATTTTCAAGAAAAGTGTTTCAATTTGATTTCCAATGATTTCAATTTGTTCAATTTGATTTCTAAGACAAATAGAAATCAAATTGATTCTCTTAAAAACATTGTTGAATCAGAATATCCAACATCTAAAAGAAGGCGAATGGATGATAATTTTCGAAGTGTTATTGCCAAAGAAGTTTGTGATATATTTACACTACAACTGAAGGAACGCTTTTCTTACCGGGGTCATTTACAAGCGGCTGATCTTTTTAACAAAGATAAATATTCAGAATTTTGAAAACATTTCCCTGTGACTGTTTTAAATGTTGAGCAAATCAAGATTAAGAACTGAGTTGGAGGCAATTTACTCGAGAGAAGATTTAAAAGAAATTGTTGGAGCAA
This sequence comes from Melolontha melolontha, assembly GCA_935421215.2. Taxonomy (NCBI): domain Eukaryota; kingdom Metazoa; phylum Arthropoda; class Insecta; order Coleoptera; family Scarabaeidae; genus Melolontha; species Melolontha melolontha. The sequence continues at coordinate 170,816,732 of OW285238.1, forward strand.
TGAATCTTCTTTTATTTATTATGGAAAATAACCTTAGTGAAATATTTATCGAAACATCGAAAATATTAAAAATGATCGTGACGACTCCAATGACAACAGCCGAAGCAGAACGCACGTTCGCGACGCTTAAACACATAAAAACATTTTTGCGAAATACAATGCTTAATGACAGAATAAATTGCTTTAGATATGATGTCCATAAATCGAAATTTAGTGCACGAAATAAACAATTTTGATGATAAAGTCATGGAAAAATTCATTTCCATGAAGGACCGCAGAGCGGATTTCATTTTAAAAAAATTACTTACTCACCCATTTTGTTTAGTTTAATCTATGTAAATATGTTGTTCTTTCTTTTTCCTACTTATAAACCGTGGTGCAGTGATTTTTTATGACATTATAAGTGTACAGTTACAGATATGTATATTGCATGTCTGTTTCATTTGTAACAAATGCGTAATACATGCATAACGTATTGATATACTTAAACCTTTTTGTATATTTACCGCCATCTGGCTCGTGCTAAATGACTACACCTATACGAATTTTTTCGCTTATGTACCAGCATAGCTGGTCAAGCGAAAGGTCGCCTTTTCGGCATAGTCTCTTTCGTCAGTCAAATGTCAATTATTAAATAGTGCCACCTTATAGGATGAAATTTGCTATATCTTGTAGGCGATTTCAGCGTAAATGTATATACAGATACAAATCTGTTCTTAAAAAGATTTGTATCATTTATATTACATTGCTTCACTAGCTTGACTGATGACGCCTATAGATGGCAGAAACACGTGTCTTAAGCTGAAGTAAATGCTGAAAATACGAGGTGTATTGTCCATGTGTACAGTTACAGATATGTATATTGCATGCCTGTTTCATTTGTAACAAATGCGTAATACGTGCATAACGTATTGATATACTTAAACCTTTTTGTATATTTACCGCCATCTGGCTCGTGTTCATGGACTACACCTATACGTATTTTTTCGTTTATGTACCAGTATAGCTGGTCAAGCGAAAGGTCGCCTTTTTCGGCATAGTATCTTTCGTCCGTCACTTGTCACTTATTAAATAGTGCCACCTTATAGGACGAAATTTGCTATATCTTGTAGGCGATTTCAGCGTAAATGTATACAGGGCAATCCAAATTAAGTGTTCACCATTGGTAACTTTGTTATTATTAAAGATACAAGATTGTTTAAATTAGCAAACTAGTAGTACTTTTAACGCTCTTTAAGATGGAAGAATTAAAAAAAACAAATGAGCAGCGCGTTTTCGAGTTTTCCCGAAAAATATGTTTTTTTCTAATGGAAACCCCTGTATATTATATCATTTTCTGTTAGAAATTCAATTTTTAAACAAAAAATCTTATAAGAATTTTTTTACTGGGATTAAAAATACTTGAGTTAAAGTGAATAAACAAAAACCGCTAAGTCAAGTGCATTTCTATGTTTCTATGATAACGACGTTAATTCTTTCTAGTAAACGTCAAATATTAGTACAGTTTTATTAGTCTTTCACTCATAAATTTCATTTTGCTAGTTATTAATTTGACAAAAAAATTATTTTTACCCATGCAGAAAAGTGTGATATGTTAGAATCTTATTTAGTGTGCAGAAAATCCTCTAGGAGGGCAAAACGTTGAATTATATCCACTCCGAACACAACCAAATGAGCAATTTTTTCTGAGACTGTACCGAAAATTTAGAGGCAATGAGAGTGTTTTTGCCACGGAAATTCTAGTTCTTGCATATTTTGAGGCCAACCGTGAGAATTCCATACTAGATATTATCAAGGAATCTGATTTGAGTCACGGTACTGTGCATAGGATTCTGAAGAAACACAAATTCATTCCTTATAAGTACAAACCAGTTCAAGTTTTCTTGCCAGGGGATCCAGAGAGAAGAATGTTTTTTTGCCACTGGTATCTTAACTTTTGTCGCCAAAATGTAAACAACTTTCGTTATATTTTATGGACCGATGAATCAAATTTCTCAAATTCTGGAATGTACAATACAAAAAATCATCATTACTGGTCAAAGGAAAATCTTCTTTTAGTACATCCAAGACGCCCGCAAGTCCGTTACAGTTTTAATGTTTGGTGCGGTTTAATTGGTTCAAGGATTGTTGGTCCTTTCTTTTATGAGGGCACTCCAACTGGTGAAAGGTACATAGAATTTTTGACTGAAATTTTGAATAATTTCTTAGACGATATTGATCTCATACGTAGACAGAATCTGCATTTTCAGCAGGATGGCGCACCTGCGCACAACTACAGAGGTACTCATCTAATTTTAAATACTATTTTTAACAATTCATGGATAGGAACAAATGGTCCTATTCAGTGGCCTCCCGATCGCCAGATTTAACACCGCTTGATTTTTTTTATGGGGTTATTTAAAGACAGAGACGCAAAGGTACGAAAACGTAAACGCCCTAAAAATTGCAGTTAGTGAAAAGATAAACCAAATAGATGGTAGGACCATACTAAAAGCAGTTCGACAAGTTCAGAAACGTGTTCAAAAATGTATTGAACAACAAGGTGGTATTTTTGAACATCTTCTATGAAAAAATCAGTGATTTTTATTTTCTTTTAATGATATGTTTATTTATAAAATAAAGATTATAAAAATTATTTAGCTGTTTTTTTTTTATACATTATAACTCAAGTGTTTTTAATCCCAGTAAAAAAGTTCTTATAAGATTTTTTGTTTAAAAATTGAATTTCTAACAGAAAATGATATAATATACAGGGGTTTCCATTTGAAAAAAACATATTTTTCGGGAAAACTCGAAAACGCGCTGCTCATTTGTTTTTTTAATTGTTCCATCATAAATAGCGTTAAAAGTACTATTAGATTGCTAATTTAAACAATCTTGTATCTTTAATAATAACAAAGTTACCAATGGTGAACACTTAATTTGGATTGCCCTGTATACAGATACAAATCTTTTCTTAAAAAGATTTGTATCATTTGTATTACATTGCTTCACTAGCTTGACTGATGACGCCTATAGATGGCAGAAACACGTGTCTTAAGCAGAAGTAAATGCTGAAAATACGAGGTGTATTGTCCATGTTTACCATGTTATTACAGTTACAGATATGTATATTGCATGTCTGTTTCATTTGTAACAAATGCGTAATACGCGCATAACGTATTGATATACTTAAACCTTTTTGTATGACATTATAAAAACTATTCCGCTGTTCCAGCTCTTCGTTTTTGCAAACTTGAATTTTAAGGTAAGGTTAATTTTTGTTTAAAATGAGCCCCTTATTTTGGATTTTTTCCGTTTCGATTTACAGTTATTATTGTTTTTGTTCGTTATTGTAGGTATTAATATTTTTTAATTCCTATGTATTTAATCAACTTAAATAAATGTTATAAATGGATTCTTTTTCGCACAATTTGCCTATATGTCATTTGGTATTTGATTTCTGGTGCGCCCCTCCAATGACAAGCCCCACGACACGCCACTGTGTGAATGACAACCATAAATACAGTTTTTTAATTTATCTATCAAACGTTCGATAGAATAGAAAAGCTCTAGTAGAAGTAAAATCTAATAAACTGTTTCTATGTTATGCATTTTTAACTAATTTCCTTTAAAAATAGACGAAGAAAAGGCCTCAAAAACATTTAACGTCCTCGATAAAGATCTGCATTTCCGCTTTTAATATTAAAAAAAAATTCATTGTTCTACGCGCAACTTTGCAACTCTTGGAAACAATTACCATTCCATGAAACAATAATATCATTTGTAGACTTTAGGGAAGAATGCTTGCACCGCCAGTAATGTATGTAGTTTTAAGGTAACGAGAAAATTATGAGAATTTCCCGCAGTCACATGATCCACACCGCTAATATAATTTTCTTCCGAATACCTAAACAATTGCTCTATGCATACTAATATAAGTATAACTACGCTGCAGTACAGTTGTCAGTGTGTACTGCGAATGCACTCAAATTGCATTTTAATAGGTTATAATAAAGTTCGCATAAAATACTAGGTCGGCATATTTGTCCCATTTCGCAGAGGCGGGACGAGATAGAAGGAAATAGAGAGCGACTCGCTTGAAGATATGAATTTAAACGAAATGCTTAGTGAAGGGTGATCCAAAACACCTGCGCTTAGAGTGTCACATGCCAACTAGATGCGGTCATATGAGAGATATTGCATTTTCCTATATTCGGGAAAGTTCAGGAAACAATATATACATATTTGATTTATAGAAATACACATACCGGGGCTTCGGTTATATAGAAATTTTATGCTTTTCCTAAAATCATAAATATATTTCCGGTTTTGATAACCCCCACGGTTGATGGCGGATCCTATATGCTCTTGTGTCAATCGAATTGTGAATACAATCTTACGTCGTAAAAATTCCTTTTTTACGAATTCCATAAGTTTTTCCATTGACTTTCGTACAAGGAAAAGGGCTTTACAGTACCGACGTTAGATGCTTTATTTTAAGTATTAATATCCATCATTTACCCACGCATATACGTAAAAGGGATTTTACAATAAAACAATATTTAAAAAAAAGTAGATGCTATTCAGAATCTTTTTAAATAGTTTAATAGGATACAATAATAGATCGATATTATTCTTTTAAATTTACTTTTCTATTTTGCGTTCGAAATGAACTCATTATGAAACCCAAAACAGTATCGAAATGAGTTTCATTTCGATACGCTTTTTTTCATTTTTCAATGTTGGCGTTGTTCGAATACAGAAATAAATATCATTGCTGTCATTTGATTTTAAGAATTTATATACATTTGACAGATATGATATATGTCCGTACTTTACACAACCAACGTATGTTGTATACAATTGACAACAACATATATATGTTTCTATGTCACCCATGTTTATATTTTTAAATGAAGTATCAAGTAATGTTAACGAAAATTAGTAAATAATATGTAATATAATATTCTTCGCGGATAGCAAGATTTAAATTTGAAAATGTCAAGTATCTATGTGACCAACTGCATGCTTTATATAAAAATTAAACTCTGAACTTTTAAATTAAATAATTCCAATTTAAGCAATTTATTAATGTAAAAAACGCAAAATAGAAAAAAATAGTATAAAAGACTCGTTTCATAAGGCCTTTTGCCGCACTCGCTCTTTAGAAAACTCGCCGCAAGCGGCTCGTTTTCTAAACTGATCTCGTGCGGCAAAATGGTGCCTTATGAAACTTGTTTTTTAATATACTATTATCTACTATCATTATATAATGTCCAAGGGTTCTACCTCAAAATCCCATGTATTTTCATATAGAGGAACGTCAATGCGCATGCGCCAACCCCAACTCCTACCTGTCATTGAAACAGACAGAACTGTCTGTTTTCTTATAGAGGTTCATTTTGCATTTTTGAGGGTGAAACGTCAATGCGACAGACCTGTCTGTTTCAAAGCCAGACCTGTCTGTTTCAAAGACAGGTAGGAGTTGGGGTTGGCGCATGTGCATTGACGTTTCACCCTCAAAAATGCAAAATGAACCTTCACAAGAAAATATATGGGATTTTGAGCTAGGTGACAAACCAAAATGATTTCTTAAAAAATATAGATTAACTTCTGACAGCAGCAGGAAAACTATTATAAGTCACACGAAAGGTATCTTCTATTAACATTCCTTGGCAGGCAACAAGCTTCGGCTTGTATTTGCCTACCTCGAATGTTAATACGTTCTTACATTCCTTGTGACCTAAATAGCTATTATTCAATTTTTCAAGTATATACAGCATGTTATATTTTAAATAAAACCACTACAATATATATATATATATATATATATATATATATATATATTTAATGTTTATAAGAATTTTATTTTTCTTATTTATTTTATTGGCCGTGTCTTAATATTAAAAATAATAGATTTTTTATTGGTTTTAGCGACCTTTTATTGAATTTTGATGTTTTTACGACGTTTCGACTTTTATTAATTGTCTTTTTCAAGTAACGTTATTATTTGTTTGGTTTTCACGGGAACGCATGCACAGAATGCGTACCCGTGAAAACCAAACAAATAATAACGTTACTTGAAAAAGACTGAATTAATAAAAGTCGAAACGTCGTAAAAACATCAAAATTCAATAAAAGGTCGCTAAAACCAATAAAAAATATATTATTTGTAATATATATATATATATATATATATATATATATATATATATATATATATATATATATATAAGTAAAAATTAATTAACGGGTGAGCGGTCTGTCAAGTAAAAATAAAACTCCTTTATTCCACTCAATATTTCATAACGGATTTGCTACTTCATCAGGAGTGTAATTGAGAGTTAAAATTTAGCAAACAACGGCACTAAACATGTTAAAGTTCATCAAATTCAAAACATCAAATCAATATGCTGTTAGTTTATCGTCAACCTTTTAAAAACAAATATACATGTATATTTGTTTTTAAAAGGTTGACGATAAACTTTCACGTACGGGAGAAATGCTGTCCGTATAGATCTTTCTTTCTTTTTTGGTTGATTCTTGTTAATTCGTGTCGCTCTGTTAATGGTATTTTGTGAATATCCGTTCGCTTGTAATATGTTTTTTATTGTTCCCATTTCTTCGTTTCGAAGTTCTGCGTCTGACAAAGTTTGAGATCTGTGGATTAATGTTTTTACTACAGAGTTTAACTGTGCTGGGTGATGATGTGAAGATGCGTTCATCACCCAGCACAGTTAAACTCTGTAGTAAAAACATTAATCCGCAGATCTCAAACTTTGTCAGACGCAGAACATCGAAACGAAGAAATGGGAACAATAAAAAACATATTACAAGCGAACGGATATTCACAACATACCATTAACAGAGCGACACGAATTAACAAGAATCAACCAAAAAAGAAAGAAAGATCTATACGGACAGCATTTCTCCCGTACGTGAAAGGTACGACTGAGAAAATAGGTAGAATATTACGCCGACACGACATAGACACCATTTATACGACAGACAGGAAAATAAAAGACATTTTGCCTAATACAAATGACAAGATAGAACTAGAAAACCAAAGGGTCTACGAAATACTGTGCTATGAATGCGAACAAACATACATAGGGCATACTAACCGTAAAACCAGCGTACGGAGGAAAGAACACAGAAATGCGGTAGCTAAAAAAGAATCAACATCATCCCTAGCTAAGCATGTGCTACATACAGGACACACTATCTACTTTGACGGTACAAAAACTATAGCACGCAGTGCGAGGTTAACGTACAGGGTTATAAGAGAAGCTATAGAAATTGAGAAACGGCAAAACTGTATGAACAAACGTGACGACGGACAGCGTTTGCCTGACACATGGAAGTCGGCCTTGCTCAACAGGCAAATTACACACAAGCGACGTAATGAGAACAACTTGCCACAGCCCAATCATACTAACTCGGACCGAACGCAAACCGATCGACCAATAGTCGAAAGCGACAGAACAACCGACGGACCAATCACGTGGAGTCAGACACGCGTCCCCACTACGTCGGGACCATATAATACGAGCGGCACAGGAAATCGACGCACTCTTGAAGTTACCATTGCAACGAGAAGATCCTCTAGAAAAAGGTGAAAGTGATGTCACCGAAACGTCAGGAAGAAAGTTGTCCTTCTCAGGACGAAATCATCCAAACGCGGCGAAATATCCCGAAGAACAACGCCTCAACAAACGACCGCGAAAACATTCGACGAAATATATATATATATATATATATATATATATATATATATATATATATATATATATATATATAGAGAGAGAGAGAGAGAGAATTATTTCGTGACCTTTGTATGTTATGGTAAATTCAATTTGTTGGCGATTTAAGGTCAGGTTTTACTTCAAAATATATATATTTAAAACAATCCTACATGTTTCGGCAAATGATGCCTTTTTCAAGGAATATAAAATATAAATGTCAGTATATTAATGTCATACATTTGTAGTTGCTATGGATCAAATTATTCAAAGATGCATTCCAATTTAATAATAATAAATCATTGCTTAGTATTCTAAAATAGATAGACAACAAAAACAGGGAAACACAAGACATGAGTTATTATTATGTCTGCCTCCGCGGAGCGGCTTAAGATGTTAAACTGTCGGAATTCGCTTCAAACGAGAAGGAAAACCACGAAAGCCTACTCGGACAGCCAGTCAGGGATCTAAACATGGAACTGCCAGCATGATAAGCAAATATACAGATATATAAATAACATATGATAGATATTTATATAACATCAACATATATTATGATGGTAAATTGCAGATCGTTACATTATTATGTTATAATGTATACTGCTTAAATTTTTTATATCACTTCTGTTAATTCTTCTGTTAATTGAATTTTTTTCCTGTTTAATATTAATCATTTCCTTAATTTCCTTTTTCATTGTGTGTTGTTCTTTATCGATTATCTGTGTGTTTTCAAAATCGAAATGGTGATCGCGTTGTAGTTTGTGTGTAAATAAAGCGGTTTTGTCTGTTTTAGAGTATGTGTAGCCTTGTATTCTTTTGTATAAATATTGTTTAGTTTGGCCTATGTAGTAACTATCGCAATCGAGACATGGTATTTTATAGAGGACATGTGTTTCTCGATTGTTTCTATTTTAGATTTTAGTTTAGAAAATAGATGTTTATTAGTATTGCTAAGTTTATATGTTGTAGCTATATCATATGGAATCGTGATATATGTTGTTTCATTGTTTAAATTGTTATTGGTGTCAGACACCAATAGCAACTTCAACAGTTGATGATTATTTTGCGGGATTAGAAGAAAATTATTTTCGAAACAGAATAAAGAAACTTGCACATAGATGGATTAAATGTGTCGAATTAAAATATTTATAGAAAAATAAAGTTTTTTATTTAAATTATACCCTTTGTTTCTGCACGATCGCTCGAATTATTCAACCTGCCCTCGTATTTTAAAACTAATTTTTGTTTAAAACTTGTATTTGTTTCGCAAGTGTTTTCTTTAATTTCACATTAAAGAAATTCTAAACTGAAATTGTTTTATTTTTGCATAAAAATGCTTTCATAGCAATGTTCATATCCGAAGACATTCTAAGTAAAACCATTTCACCCTAGATTAAAAATTTAAGAAGCAAGGGATCAATTGGAAATAGAATGCCAAGTGACAGACTACAATCCTCTTGTAATGCAGTAAACGAAGAAAAAGTAAGAGATCCTTTTATTTCTAGTCTGGAAAGATCGAATGTTGTTAACTATAAAGTTCCCTTATGTAAAATAGTATATGCAGTCCCGAGCAAAGGGAATCACTCGAAATCTTGCCGTAATGAATAAAATGTAAAAATCAATTATTCATGGACCAGCAACACTGCTTCAATTTAAATAAGGTTTCTGATAAACCAAGTTTACGATGTATACCGGAAGTATGGGCTAGTATTTTCGATATTTTCAGAAAAAAATTGTTGTGACTAATAGACTAATATAATATGATTATTAGTTAATTATCAGCCTGTAGAACTAAGGATTGTTTAATTTGACTAGGTTTAAGAAAACTAATAGGAAGCTTAATTAAAATAAATTATTTAAATAGACATCGTTTTTCAACGATATTGGTGTTAGAATATAATTTTTTTCCGTTTATATAAGTTTTTTAATCTAATCTAATTCAAATAACAAATTATATGCACATATACAATGTTATATTCGTAATTTCGAATCATCCATTTTCATTTTCGACATCCTGAAACTGACAGAAACGTTTCGATGCTCTCCTGGCATCTTCTTCTAGAGCTAATCGGATTATAATATACAGGATAATTTATGAGCTCACCGACAAACTTTGCCATATGAAAGAGCGTATAATTTTAACAAAAAAACATTATTGAGACATATGCCCGATCTCAATTATTTAAGGAAATGAAAAACATCGAAAGTTTAATTGTAATTATTTCAATTTTTCAAAATCACTTAAATATTTACATAAACTCCTCAAAACTCTAAATCATGTGAATACATAATTATAATAAATGCTCAGATTATCCTCATCCCTCTTCAATGCATGCTTCACAACGACGAACTAAAGAATTTTTCACTCGAACGAAAAGGCTTGGTTGATTTCTAATTTGAGTAGCAGCATTTTGTATTCTCTGTAACAATTGTGGTCGTGTATTAATTTCCTCTTGATAAGTAATTTGTTTCATGTGCCCCTAAAAATAGAACTCTAAAGAATTTAAGTAGGGTGATCGCGGTGGCCATGCAATTGGACCATTATTGCCAATCCACCTTTTTCCAAAGTGCTGGTTTAACCACTCAACGACTACCCGTCTGCGATGAGGTGGAGAACCGTCGTGCTGGTACCACATTCTTGCAATAACGTTAAGAGTTGTATCTTCAAGAAACTCGAAGGTGCCGTTTAAAAAAATTCTGTAAGTATCTGCGTTCAAACTTACTTTCAGCACATGCACAGGTACTAAGCTATCGTCGAAAATTCTACCCCATACGTTGATTTTGAATCTTTGTTGGAAATTACGTTGTCTAATCGCATGTGGATTTTGTAATTCTCAGATATGATCGTTATGGTAATTGTTAATTTCCGTATCGTGTAAAGCGCGCTTCATCGAACCACACAACTTTTGAAATAATGTCATTATTTTGGGCTTGTTGCTGTAATAACCAATTACAGAATGTTAGCCATCGCTGAGCATCTCTTCGCGATGTCAAATTACGCAATACAAAATTTTTACGTACATTCAAATTGTGTGCTATTCTCCGACTATTAATTGAAGGATTGTTAATTACAGTATCAATAACAGCTTCTTCTTGTTCTACATTAACTACATGCGGTCGAATAGCTTTTGCTCAAGCAGGATTATCTGCTTCTCGTAATATTGTCCGAAAACTTAGGGATGCGGTAAATGACGAAGTGGAAATCTTTTTTGATATTTTCACACCGATTCGCGTTCATTTCCATAACAATAACCGTAGACGAATATGATATCGGCATTCTCTTCAGTGTTATAACCGTACATTTTAGGTTATAACTGAAAAGAACGAGAGAAAACTGACATTAGACTGATATAGACTGACATATGTATTTATGCTTTGTTTTGTTATTAATAAATCATAACAATAGTCACGAATGAACATTTAAATAATTACAATCAATGGCCTTCAATGGCTATTATTTCCTTAAATAATTGAAATCGGAAATGTCGAAATAATGTTTTATGTTGAAATTACATGCGCTTTCATATGGCAAAATTTGGCGGTGAGCTCATAAATCACCCTGTATATACGAGGGTTGGTTGATGGGAGAGTGACTTTTCAATGAAAAAGTTGTTTAGGGGTAAAAATATATTTTATTTTTCAACATAGTTCCCTTGCAATTCCACACACTTAATCCAGCGACTTTCCAATTTTTTTAAACCACCAAAAAAGTAATCTTTTGGAAACTCGTCAAAATATGCATTCGTTTCGGCTATCACATCCTCATTTGTGCCGAATCTTTTTCCACCAAGCCATTTTTCAAATTTGAGAACAAGAAGAAGTCCGACGGAGCCAGATCTGGTGAATATGGTGGATGCGGCAGCAATTCGTAACCCAATTCTTTGAATTTAGCGGATGCAATCGCGGACGAATGAGAGGGTGCGTTATCTTGATGGAACAAAATTTTCTTTTTAAATAAACGATGTCGTTTTTTCTTTAGTTCCCTATCGAAATGCGTCAGTAAATTAGCATAATATTGGCCAGTTATTGTGCTTCCCTTCTGTAAGTAATCAATAAAAATTACGCCTTGGCAATCCCAAAAAATGGTAGCCATAACCTTATTGGCTGAAAAAACCGTTTTTGCCTTTTTTGGAGCACGTTCTTCGGGAGAAGTCCATTGTTTTGATTGTATTTTGGCCTCTGGCGTATAGTGATGTATCCAGGTTTCATCTACGGTGACATACCGACGAAAAAATTCTGTTGGATTACGTTTTAACAAAAGTAAACAGTCACTGGAAATTGATGCACGAGTGCGCATTTGCTCTGCAGTTAGCAAACGCGGCACCCACCTTGCGGTTAATTTTTTTAAATGTAAATGTTCGTGTAGAATATTGTGGACCCGTTCGGTTGAAATGTTTACAGCATTAGCTATCTCGCGCACTTTCACCCGGCGGTCATTTTTTACAATAGCACGGACCTTAGCTATCATTTCTTCAGTAGTTACGGTTTCTGAAGGCCCAGGACGTTCAGCATCATCCGTGGTCATATGACCAGTTTTAAAGGCAGCAAACCACTTGCAAATCATTCCATGCGAAGGAGCAGATTTACCATAATACTTATGTAACTTTTCTTCAGTGTCTTTAATGTTCTTTCCGCGTAAAAAGTAATGTTTTATTAACACACGAAATTCCTTTTTATCCATTTTTAAATAATATAATAACTTGTTTACTTTAAACGTCTGCCAAATGTAAACTAACTGACAGATCTGCATGAAATTTTGACAGTAGACGTCTAAAAGATAGCTGAAGTTAGCAATACAGACATTATTGCGACAGTGGTGCCAACTTATGAAAAGTCACTCTCCCATCAAACCACCCTCGTATATATATATATATATATATATATATATATATATAATAACTTCGTGACCTTGGTATGATATGGTAAACCTAATCAGTAGGCGATTAAAGGTCTGTATATTACTTCAAAATATATGTATTTAAAAAACTCTACATGTTTCGGCTGTGTACGCCTTTATCAAGAGAATACAAAATATTTTGTATTCTCTTGATAAAGGCGTACACAGCCGAAACATGTAGAGTTTTTTAAATACATATGCTTTGAAGTAATATACAGACCTTTAATCGCCTACTGATTAGGTTTACCATATATATATATATATATATATATATATATATATATATATATATATATATATAGACTTGTAAGTATTATTGACTGTACTATATTAGTAAATATTAATTAAACGGGTAAGCGGTCTGTCAAATAAAAAAACTCATTTATTTCACTCTATATTTCGTAACCATTTGCTACTTCATCAGGAGTTCAATTACTGAGTTAAAATTAAGTAAAGACGCCACTAAACATGCCCAAATCAATTGTCTTTAATGTTTTAATTTAGACAATTGATTTTGACACGAGAATTTGAACATGCGAAAGATTTGCGCAAAGATGGTGCCAACATTTCTCACCCATCAGCAGAAACGTATGCGAAAATAATTTATCTCCGAGAATTTGTTGTCCCGCATTCAGAGCGATGGCAGAGATTGGATGAGTCGTGTAGTCACTGGAGATTAGACCTGGATATTTGAGTATGACCCCGAGCTCCGTAAACAAAGTCAGCAGTGGATGGCAAAGGGTGGGGAGCGGACCACGAAAGCGAGGATGTCCAAATCGCGACTGAAGGCAATGTTGATCGTTTTTTTCGATATTCGCAGCATCATTCATCATGAATACATTCCTGCCGGCTAGACAGTGACTAGACACTTCTATGTTGGCGTCCTGGAACGGCTGCGGGCACGCATTTTCCGTGTGTGGTCCGAACACGTCGCGAACTATGAATCTCGAAAATTGGGAATCACATTCAAATACTTTCACTAATAACTACTACTTTTTTTTTAAGATCGAATCATCAAGTAACCATGATAACACAAGAAGAGATGATCCCACTCCTTGAACAAGTGGAAATGGGAAAGGAAGCTACAAAGAATTGACAACGGGAATACCTTCTGAATTTTATCGAATTAATATGGATGGATCCATTTCAGATTCCATTGCTGATAATGTGGTTAGAAATGTCGATATCTCATTGCATGAAAGACCAACACTTAACTGGCAAGAGCTTTGCAAGAGCTTCCTGATGCCAATGCGGAAGCTATCCAAGAAGATGAAAGACGCGAAAATAGGCGTGTCTCGTTCATTGCAGAAGAGTTTTTGGCGAAAAAAAGGCATTCCAATCTTGCCGCACCCATCCTATAACCCCCATATCGTCCCCTGCGACTTTTTCTAATTCCCCAATATGAAGTCGCAACTCCAGGGAACACGTCATGGCGGCGACAAGTCAAAGAAGCTGTAACCACGTTAACATCGGAGGAATATCAAGGATGCTTCGAATCGTGGGAGCAACGTTAGAATCATTGTGTTGAGTTAAAGGGAGGCTATTGTCAAGGTCGGTAATAAAATTTTGATCGTAACTTAATTTGCTTGTGTTTTGTTGACAAATTCCCGTAATTTAATTGCCATACCCCGCACATCAAGCCACATAGTTTGTTATGAACTTTTTCTCACCTGCAGTTCGTAATTTCCAATGCTATTCCATTATATTCTGCATTTCTGGTCATACTTATTCAACTTTGTATTCTAATTAAATGGATTAATTTACGGTATAATTAAAATTTAATATAATTTGCATTTATAGTGTATATATGAAGGTATGGAGAATCTACTTAGCATGCATGCACGTACGTTACGTCAAGTATACCTTCGGCTAAAACCAATTCAGCCACACAGCGTCGACTATAATTGTGGAAATAATTGCAGTTTTATCTTATCACATATCGGGGAAGCTAATTTGTATGCAAGGCAATTAACTCTGCTAGAAATTTTGTGTACTTGTGTACGCGAAAAAGAAATTGAAATTGAGGAGAAATAAACTAGATAACAAAATAATAATTATAATTTGATATATTTGGTTTCGATAATATGGAATTTATAAGTTAGTTCGCAATATATTTACATGTAAACATGGAACAGTGCAAATATTGTCAAATAGATATATAGTTTATAAATAAGAACGCTGATTAAATAAATATTATAACTAATTTATTGTAAAATGCCCCGACGGGACAGAAAAAAAGGTAAGTACATTTCATGTGTTTGAATTTTTAAGCAAATAACAAGAAACTCATAAAACTTATGGAATGCAAGCTCCAAAAAGTCTTATAAATGATGGCAAAAAGTATATTTCACAGTTGGGTTGAGCAACAACATAAATTTAACATATTCGTTAGTAAATAAATACATACCTGTAATTGAAATCAGCACATTTATTTATTTAGCGAATGGCATCTAAGCGCATCTGCGCATATCAAAAATATATACAGGAATGAAAAGTGCACAACACAGATAAATTATTCACATCTAAAGGCTTAGTATAGTCTATTGCATTTTCCGACGCATTCAAGAATTACCCAAACTTTCCTTCAAATCGCCTCAGAGGATAATCTTCAACAATATAGCGAATGGTTTGAGGCTCAGCTCCACCACGAGTAGAATTTACTTATCCACATCGTTGTGTTTCCCACAGTTTTTGAGGAATTCGGAATGGATTTCCGGTGCTTTACCAGATTTAGTGTCATTCAGTGTTTTATCTACTGTCTCTACCGTGAATAATCTAGAGCAGCGATGCACATACCGCGGCCCGTGGGCCGCATGCGGCCTACTGCAGATATTTATGCGATATTAATCCCGCCAATGAATTTTAAAAATTGTTCGAAAAACTACAAAAGTAGGTAAAAATCCATTCAAATCAATATTTCTTAACTTTTGATTTTATTCTAACTTTTGTAATTGTTAGTAAGGTATGTATCTTTAAGTAACCTACTACTTTCTTGTTCAGGTTTACTACGTAGGACAGGTATGCTCCTCGTCGTTCCCAGCATAGTGCTACGAGACTAGAAATCTGTCGAACCAACTAGATTACTCGAAGATTCGCGAAACACGTCGGTATTATCCCCGAACTATGTGGTAGGTTCTCAATGTTAGGTAACTCGTATAAATACAACGCATCGCCCGCTATCGGGGCAGTTAAGTTTTAACTACGGACAAGCGAACGTTATATTGTTTGAATTGTAATCTGTGAAGAATAAATATTTCGTCGTTCGAACTTGGCATCTACCTAGGTAACAATATAATATCAATTTTGATATGGATAAACCAGGCCCCAGTAAAAAACGTAGTCGTAAGATTGAAAATGAAAATCGACAGTTTCAAGATATTTGGACCGAAAAATACTTTCTTATTTCATCGCATAACAAAAGTGTCTTTTTAATATGCAAGAGTAGTGTTTCTATTCCGAAGGAATATAATGTGAAAAGGAATTATGAAACCCAGCATGATACTTTTACCAAATTAACCGGCGAAAATCGAACGCAAAAAGTTTCCACTTTACAAAGGGAACTAATAGGCCAGCAAGCTATGTTTACAAAATCAATTCAAGATACTGAAACAGCTACTGAAGTTAGCTTTGAAATATCTCGAATAATAGCGAAAACCTGTCGGCCTTTTAAAGATGGTGAGTTTGTTAAGCAGTGTTTAGATATCGCCGCAAAAAAATGTGTCCGAAAGATGCAAAGAAGTTCGAGAAAATTCAACTAAATCAGATGACTGTTCAAAGAAGACTTACCACATTAGCAGCTAATATAGAAGAGCAATTAGCTACGAAATCGAATAGCACTCGACGAATCTACTGATATAAGTGCCACTGCTCAACTCTTAATATTTTTACGAGGTGTAACGTAAAATTTTGAAGTGGTTGAAGAACTGATTGGTATGAGTTCTTTGACAAGTCAAACCAAGGGGAGTGACATGCTCAAAGCTCTTCGGGAAAAATGTTCTATATTTTGGATTTAACTAAATTATCTGGAATTACGACTGACGGATCACCTTCAATGGTTGGAAGTAAATCTGGTATAATAACTATGTTAAAAAGTATTTACAAACTAAAAACATAGATACCAAGGAATTAATGCAGTTTCATTGCATTATACATCAAGAGGCCCTCTGTTCAAAATTATTGGGATTTGAAAATGTGATGAAAGTTGTTGTACCTACTGTAAACTTTATAAAATCACGAGGTCTCAATCACTGACAATTCACACAATTTCTCGAGGATATTGAAAGCAAATATGGTGATCTCCTGTTTTACACTGAAGTAAGGTGGCTAAGTCGTGGGTTGTCACTAGAGCGGTTTCTTAACATATTGAAGAAATCAACATATTTCTGGTGGAAAAGAAAAAGGACGCCTCCGAACTCGACAATCCTGATTGGCTGTGTGACTTAGCGTTTCTTGTAGACATCACAAATCACTTGAATGTCTTAAATACGCGACTTCAAGGCAAAGATCAATTGATTTCGCAGTTATACTCTCATGTTTCGTCCTTTCAATGCAAATTGAGTCTTTTCAGGACACAAATCAATTCAGCCAATTACAGCCATTTTCCTAACTACAAAAAAATTATGGAGAAATTCAATAAAACTGGTGCCAATTTCGCTTATGTTGAAAAATTGATATTTTAATACAAGCTTTTCATGATCGTTTTCTAGACTTCAAAAAAGCTAAACCTCTATTAGACATTTTCAGCAATCCTTTCAACATTTCACCCGAAAATGCATCGGAATCAATACAGCTGGAATTGATAGACATGCAAAATGATGATAATTTACGAAACAAGTTTAATGAAGGTAATTTACTCAACTTTTACCATTGTGTTGACAAAACCTTTTATAAAGAGTTGCGAATAAATTCATTGAAATGCGCAAGCTTATTTGGATCGACGTATATTTGTGAGCAAACGTTTTCAGTGATGAAACTTAACAAAACAAAAAATCGAAACCTTCGGGCAAATGAAAATCTGGAAGCAATTTTAAGTGTGGCGACAAGTAATATGGAGCCAAACATAAACAAAATTGTTAGGTCAATGCAATGTCATGCAACAAAATAATAAAACATGAAATATTACATTGTAATGATTATATTACATTACGATTACATAATTACAACAAACATTTTTGAATGTTCTTTTATTTTTATCATTTGTAGTAATTCATACTATTTAAAAATAAAAATATTTGTGTTAATAAGTATTCTTTGTAGTGGCCGTCCTTGGCTTATAATTTTCCCGAGTGGCCCCTGTTCCCTATAAGTCTGTGCGTCCCTGATCTAGAGTATTCAGGATGGGCTTTTGTTGTTTGGCACCAGAGTGTTAGTTGTTTCTTAATGTCTACGTTCTGTTGTCTTGTACATGGGACTTTAGACAGTGTTACAATTCGTACAGCGATTTGGTCAGCTGAAACTTCCAGTGGACAACGAGCGGGTAGGTTAGAGCTATCTAGTTTATTTAGAAGGCTCCAAACTTTCCTACTAGATCTTTTGAACGCCATGCTATCTGTCATTTCCTTCCATTTTTTAAGACGTTATATGTCCAGACGATTAAGGAGTTCATCCGCTATCGCACAGCCCCGCTGTTTTGAAATTTCTGATAAAGCTGTTCCGTTTCATTACTCCATCCCGGGATATATTCTCTACGCGCGCCCAGAAGTAGTTTTTGCTGTTGGATTTTTGGTTGATTATACCGCGTAGGAGTAGAACAGATTTTTGAAAATCGATGGGGATTGACGAGGAACCATTCTGGAGAAGAGAAAGTATCTTGTGTTCGAACCTATCACTGTTAGAGATTACGGTGGCATTACCCTTGTCAGCTTTGTATACCTGTATACCGATAGGTCCCGCTCTGAACGGGCCATAGTCAGCAATGAATATGGCAACCGCGAATCCCCTCTACGCGCCAATTGCAGCACATTGCAGTTAAGAATTTAGTAAGACTTAAACCGCGCAATGATATAGTCGTTTGCATATTCGTTCTGTATACGTAATTTGCCCATTTATTTCAGACATAATAAGGTCCAATTTATTATTATTATTGTATTCTTAGCTGCTACGGAAAAGTAATTTTAAGTAATAAAAAAACAATAACGTTCTATAAAAGATAAAAGTAAAAAAATCAATAATTCTGCAAAATAAATTTAAATTTTAAGAAAGTCACTCAATATAGGATTCGAAAATACCGCCCTCTCTTCCCAAACAATAGCCTAGCCTATTGTAAAACTCCCGCCTTACTCCCTCGAGATTTCTAGGGGTTATTGTCTCGAAAATTCTAAACAGTTTAACTTGCAACTGTTGCAAGTTCGGTATTGTTAGAAGCCCGTAAAGATTTTCTTTGACATAACCCCACATATAAAAATCTCAGGGATTGAGGTTGGGTGATCGAGGTGGCCATATTATCGTACCCTTCCCGGAAATAACACGATTAGGAAAAGTGTTTTCTAAAAACTCTCTTACTAATCTGCTGTTATGCGCGGGACAACCGTCTTGCATAAACCAAATTGCATCAAAATCGACGTTTAGTTGACGGCCAGCAGGAATAATTCGTATTCGCAGCAAATCTAAATATTTTAGTGCATTCAAATTGCCGTCGATAACAAATGGCCCTATAATCTTATCACCCAAGATACCCGCCCAAACGTTAAGTTTTTCGGGGTATTGAGTTTTAACATTACGAGCTAAATGTTTATTTTCTCGAGACCAATATCGCACGACTGAGGGATTATGCTTGCCATGATGTGGAAAAGAAGACTCGTCGGTAAACAGAATATTTTTTATAAAATATTCGTCCCCGTTAGCCTTTTCCATCACGGACTCACAAAACTCCATTCTTGCAAAATTGTCCTCGGGAAAATCTCCTGTCACTTTCGAACTTTGTAACTTTTATATTTGTTGCGTTTTAGAATCCGCTTTACTGTACTTCTACTAACACCGATTTCGTCTGCAATTTGCCGTGTACACTTAAGGTCGCCCATTTCAACTAACGAACAAACCCTCACGTCTCTCTCCTCCCGATCGGCAGGTATTAGAGGGATATGAGGCTGTTCGTCAATTTGTTGGCATTTGCGGCAATTTCCGACTACACAACCATATTTCCTAAACGCATTTACGATCCTTTCAATCGTCGAATGCGAAGGAATAGGCCGATTTACGTACTCTACAGCAAATAAATCAGCGGTTGTTCGACAGGAATTGCCGGCAAGATACCACGAAACTATTTGTACCTTCTCTGCGGTTGTATACACTGACATGATAACTTCCTTTACGTATGCACAGCTAAATACGAATGACGGGCAATCTGTTGCGCTCGACCATCGGTCTTATGTTGCGCAAGCGGAGTGGCATCGTACACACGTTGCCACATCGCATTACGTTCCATACGTATATTCTTGCCTATGGCCCGTAGCAGGCTGGACCTATCGGTATAACGATTTAACGGTCAAATTTCAGGGTTTTATGGGCAATGATTTTAGGGCCTTAGAGAGGTATAATTTGAGGGGTTTAGCATAGGTAAGAACATTAGAAGCTTAGGATCGGATAGAGTCAGCGATATTGGTGGGAATTCTGACAAAAGTGGATTCCAGTGATGATCTCATTGGTTGGGATATATTATTCTTAGTGGAGTTTGTAATTTACCTAAAGTTTTTTTATTCAATTTATCTTTAAATATTTTTTTTAAATGGCGTCTACTATTAATTACGAAAATGATTTAATTTTTATTTAGTTTTTCGATAAAAATCTGTACGTACATAGTCTAACCATACGTTTTTTGAATATATCGTGAAAAAATATTCATTATATGGAAATAAATAGAAATACATTTACTAAAGCTGAAAACAAATACCAAATTAATTCAATGCCAGAGTTAAAAAAAATATATATAGTGCAACTTTTTCAAGTAGTTCATTTTTCACGTGCGGAATTACATTGTTTAGAGTTGTAATTATAGACTGGTATGAATAAATTCGATGTGCAGAATGTTTAATTATAAATTAACAAAGAATCTGAAACACAAAGCTTTAAAATGAATGAAAAACGGCCAGTCAATTACCACCCATGTGGTGGAACAACTTTAGTTCTAATAACAGCGTTACACTATTAAGCGTGTTCGAATTTAAGTAATATTATTCAGACACGAGATCCGACGGCGTTTTATGACCATAATGACAGAGTGTTTTCATACTTCGTTTCAATAAAATAGCCACGGGTAAGTAGTTCTTATAGAATACTAATTTAGCGTAAAATGCAAGGTTAAGGTAAATTTGTTTATCGATTTGCTCACACCCACTTTTCAAATTTCAGTGTGTCGGGGAGTAAACCATGATTTTACATGGATGTTCTTTAGGGTGGTTTTTTACTTTTAGAGATTTTGAATTTATTGCTTTCGGCTTTTTTTAAATTTATTATTTTAAGATACTTATGTTCGATAACTGAGAATCTGTAAATAGGGAATATTATGAGAGTACTTCATTTTAACCTAAAATACAAGCATTAAATTTTTTTTTTTTTTAATTTAATTGAATCTGCCCATACTTGCTGGAAATCCATAATATGTAAATGGGATTTAAGTAAAACACTTATACTAATTTTCAGTATATATTACACTTTATTATATGTATTAATAAATTGACGACATGTTTCGCTACGATGTAGCTTCTTCAGATCTTATATTACTACTGAACACGCTCTTCACAAATGTATGGCTTTTTTCTAAACTATTTCAATGGGTTGCACTTGTCTACATTAGAATCGTCTCTTACCGATATATCGTCTATAGTTATTGTTATCTTAATATTTGATGAAACCAGTTTAAAAGTGGGGAATTATTAAGGTCTAATTGGTCATTTAACAATATATCTGCATATTTAAGTTTATTTATTTCTAAGGATTAAAGCAAATTTAACTTTAATCATTTTTGTTGTGACTGTAAAATTTCGAAATCTTTATTGAAACTATGATTATTTTCCAACAAATGAAGTGCATAATTGGAATCTGTCTTTTTGTTAATAAAGCTTTTAAAATGTTCCTGTATTATTTTCTCAAAGCTCCTACCAGTTTGGCCTATGTATGTTTTGGGCACTCTTTACATGTTAGTTTGTATACTCCGCATTTATTACTTTTGCTTGTCTTGGATTTATTATTTTTTATGAATTTCCCTAAATAATTATTAGTTTTATAAGCTACATTTACATCTATTTTTCGTAAAATTTTTTCTATTTTTTCACTTATCGGTCCTATGTATGTTACTAATTTATAATTGCTTGGTTTATCTTTTATTATTGGGTACACATTTTCTATTGCTTTCCTATATTTCTTTTTTCTTAAAATTGTATCTACTATATTTGGGTTATATCCATTATTTTGCGCTATTTATTTAATGATATTTAATTCTTTAAAGAAGTTTTCATTATTTAAAGGTACTGATATTAATCTGTGTATCATACAATGGAATAATGCTAGTTTATGACTAACCGGGTGACAGGAACTATTGTGAATGATAACATCTGTGTGTGAGGGTTTGTGATATATTGAAAAGACATGTTTATTATTTTGTCTAGAAATTGTAAGGTCCAAGAAGTTTATACTTTGATCTGATTCTTTTTCTATGGTGAACTTAATGTTTTGGTGTAGATTATTTATGTGTTCAAAAAATTGGTTTAAATGTCTATCAGTGCCTCTGAAACAAGCTAATACGTCATCTACATATCTGTGCCAGTAAATAAAATATTTAAAATTGGGATGTTCTTTAATTTGACTTTCTAAATTATCCATAAAAATCTCTGATAATAACGGACTCAATGGGTTGCTCAATGAGTCCGTTATTATCAGAGATTTTTATGAATAATTTAGAAACTCAAATTAAAGAACATCCTAATTTTAAATATTTTATATACTGGCACATATAATATGTAGATGGCGTATGAGCTTGTTTCAGAGGCATAGATAGACAATTAAACCAATTTTCTTAACACATAAATAATCTAATCTGGTAGAAGCTTTGAGAAAAGAATACAGGAACATTTTAAAAGTTTTATTAACAAAAGGACAGATTCCAATTATGCACTTCATTTGTTGGAAAATAATCATAGTTTCAATAAAGATTTCGAAATTTTACAGTCACAACAAAAATGATTAAAGTTAAATTTACTGGAATCCTTAGAAATAAATAAACTTAAATATGCAGATATATATATATGATTGTTTCGGCCTTTACTTGATGAAATTCCATTATAACTATTAAGATAAAATTTGTTTTATTTTATCTTAATAGTTATGCAGATATATTTTTAAATGACCAATTAGACCTTAATAATTCCCCACTTTTAAATTGGTTTCATCATATATTAAGATAACAATAACTTTAGACGATATATCGGTAAGAGACGATTCTAATGTAAATAAGTGCAACCCATTGAAATAGTTTAGAAGCCATACATTTGTGAAGAGCGTGTTCAGTAGTAATATAAGATCTGAAGAAGCTACATCGTAGCGAAACATGTCGTCAATTTATTAATACATATAATAAAGTGTAATATATACTGGAAATTAGTATAAGTGTTTTACTTAAATCCCAATTACATATTAATATTATTTCTGGAATCATGCTCTTGTTGTCTAAAGCCTTGTTTTAGTTTCGAGAATGGAACCGACTTCTGGGAATTGTCACCACTGTATACATTTTTAATCTAATTAAGCTCGGTTTTCGTCGAGAAACTACAGGTTTTCTAAAAGAACGATATGCTTTAAAGGCAGGGATGCACAGACTTATAGGGAACAGGGGCCACTCGGGAAAAATATAAGCCAAGGACGGGCCACTACAAAGAATACTTATTAACACAAATATTTTTAAAATAGAAATAAAACTACGGTTCTAATCTCCACTTTTAGTCTTTAATCGTAACACGACAATTGTTTCGCCAGCACATTGGCTTCCTCAGGTGCTTACATCTAAAGAGTACGTTACAAACATGCTGGCGAAACAATTGTCGTGTTACGATTAAAGACTAAAAGTGAAGATTAGAATCGTAGTTTTATTTCTATTTTAAATTATGGATCTTCATTAAGTAAATGCCGAATTAATTCAATTATACAAATATTTTTATTTTTAAATGGTATGAATTACTACAAATGATAAAAATAAAAGAACATTCAAAAATGTTTGTTGTAACTATTTAATCAATGTAATCTAATCATTACAATGTAATATTTCATGTTTTATTATTTTGATGCATGACATTGCATTGACCTAACAATTTTGTTTATGTTTGGCTCCACATTACTTGTCGCCACACGTAAAATTGCTTACAGATTTTCATTTTCCAGACGGTTTCGATTTTTTGTTTTGTTAAATTTCATCACTGAAAACGTTTGCTCACAAATATACGTCGATCCAAATAGGCTTGCGCATTTCAATGCATTTATTCGCAACACTTTATAAGCGGTTTTGTTAACGCAACGGTAAAAGTTGAGTAAATTACCTTAATTAAACTTGTTTCGTAAATTATCTTCATTTTGCATGTCTATAAATTCCAGCTGTATTGATTCCGGTGCATTTTCGGGTGAAATGTTGAAAGGATTGCTGAAAATGTCTAATAGAGGTTTAACTTTTTTGAAGTCTAGAAAATGATCATGAGAAGCTTGTATTAAAATATGAATTTTTTCAACATAAGCGAAATTGACATCAGTTTTATTGAATTTCTTCATAATTTTTTTGTAGTTCGGAAAATGGCTGTAATTGGCTGAATTGATTTGTGTCCTGAAAAAAACTCAATTTGCATTGAAAGGACGAAACATGAGAGTATAACTGCGAAATCAATTGATCTTTGCCTTGGAGTCGCGTAT
Source organism: Melolontha melolontha (assembly GCA_935421215.2). Taxonomy (NCBI): domain Eukaryota; kingdom Metazoa; phylum Arthropoda; class Insecta; order Coleoptera; family Scarabaeidae; genus Melolontha; species Melolontha melolontha. The sequence goes on from OW285238.1 coordinate 170,841,239, forward strand.
TTAAAACATTCAAGTGATTTGTGATGTCTACAAGAAACGCTAAGTCACACAGCCAATCAGGGTTGTCGAGTTCGGAGACGTCTTCTTTCTTTTCCTACAGAAATATTTAGATTTCTTCAATCAAGTTAAGAAACCGCTCTAGTGACAACCCACGACTTAGCCACCTTACTTCATCGTAAAACAGGAGATCACCATATTCGCTTTCAATATCCTCGAGAATTTGTGTGAATTGTCGGTGATTGAGACCTCGTGATTTTATAAAGTTTACAGTAGGTACTACAACTTTCATCACATTTTCAAATCCCAATAATTTTGAACAGGCCTCTTGATGTATAAGCATTAATTCCTTGGTATCTATGTTTTTAGTTTGTAAATACTCTTTTAACATAGTTATTGTCCCAAATTTACTTCCAACCATTGAAGGTGCTCCGTCAGTCGCAATTCCAGATAATTTCGTTAAATTCAAATCCATTATAGAACATTTTTCCAGAAGAGCTATAAGCATGTCACTCCCCTTGGTTTGACTTGTCAAAGAACTCATACCAATCAGTTCTTCACTCATTTCAAAATTTTGCGTTACACCTCGTAAAAATATTAAGAGTTGAGCAGTGGAACTTATATATGCAGATTCGTCGAGTGCTATAGAAAAATACTCAAAACTTTTCGATTTCGTAGCTAATTGCTCTTCTATATTAGCTGCTAATGTGGTAAGTCTTCTTTGAACAGTCATCCGATTTAATTGAATTTTCTCAAACCTCTTTGCATCTTTCGGACACATTTTTTTTGCGGCGATATCTAAACACTGCTTAACAAACTCACCGTCTTTAAAAGGCCGACAAATTTTCGCTATTATTCGAGATAATATTCGATATTAGAAATTCAAAGCTAACTTCAGTAGCTGTTTCAGCATCTTTAATTGGTTTTGTATACATAGCTTGCTGGCCTATTAGTTCCCTTTGAAAAGTGGAAATTTTTTGCGTTCGATTTTCGCCGGTTAATTTGGCAAAACTATGATGTTGGGTTTCGTAATGCCTTTTCACATTATATTCCTTCGGAATAGAAACACTACTCTTGCATATTAAACAGACATTATTGTTATGCGATGAAATAAAATAGTATATTAAAGAACAAGTTTCATATGGCACCATTTTGCCGAACGAGATCAGTTTAGAAAACGAGCCGCGAGAGCGGCGGGTTTTCTAAAGAGCGAGTGCGGCAAAAGGCCTTATGAAACGAGTTTTTTATAATATTTTTTCTATTTTGCATTTTTTACATTAATAAATTGGACATATTTAATTTGGAAGTTCAGAGTTTAATTTTTATATAAATCATGCAGTTGGTCACATTGATACTTGACATTGTCAAATTTAAATCTTGCTATCCGCGAAGTATATTATATTACATATTATTTATTAATTTTCGCTAACATTACTTAATATTTTATTTTAAAAATATAAACATGAGTGACATAGAAACTAATATATCTTGTTGTCAATTGTATACAATATACGTTGTTTGTGTAGAGTACGAACATATATCATATCTGTCAAATGTACTTAAATTCTTAAAATCAAATGACAGCAATGATATTTATTTCTGTGTTCGAACAACGCCAACATTGAAAAATGAAAAAAAGCGTATCGAAATGAAGCTCATTTCGATACTGTTTTGGGTTTCATAATGAGTTCATTTCGAACGCAAAATAGAAAATAGTATATTAAAAAACGAGTTTCATAAGGCACCATTTTGCCGCACGAGATCAGTTTAGAAAACGAGCCGCTTGCGGCGAGTTTTCTAAAGAGCGAGTGCGGCAAAAGGCCTTATGAAACGAGTTTTTTATACTATTTTTTCTATTTCGCGTTTTTTACATTAATAAATTGCTTAAATTGGAATTATTTAATTTGAAAGTTCAGAGTTTAATTTTTATATAAAGCATGCAGTTGGTCACATTGATACTTGACATTTTCAAATTTAAATCTTGCTATCCGCGAAGTATATTATATTACATATTATTTACTAATTTTCGTTAACATTACTTGATACTTCATTTAAAAATATAAACATGAGGGACATAGAAACATATATATGTTGTTGTCAATTGTATACAAAATGCGTTGTTTGTGTAAAATACGGACATATATCATATATGTCAAATATACATAAATTCTTAAAATCAAATGACAGCAATGCTATTTATTTATGTATTCGAATAACGCCAACATTGAAAAATGAAAAAAAGCGTATCGAAATGGAGCTCATTTCGATACTGTTTTGGGTTTCATAATGAGTTCATTTCGAACGCAAAATAGAAAAAAGTATTTTTAATATACTATTCTTAGACGAAAATAGTGATCAAATACGAAAATGTGTATTTAAAGTTGTTAAACATAAATGAAGTGTGAAAATTTAATTCGAGGGATGCACTTCTATATTTTGTATGTAACATAATAACATACGAATTAACTTGTGGCACCTGGTAATTTCGAATTTTAGAATGCAAGTTGTTCTTAATAAACCATTAATATATTCTGTCTCTTGATATAGCATTTAATATTTATATTAACACTAGAGGTATTAATTACTTTAATATTATTCAAATAAAAATTTTAAGTATATTGTAATTGTAATTATATCGTTATTGATTAATATATTCAGTAAAAAACACGTCATTCAAATAAAATTACATCAATTATATGCAATTATTGATTCATTGTAAATTATCTAAAAAAAAAACATGATTTTATCTTCCTTTTGTCATGTAAGATATTCAAGTATTTTTTAATATTCTTAGTAAATATTAGGAATAAATTGCAAAAACGGAAATGTAAGAATTGTATCCACGAATCAATTAACGTATAACAAGAACCGATTGACATATTTTAACCGTAAATTTTAAAGTAGATTTGAAGTAAATTTGTTGCCTTTAAAAATCAACATTCATGTCATTAGGTTAGACTTAAAAAAAAAGCACTAAAGTTAACTTACTACAGAGATACCGACTAATAGAATCCAAATAAGACTTTTAAATACGAATACTTCTTTAACATATGCATGTTGACTCTCTTAGGCACACTCCATACCTTATTTTGTTTTCTACGATCAATTAACTCGATAGCACTGACACTAAACAAATATTTACTTTAAGATTTTTTACACAATCTTTTATAATATGGTAAACTACACTGGATTTAAATATGTACAACACAAATGTTTACTAAATTTATAAACACTTAGAAACAATTAACACGCGCGGAAGAAGAATGTACCTATTGTACATGAAAAATATAACCTAGAATTAGTGTAAACAATACGAACGCAGAAAATTTAAATTTTATAACGTATTCGTACGATCTCGGCCGATTTGAAACGCCGAACGTACATCTAACGTTGGATCCCGCGTTTTTTTCCCCCGTTACGTTGTTGTGTAGTTAGAAAAAGAGGCGAAGACAATAATTTCACTGTAAATGAACCACATACGTACACAAACACATGCAACTCACTTACTAAGGAAAATGAAAACAGGTGCTTACGAAAATTACGGATGTTTGACTTCGAAGCAGGATTTCGTACAGTGACTGTGTTTTCTTGGAATGATTTATCACGTAATTAACGTAACAAAGTAATTAATACTTTATGGCTAATAACACCATTGCCGTTGATATTAAAATATAAAGTAATTCAAATTACTCTTATAAGAAAGGGTTAATCTCTCAAAACTATTAATGATCTAATTCAAATTTTTTAATTAATTCTATCAAATGTCACAGAGTCAAGGAATGTAAATATTGCGTATTTGAAATGAGAACATTTTTGCTGACGTAGTATTTCATAGATAACCTAATAAACTTAAACTCCAATTTCTTAGACCTTTGATTACGCAACTTTTCTTACATTTAACCAAATCTGTATCTCTTAAGGTTTCCGAGATCCCCATAATGGCCCTCTTTATCTCGGACAGTTCGTATATATATATATATATATATATATATATATATATATATACAGGGTGAGTTTTTTTGAATGTTTAGCATTGGGATCTCAGAAACTACTGGAGATAGAAAAACGCTTGAATGGGGAAAGATGCGCAGTTTTACGAGTTTGATTTAAAACTGCTTTTGTTTCTCCGATAACTTTCATGGCTTATTAGATATTCAAAGAAAACTAAATTTTACGATTTTCTTTAAACATGCTTAGCATCGTTAATAGTAATTTTAGAGAAAAAGTGTTCTGATAAAGGTTTTAGATAATTTTACGCCAAATAAAACTATGTAGCTAATATTTTTTTTTAGTTCACCATTATCGAGTTATGACACAAACTTTTGTTTTTTTAAATGGAAACCATAGTTGGTTTTGATATCATTAAAAAGCTTATTTTTTGCTGATTACAATTATATAAGGTTTGATATGATTATTTTAAAAAATAAAGAGGATATAGACATTTTTATGGTTTTTATGGAAAACAATTGAATTTCGAACTGATAAAATACAAACCAAACGAAAACTTATTTTCAAATCTTATGTAGTAATAAAATGAAAACTATAAGAACTTTTATTAAGAGCACACAACATTATTAATGTTCAAAGATACCTCCATTATTATTAATACACAAATTGCATCTCTTCACAACAGAATTTGTAGCTGTTGGGGCAACTATTGGTATTTGGTCGTCGCTCCTATGTTGACTCACCACGCACGGGTTGTAAGGCCGTATACGCACTAATTTATTTAATCTTCGGTGACAGTTATTAATGAAATGCGGCACATCCAATTTAAAACCTTTATTTACATATATACATTAATTCATACATGAAATTGTTGATAAAGTAAGTTTGTTATCTTGAGCATTGTTCTTACGAGAATTGTAAGAACGTTGTTCTGTGGCAAAAATAACCACTCGAACTGTCTTAGTGACTTGCTTTATTGTAATGCTACTGTATTCATCGCGCGCAGACCTATTTAAAGACCTTTTAAACATGGTAAGCAAAATTTACCCTTTCCCTACCATTAACAAAATAGGCCACATGCGGCTAAAATGATCAACAAAGTTCGGCAAGTTACAAAGAACCGCTTGATTGTAAATTGTGCCTGCAATGCAAACGTTGCATCTAGTTTTTGAATCTATCTGTATACATGGCTTAGCACGTTCATTATAATAACATTCGTTCAACGTTCATATAATAACATAATTTGAAACGTATCAAATACTATAATTTAAAACGCATTTTGAGAAGGCGTTCAATAAATAACTGCCGGTAGAATAACATTGGTATACATGTGGAGGTACGTTAATCGATAATAACTTGAAACTTATTTACAAAAATGAAGCGATAAATAAGTTTCGGTGTAAACAACGGTTACAAATACGCGTGCGGCAGCTTATTAAACGCAGACATATACAAAATACAAATATGCGTGCTGCAGTTTATTGAACGCAGACATATACAAAATTGCCTGGCGTCACAATATCTGTTGACAAAAACGTAATACGCGGTATCATAGATTTATGAAACGTCTGCATCTTGATATAATAAGAAAAATATAATTACATATACAGAAGGTTTTAAGTTTGTTTCTGATTCTTATATTTAAATACTAAAATCTATGATTTTATCAAAAAATGAATAATACTTATATAATATATAATGTAAAATTAATAATATTTATGTTTAATATATCATATATAAATTAGTTTCGCTATAAGACGAAACATACTGCCCGCCTTGAAAGTATGCACTTTCAATAAAACAATGATCTGATATGAAACGGGCGACACTGCACTTGTTTTAATTGTCACTTGTCTCTAGCGGAAGTATATATAATTTGGCTGTGGGTCTCTTCAAAATGTTTTTGTGGAGGCGAACACTTGCCGTACGGATAACACCATCCTGCCCGGGATGCAGTTCCACGATGCGTCCGGTAATCCAATGCAGCGGGGGAACATTGTCTTCCTTGACAAGCACGAGTTGTCCTATGGAGAAAGCGTTTTCGAGGTTCTGCTTCCATTTCCCTCTCGGTTGAAGCTGACTTAAATATTCATTAACCCATCTCTTCCAGAAATGCTGTTTGATTTTTTGAATATGCTGCCAACATGACAAACGATTTAATTTTGTATGAGTTAAATCAGGTTCTGGTATCGCCATAAGAGAGTCTCCAATCAGGAAATGACTGGGAGTTAAGACAGATAAATCATTAGGATCGTTGGTTAGAGGAGTGAGAGGACGTGAGTTAAGAACTGATTCGATTTCGGTTAGCAAGGTATAAAACATTTCATACGTTAGGCATGCCTTACCTGCTGTTTTGATTAGGTGCTGTTTCATTGACTTTACTGCAGCCTCCCAAAGACCTCCAAAATGAGGAGCTCTTGGAGGAATGAAATGCCAACTTATACGTTCTTCGATCAGTAATTCAGATAATCGCTTGTTATTTTGCGATAATAATTTGCGCATGCCTTCCAGTTCCTTACTAGCGCCTACAAAGTTTGTCGCATTATCGGAGTATAAATTCTGAATTTTTCCTCTGCGTGCTACAAAACGTTTCAATGTATTTAGAAATGCTTCTGTAGATAAATCGCAGACGGGTTCTATATGAACTGCCTTTGTAGATAGGCATACAAATATAGCTACATACATTTTAATGTTTTTACTGTTTCTTCGCTTGCTTTCGCGAACTTGGAACGGTCCGCAATAGTCAACGCCACAGTTTGCAAATGGACGTGCAGGCTGTATACGGTGAGCTGGCAAATTTCCCATCAAATATTGATTTCCATATGGTTTTGCCTTAAAGCAACTAATGCATCGCCTCACAATTTGCCGTACGTTAGATTTTAACGATAGCGGCCAATATTCTGTTCTGATCGCTGCCATGGTTCCTTGTATCCCTGCGTGTAGCTGTTTTTTGTGGAAATATTCAATTACCAACTTTGTAAAAATGTGTTTTCCCGGAAGTAATATCGGATGTTGATGTGAGTATGCTAGTTTTGCGTGCTTGAGTCGACCTCCAACTCTGATAATGCCTTCGTCGTCGATAAAAGGATTTAAGCAAATAATGTGAGCCTTTGAGTTCACCGCGTTATTTTTTTGTAGTTGTTTTAATTCATTGCTGAAGCACTCAGTTTGAACTAACTTAACTATGCATTTCTGAGCGGCGGTAATTTCTGACGAGAGAAGTGAGCCTGTAAAGGCATATGTGCCGGTTTTTTGTCGGGACATAATATTACATTTAAAGCGCAGACAATACGCTACTACTCTTAAAAGTTTTGATAAGCTTGAATACTTGACTAATATAGACTTGAATGATGCTACTGAATTTTGAGCGCAAATAAGAGTTGCTGACTTTTCTTCTGGAACGTTTACAATTTCTGGAATTTCAGAAGGAATGACACAATCTGTTTGTAGCCAGTTAGGACCATGCCACCATAAGTTATTATCAAACAAAGCATCTGGTAACATGCCCCGTGATATGATATCGGCAGGGTTGTCGCTTGATTTTACATGATTCCAAGCAGCAACATTGGTTAATTCCCTGATTTCACTAACGCGATTAGCTACAAAGGTTTTCCATTTTTTGTTAGTTGCCTTGAGCCATGCTAAAACGATTGCTGAATCAGTCCAATAATGAATTGATTGAAATTCTCGATTGATTGTTTCAGTAACCTTATCAATTAGTTGAGCTAGTAATAAGGCTGCGCATAATTCAAGTCTTGGTAATGAGGTACTTTTTATAGGAGCCACCTTTGATTTGCCGCATAATAGATTACAAGAAATGTTTCCTTCGTAATCAATACCCTTGATGTAAATGCACGCCCCGTAAGCCACTTCACTAGCGTCACTGAAGCCATGCATTTCTAAAATAGATATGTTTTTTGTGTGTATTACCTTTCTAGAAATTGTTCTAGAGGATATGTGGTATATGTCTTTCTTGTATTGTTCGAATTGCACGTGTATGTCATGAGGAACGGATTCATCCCATGCAATTTTCAATTGCCACAGTTTTTGGATTAATATTTTACCTATGACAATAACAGGGCCGATTATTCCCAATGGATCAAATAAACTGGCGATAAAGGAAAGTATCGAGCGTTTTGTTATTTTTGTGTTTGAAATCGTATTTGGCAAATTATACATGAAATTATCTTGCTCTGAGTCCCATGAAAGGCCTAGTGTTTTACTGTTTTCCTTTTCTAATGACTGAAGGGGATTGTCAGTGGAATTTATTGATAAATCGTTGAAGATTTCAGGATAATTTGAACGCCATTTACGCAATTCAAAGCCACCTGTTTGAAGAAGAGCTGCTGTTTGCGTGATTGTGTTTTTTGCTTCTTCTATAGAATCCGCGCCTGATATCAGATCGTCTACATAAAAATCTCTTAACACTGTGGACGCGCCAATGGGATAATTATGTTTTTCATCTTCAGCTAATTTATGAAGGCACCTGATTGCTAAAAATGATGCAGAAGCGGTTCCGTACGTGACAGTGGAAAGCTCATAGATTTGTATCGGTTGATTACTGGTTTCTCGAAACAAAATTCTTTGAAATGGCCTGTCCTGTTCGCGAACCAATACCTGCCTATACATTTTTGTTATGTCGGCAGTTATAACAATTTGATGTGTTCGAAAACGAATTATGATATTAAATAAGTCTTGTTGAATGGTGGGGCCTACCATTAATTTATCATTCAATGATACTCCCGTGGATGTTTTGGCGGAGCCGTCGAAAACAACACGCAATTTAGTTGTTAAACTAAATGGTTTTTCAACGCCGTGATGCGGTAGATAATAACCGTGAGACAGATTGAATGAAGGAGTTGAACTGTCAACGAGTCTCATATGATCTAATTCTAGGTATTCCTTTAAAAAGTTCGAATATTGTTTTTTAAGACCGGGATTTTTGTTTAATCGCTTTTCTAAGTTATAAAACCGTTTTAGTGCAAGGCTATAAGATTCACCTAGTGGATTGCTATGGTTTGTAAACGGCAGGCTTACTATAAAGCGCCCGTTATTATCGCGAGTGGTATTTTCTAGGAAATTGTTTTCGCAGCTTTGTTCCTCTGGTGTAAAATTGATTTTTTTTGAACATTCTTCTAACTTCCAGAATAACTTAAGCCTTTCATCTAATGACGTTTCCAGTGAAAGATTACAAAGTGACCCGGTTGACAGTGACATGTTACCAGTGAGAGAACCTGATACTATCCAACCAAAGTGCGTTTTTTGCAAACATGGATGTTTGTCGTTAGACTTGATTTGGCCTATACACAAGATTTTCCAGAACAAATCTGCGCCTAACAGCATATCAATAGGCCTTGAAATGTTAAAATCGGGATCTGCTAATCTAATATTTTTTGGAATATTAAATTTGTTACAATCAGTCGTTCTGATTGGAAGGTTTTCAGTAATTTTATTAATTACCAAGCATTTAATGTGGGATTGAAATGCATTGTATCTTGATTTGATTTTAACATGCACGGCACTATTTATTTGTGTAGGTGACTGATTTATACCAACAACTGGTATTTGAAATGGATCGGGTTGTAATCCTAATCGATCAACGCATGATTTAGATATAAAGTTCGACTGCGAACCAGAATCTAGCAAGGCTCTGCATGACTGCAGAGTACGATTTTTGCCATATATGTGAATTATGGCCGTGGATAAAAATACCTCTGAAGCTACCTGTTCATTAGAGCAATGATTATTGATAGTTGCATTTGTAGCTTCTGATGATGTGGATGGTTGAGGTGGAGCATTTTCTTGTGTATAATGTAATAAAGTGTGGTGTCTTTTGTTGCATTTTTTACAAGACCTACATCTGCATTGTTGAACTGAATGATTTTCTCGCAAACAATTAATACAAATTCGTTTGCCTTTTATTTCTTTGAATCTTTGTTCTGGTTTCATTTTGAGAAATTTATCGCATTGATATATTAAGTGATTTCCAGAACAGACTTTACAAACTATATTAGTTGTAATATATGAAGTATGTTTATTGATTTTATTATCTTTTGATGATGAACTATTCACTTGTTGTGTGTACTGTCTTGATATCGACTCTAACGTTAAGCATTTTTTGTTTAGAAAATCAGTCAATTGTGCAAGTGTGGGAAGAATGTCTGATATTGGTAACTGATTTTCCCATTCTCTATTTGTAACCGAATCTAATTTAGTTGTGATAATATAAATTAGGAAATGATCACAGTTGTTTGTGGGAAGACCAAGTGACTCTAAGGCACGTGTATTTTTTAAAATACCGTCTTGTATTTGTCGCAATTGTCCTAGGTTTTCCCTTGACATTATGGGCAGATCAAAGATGGCTTTAATGTGTTTTTGAACAATGATTTTCTTATTATTATATCTACATTTTAACATGTCCCAAGCAATAGTGTAATTTTCATTAGAAATTGAAAGTGACTGTAGTATTTTACTAGCATCTCCTTTTAAGGCTGATTTTAGATAATGAAACTTTTGCACATTGTGTATTGAATCATTAAAATGTATTAATGATGAAAATGTGTCATGAAATGATGTCCATTCTTCATACAAACCGGTGAACTCAGGCAACGTAATTTGCGGTAACCGTACGCTATTCGTTTGATTGTTGTCTGTGTTAATTGAGTTAATTGTAGCATTCGGATTAATATTTGCATGATTTTCTAATAATTGGTCGACGCGACCTACCAGCTTGAAATATGTATTTTCAAAGTCATCTAAATCTCTTTCTTGCGTTTTAACATTTTCTAAACAGCTAATTTGAATTTGTAATTCGTGGAACTGATCAAAATAATTTTCTATTTTTTGATAACGCTTTTTCAGTTCAAATATATTAGTACTTTTGTTATCATTGAAACTGTCTAAGTAAGCTTCAAATTTGGTGAGAGCTGCTTTAATGACACCTCTTTTGCATTTTAACGCCTTTAATGTATCGGCATCTGACATTTTGAATAAGGATGGTTATATGTTTATGAAATAAAGGAATTGATTGGAGACCTACCTCTTTGTCTTCAATGATGATAACTCGATGCTATGTGTCGCTGTTATCCGGCTCGAAGGACCATATGTTGGGGCAACTATTGGTATTTGGTCGTCGCTCCTATGTTGACTCACCACGCACGGGTTGTAAGGCCGTATACGCACTAATTTATTTAATCTTCGGTGACAGTTATTAATGAAATGCGGCACATCCAATTTAAAACCTTTATTTACATATATACATTAATTCATACATGAAATTGTTGATAAAGTAAGTTTGTTATCTTGAGCATTGTTCTTACGAGAATTGTAAGAACGTTGTTCTGTGGCAAAAATAACCACTCGAACTGTCTTAGTGACTTGCTTTATTGTAATGCTACTGTATTCATCGCGCGCAGACCTATTTAAAGACCTTTTAAACATGGTAAGCAAAATTTACCCTTTCCCTACCATTAACAAAATAGGCCACATGCGGCTAAAATGATCAACAAAGTTCGGCAAGTTACAAAGAACCGCTTGATTGTAAATTGTGCCTGCAATGCAAACGTTGCATCTAGTTTTTGAATCTATCTGTATACATGGCTTAGCACGTTCATTATAATAACATTCGTTCAACGTTCATATAATAACATAATTTGAAACGTATCAAATACTATAATTTAAAACGCATTTTGAGAAGGCGTTCAATAAATAACTGCCGGTAGAATAACATTGGTATACATGTGGAGGTACGTTAATCGATAATAACTTGAAACTTATTTACAAAAATGAAGCGATAAATAAGTTTCGGTGTAAACAACGGTTACAAATACGCGTGCGGCAGCTTATTAAACGCAGACATATACAAAATACAAATATGCGTGCTGCAGTTTATTGAACGCAGACATATACAAAATTGCCTGGCGTCACAATATCTGTTGACAAAAACGTAATACGCGGTATCATAGATTTATGAAACGTCTGCATCTTGATATAATAAGAAAAATATAATTACATATACAGAAGGTTTTAAGTTTGTTTCTGATTCTTATATTTAAATACTAAAATCTATGATTTTATCAAAAAATGAATAATACTTATATAATATATAATGTAAAATTAATAATATTTATGTTTAATATATCATATATAAATTAGTTTCGCTATAAGACGAAACAGTAGCATTGCGGACTTCGCCTATCGATGTTATTAGAAGCAACTAAGATAGCTTCTCTTAAATCGAAGATTGTTTCATATGTTCTTTTGTATACTGTGTCCTTTAGTACACCCCACAAGAAAAAATCCAAAACTGATAAATCAGGGGATCTAGCCGGCCATTCAATGGGTGCATTTTGTCCTATCCATTGATTAGGGAAGTTCAGATTTAAATAATTTCTAACATTCAGTTGTTTGTTCGGAGGCGCTCCGTCATGTTGAAACCATTGCAGCATTGCTCGGGTTCTTAAATTTAAATTATCTAACATTTCCTCGAAATCTTGTAGTAAAAAATTAAGATAACGATTGCCAGTTAGTGATCCATCAAAAATAAAAGGAGGAAGAACAGTTGATCCTATAACACCACACCAAACATTAAACCCAAATTTAATTTGTGGTCTCCTATGTTCAACGTGAAGTGGATTTGTTTGAGACCATATGTGCTTATTGTGCCTATTAAACATTCCACAATTTGTGAAACGAGATTCATCAGTGCATAATATTTTCAAAAGTGTGGATCGTTTTAACACTGATCATTAAACCATCTTCAAAAAGCTATTCGTCTGATGTTATCACCTTCATGTAAAGTTTGTGATACTGATAATTTGTAGGGACGAAATTTATGCTTCTTCAACACTCTGACAATAGTGCGTTGAGAGGAGCCCATTTCTGTTGAAATTTGTCGGGTCGATGTAGATGGATTCTGAGCGACAATTGCTAATATGTTTATGTCTCTATCTTTATCCTTCCTTTTTTTTTATTTTGGTTTAACGAACGAACCATAATCTGCTAAATTATCCCATAATCTCTTAAAAGTAGGTAGCGACGGCTGACGTCGATCAAAATAATTTTCAAAATAAACTTCAGCAGCTCTAGTAGAATTTTTCTGGCACTGAATGTAACATTCAACCATATCACGCTTTTCTACGTTAGAAAATTCCATAGCCAATGCAAACTTATGATTAACGGCCGTTTGCACCGCTTATAGTTAAGTTACCATTAAATTAATTAATAGTTAATTGTCAATGTTTGACAATTAACTTGACTTAAAAGTAAAAATTAACAGCTCTCACTTCTGTGACTCAACGTGAAAGCAATGTTAGTATATTTATCTCGACTGCTCCAACGAACACTATTGTAACTCAGATTTTTCGTTTTTAATTACAAAACACCAAACATTTTTTTTTAAGCTTTTATCTTATAAAGTGAACAATCATAGAAATGTCTATATCCTCTTTATTTTTTAAAATAACCATATCAAACCTTATATCATTGTAATCAGCAAAAAAATAAGATTTTTAATGATGTCAAAACCAACTATGATTTCCATTTAAAAAAACACAAGTTTGTGTCATAACTCGATAATGGTGAATGAAAAAAAAATATTAGCTACATAGTTTTATTAGGCGTAAAATTATCTAAAACTTTTGTCTGAACACTTTTTCTCTAAAATTACTATTAACGATGCTAAGCATGTTTAAAGAAAATCGTAAAATTTAGTTTTCTTTGAATATCTAATAAGCCATGAAAGTTATCGGAGAAACAAAAGCAGTTTTAAATCAAACTCGTTAAACTGCGCATCTTTCCCCATTTAAGCGTTTTTCTATCTCCAGTAGTTTCGGAGATCCCAATGCTAAACATTTCAAAAAACTCACCCTGTATATTGGTAAATACCTTGAATATATATTTTAATATCTATTAGAGGTTATGTTATTCCCGTGAATTATACAGGGCAATCCAAAATAAGTGTTCACAATTGGTAACTTTGTTATTATTAAAGATACAAGATTGTCTAAATTAGCAAACTAGTAGTACTTTTAACGCTCTTTAAGATGGAAGAATTAAAAAAAAAAAAAAGAGCAGCGCGTTTTCGAGTTTTCCCGAAAAATATGTTTTTTTCAAATAGAAACCCCTGTATATTATATCATTTTCTCTTAGAAATTCAATTTTTAAACAAAAAATCTTATAAGAAATTTTTTACTGGGATTAAAAATACTTGAGTTATAGTGAATAAACAAAAACAGCTAAGTCAAGTGCATTTCTATGTTTCTATGATAACGACGTTAATTCTTTCTAGTAAACGTCAAATATTAGTACAGTTTTATTAGTCTTTCACTCATAAATTTCATTTTGCTAGTTATTAATTTGACAAAAAAATGATTTTTACCCATGCAGAAAAGTGTGATATGTTAGAATCTTATTTAGTGTGCAGAAAAAAAGAACACTACGCTGAATTATATCCACTCCGAACACAACCAAATGAGCAATTTTTTCTGAGACTGTACCGAAAATTTAGAGGCAATGCGAGTGTTTTTGCCAAAACAAGAACAAGAAGGACTTTTATAATAAGCGAGGCCACGGAAATTCTAGTTCTTGCATATTTTGAGGCCAACCGTGAGAATTCCATACTAGATATTATCAAGGAATCTGATTTGAGTCACGGTACTGTGCATAGGATTCTGAAGAAACACAAATTCATTCCTTATAAGTACAAACCAGTTCAAGTTTTCTTGCCAGGGGATCCAGAGAGAAGAATGTTTTTTTGCCACTGGTATCTTAACTTTTGTCGCCAAAATGTAAACAACTTTCGTTATATTTTATGGACCGATGAATCAAATTTCTCAAATTCTGGAATGTACAATACAAAAAATCATCATTACTGGTCAAAGGAAAATCTTCTTTTAGTACATCCAAGACGCCCGCAAGTCCGTTACAGTTTTAATGTTTGGTGCGGTTTAATTGGTTCAAGGATTGTTGGTCCTTTCTTTTATGAGGGCACTCTAACTGGTGAAAGGTACATAGAATTTTTGACTGAAATTTTGAATAATTTCTTAGACGATATTGATCTCATAAGTAGACATAATCTGCATTTTCAGCAGGATGGCGCACCTGCGCACAACTACAGAGGTACTCATCAAATTTTAAATACTATTTTTAACAATTCATGGATAGGAACAAATGGTCCTATTCAGTGGCCTCCCCGATCGCCAGATTTAACACCGCTTGATTTTTTTTTATGGGGTTATTTAAAGACAAAGATTTATAAGCAAAGGTACGAAAACGTAAACGCCCTAAAAATTGCAGCTAGTGAAAAGATAAACCAAATAGATGGTAGGACCATACTAAAAGCAGTTCGACAAGTTCAGAAACGTGTTCAAAAATGTATTGAACAACAAGGTGGTATTTTTGAACATCTTCTATGAAAAAATCAGTGATTTTTATTTTCTTTTAATGATATGTTTATGTATAAAATAAAGTTTATAAAAATTATTTAGTTGTTTTTGTTTATACATTATAACTCAAGTGTTTTTAATCCCAGTAAAAAAGTTCTTATATGATTTTTTGTTTAAAAATTGAATTTCTAACAGAAAATGATATAATATACAGGGGTTTCCAATTGAAAAAAACATATTTTTCGGGAAAACTCGAAAATGCGCTGCTCATTTGTTTTTTTTAATTCTTCCATCTTAAAGAGCGTTAAAAGTACTACTAGTTTGCTAATTTAAACAATCTTGTATCTTTAATAATAACAAAGTTACCAATGGTGAACACTTAATTTGGATTGCCCTATATAGCTACACCGTATCGTAATTTGATACTAAATAAATTTGATTTAACAAGCTTTCGTCATGAAACAAAAAGAAATGGGAATGCGAAATTAGTACGCCGTAATCCAAGATAAGATTTAGAACGAAAGACTTGAATTTGCATACTTCCGGTCTCAAGTTTGTCAACACTCAATCTTGTTACTGAAAGATTAACGGCTATTGTAACCTCAGCATAATTTTTCGTTAATTGCGCACATTGATTACACTTTCTGTGAAAGGAAGATCCTATAAGAGGTATTACAAAATTGGAGATGTGTTAATCGGATTGCAAGGAACGTAATTAATTCCGCTTTTACCACTCCTATAAATATTTATATTTTGAACGCTTTCATTTATTGTAGCGGACCGGCTATTTTGCAGACAATATAACTAATCCCTTTTTAATTAGGAATTATAATTTTTCCATCAATCCAATGAAGAACAGGTACATAACAACATTTTTAACACGTAATAATTGATTCTATGTGTAACTGGAAAGATCGTACATTCCATTGACTGTTGCTTGTTTTCGGAGTCCTAATGAATTCAATATTTGTCCCCGGTGGTGTTCATAATAACGTCCTTTACGTCGATACTGGTTAAGAAATTCTTGACAAATGTTTTTTCTTTCTTCTTTCATGATATCCGTTAATTGTAGTGAGATCTGTCTGACTCAAACTTTTTTGTAATACATCATCCGAATAATGTACTGGACTCTTTCTTGACTAACATCTAATTGTCCAGCAATTTGTTTTGCGTAATCGGGTAATCCTTGAATCAATGCATTTACTGGTCGCCTTGATCGCTTTTCGCCAAACACTTTCATTTCATCTCTATGATAGAGTTTTGCAAGCTGAACCAACTGCCGAATATTCCTCACATCCATACAATTGTTGCTATACACAACTTTCAAGCAGTTATCAATAACACTACTACTTGACGATTGTACACAGGAAAATTGAACTTAGCATGATAAGACGAGATATTCAAAATCACAGTTTGCAGGTTAGAATTTGTTTCTATCCCCATTACTCATACAATGGCGTTGTTGATACCTTATGTATCAATCCGCCCTTGTATGTATTCATTTTTTTTCTTAAGGAATTTACGTTTCCTGTACTTAACCGCCAGCTGAAAGTAATAAATTATTACTATCTTTATGACCATTAAGCAATTTTGGTTTGAACTTGATGTTGGAGAATACACCATATTTTCTTGAATTTAGGGATATATCTGAACGTCACGAAAGGGCTTCAGACACGACAAGTAATACTTCTTACTTAGGACTGATCGTGTATTTCATAGAATATGAGTAGGTTATATAGTAAAGTCTCGAAAAAAAAAACGGGGAAAAAGTGGAAAGTGAGGGACCCATATAAAAGGTGCTTACATTTTAATTTCAACTGCACATAATTACTTATTCACGTGATAATTGTTATTCATATATCGTTTATAGAATTTGTATTTCAATAGTAATTGAAATAGGGGTGAAATCGTCCATAATTAAATCCTGTAACTTTTAATGCTTAAACAGCTGCACCGATTTTGTTTTTATATTCTTATACAAGGTGTAAATGAAATATTCCGACGTGCGCTAATATATGTATAATAGATACGGAAGGCAGCGATCCAAATCTACAAAGAAAATTATTCTATGGAAATTTTAACTTTTATCGAAATTTAGGAACACAGTCTTGTATTCAGATTGAATCTAAAAAATTAGAAATTATATATTTCCATGTTGTCGATCCAACAAACAAGAAATTTGTTCAAGTTTACAAAAAGCCCCAAGAGATTTCAGTAACGTCTTTGTGTGATAAGTTTATAAACGCATATTCATTCATTTCCTAGATGCATCAGCTGTTCTGTTGTTATTTATAAGTAGATCAATAGCCTGACTATTGTAATATCCCAAAAAAAAATTGAATATTAAGTTTCTTTAAAAATTTTAAACGGTATAACCGTCTTGTGGTGAGATGGAATTTGTAATTTAGTTGTCTTCGTATTAAATTCACGTCGAGAAATAATAAATACATTTGCAATTTTTAATTGAATGTTCATTGTTTGTTTTTTGTGTTCTATTTCTCTTCTTTTAATGACAATTTCTTGGCCCTAAAAAGGGCAGATTTGTGTGAAACAGGTGGAACGCTTACAGATGTTTAATGTGGCTGTTACTTGCGTAAATACAACCTTCTAATCGATAAAACCGTATATAAAAACGTATTTCTTCACAATTCGACTGAACACATTTGGTTTCAGATGCACTACTCAATATATCTGTAGGTATTTCGGCCATTTTTTCTTGCTTTAGAGTAGATTTTTCTCGTAACAACTTTCTTTTCAATGTCTTTCTAATCTGTATTGTTGTTCCAACATCTACACTACTTATAGCCATTTGTCTAACCGTTCTTTGATCTATTATAAAACTTCGCTCTCTTTCAGGTATTTTTTTGTGTTTAATGCAAGCACATTTAAGAAAATCTCAAAAAATATCAAACAAAATCTTACTTTCACAAAGAAACTTTTCCAACTTGTTTTTAGGTATTTTTGGGTGAGACTTCAAAAGATTTTTACATTTTAAATGATATGTTTGTAGCATTACCTTCATTCGTTTAACCTCTACTGTAGGTATAGACAATTTCTCCCATATTTCCATTATTCTTGCAACTACAATGGCTTCTATTTGTTTATATGTTGGCTCCTTTTTAGTTTCCCTCTCATATTTTAAGCTATGACGGGTCCACTCATAAAATTTCATCACATCTTCATAAGTTGGTAATATATTATCTTTCAAACAACATAAAACACCAACAAAGGACACCTCCAACTATTTCTGGTACGCTCCATTTCTCAAATGATAAAATAAACAAATAAATGACAGCACTTTACAACGCAACACTAATTATTTTAACGATCGCGGCACACTTGTCTCATCTAACTCCGTGTTGTAAGAAATAAAGATTGTACGGGGTTTTCCCTATTTTGTTTTTGCCTTGATCCGTTTAGATAATATATACAAAAGCAGCACGTTTTTTAGTTTTTGTAATATATAAAAAAGCAGAATTTTATATTATTGTTCCTTTTAATGACTTATTTGTCCGTACTAAGATTCAATTAGACGTGCCATAGCCGTAACCATAGCCGTAACCAAAATTCAATTAATAACTACGGTTACGGCTATGGCGTTACGGTATGTTACCAAAATCGAAAACATTGTAGCACATACGATTGGTTTTATATGGTTACCGCTGTGGCACGTCTAATTGAACCTTTAGACTGAATCAGTGCTGTATATCGATACCTTAATATAGAAATGCCCTAACTCATTTTTTTAAATCGAGGTTTTTGCATGTTTCGATGGATGATCTAATATATCGAAATATCAAAAAAAAAACTCGATTTGTAAAAAATTGAGTTAAGGACTTTCTATATTAAGGTATAGAAGGTAAGAGAAGGAAATATTGAACACAATAAAGATAAAAAAACTACAATATCTGGGCCACGTGTTGAGAGGGGAAAGATATGCTCTGCTACAGATAATTATTCAGGGTAAGATACAGGGAAGAAGAAATATAGGAAGAAGACGTATTTCTTGGTTAAATAATTTGAGACAGTGGTATAAATGCAGCTCCATTGAACTATTCAGAGCAGCAGCATCAAAAATGAGAATAGCCGTGATGATAGCCAACCTTCTGAGAGGAGATGGCACCTGAAGAAGAAGATATTAAGGTAGCGATATGTAAGTGCGCGTTCTGGCGAAATTTAACAGTGTGAATCCACATTGTAAAAGTACAGTTTTATATCGGGATTACCTCTATATACCGATACTTAGAATTATTTTGCATAAAACTTGTATAGATATGTAACTTAAAAAGTATTATTAAAGTGATGTCAAAAATCTACTTTTTCTGAAATTTCTATCGCTATCCGGAGGCAGTAAAACTTTTGATAATGCAATAAAATTTTATATGCAGATTAGCTATACCATTTAGCACCTTTTTATCACTGAGCCTCTCAAGAAATGAAGATAAAATTTTTTTGACGCAGCCTAATACACATACACAGTCATACGAACCGTCCTTCGATATGTTTGTGGATGATATGCAGTGCCACGCATCAACGTCTAAATTCTAAATGAAAGCAGTGACTAAAGAAAATTTCTGACGTTGCAATTTTATTAGATGTTTAACTTGTACAAGTATAATATACTTTGTATTTATATATTATAAGTAATTGCAATAAATTATTTTCATAAATCTGTTTTTTTTTTATTATAACCAGGCTAGTTGTAGTCGGTAGTCGTACGTTTAATCGCTTGTCACCTAAATGTCTTGTGGTAGTTCGCAATCCCTAATAGTCTGAGCACCTCTGGAATATAGCATTATATCTTTTTGAAAATATTGTGTTACTAGTTATTATAACCAATTATTTGATTATCTTTACAAACCAATAAATACATAGTGCCTACATATATATTTCTTATGTTGTACACGGAAAGTACAAAATGAATCAGATAGAAGGAATTAATCAGGTTCTTAGTAACGTATATCAGGAATTTCAGCTGCCAATCGGATTTGTTACGAACTCGTGTGGAAGTTCTAAAGTAGAACCAGGTGGTTTAGATACTACTTCTCCCACAGTCCATCACATGTGAGCGATATTTGTTACGATCACTTTGAGTGGATGCCCGGTAAGATCAATTTTTCATATTTTTTACTTACTTTTCGGCATTATATTTCTCCTATAAATAAATTTACCTGACAAAAAGCTCGAGAAATATATAGGAAATCATACATCACCTGCTTTTCTCTCCTAATGTCTGTAAATATCGATTTTAAGTGCCTACTTTTGCCGTAGACATCGTGGTATGTATGTATTTATGTGTATATCTATGTCCTTTTACGTATTTTGGTGGTCGGTACATGTTTGCGTACTATCTATCATAAATGTTTTTTATAAACAAGTAACACGAAATGTGGTAAATATTTAAAAGTTTTCTTGTTGAAAATATGTACAGAGAATATAATAACAACATAAATACAGGCTGGCGTAAAAGTACCTTCACGATTTTGAACTAAAAAAAAGTATTTGAAAATAGAAGTAAATTTATATTTTGAAACTGATAATTAGGGACCGGACACGAGAGGCCGATAACTCATCGCCCACGGGCGTACTATTGACATTTTTTTTTGTTTGAAGGCATTATTTATACATACCTTTCACCTTTTCTTTTCTTGGTCAGTATACACAATCAATATTGGATAATGCTGTAATGTACATATTCTCCGAATTTGTCCAACTGGGGTTCGTCAACGCGACTCTAGATATAAACAGTAAACAGTCAAGGTGTGTAATATATACAGAACGGATGCAATTTCCATAAAACGCAATCGGCAATTGAAATTGTGTATAACGTCGCTCAGTACATCCCGGCGTAATTCAATGAAGTATTTGTTTGACTTACTCGGCCACCTGGTCTCGCAGCGATAACAATGAACAACCCAGCTATTGTATTCGGAGAATATAGTGTTTTCAGTGGTGTCGTGTACGTAGATAAAATAAATAAGTTTATCGTATTTCGTAAGAGAAATAGCACGTACATTCCTTTTCTTTTCATTTAAGCAACATCTTCCAATTATTTTCACGTAAGTGTGCATAAAATTTCGTTATTTAATTTCGTTTATTTGGATCTAGAATATTTTTACTTTTTCAGACAGTGGAGGAGCGTCGAGAATCGCATCGTGAAACAATGGCGAGTTGGATTGAGGGCCATACTGATTGTATGTACATTAGGCTGGGTCAAAAAAATTTTATCTTCATTTCTTGAGAGGCTCAGTGATAAAAAGGTGCTAAATGGTATAGCTAATCTGCATATAAAATTTTATTGCATTATCAAAAGTTTTACTGCCTCCGGATAGCGATAGAAATTTCAGAAAAAGTAGATTTTTGACATCACTTTAATAATACTTTTTAAGTTACATATCTATACAAGTTTTATGCAAAATAATTCTAAGTATCGGTATATAGAGGTAATCCCGATATAAAACTGTACTTTTACAATGTGGATTCACATTGTTAAATTTCGCCAGAACGCGCACTTACATATCGCTACCTTAATATAGAAAGTCCCTAACTCAATTTTTTACAAATCGAGTTTTTTTTTGATATTTCGATATATTAGATCATCTATCGAAACATGCAAAAACCTCGATTTAAAAAAATGAGTTAGGGCATTTCTATATTATGGTATCGATATACAGCACTGATTCAGTCTAAAGGTTCAATTGGACGTGCCACAGCGGTAACCATATAAAACCAATCGTATGTGCTACAATGTTTTCGATTTTGGTAACATACCGTAACGCCATAGCCGTAACCGTAGTTATTAATTGAATTTTGGTTACGGCTATGGTTACGGCTATGGCACGTCTAATTGAATCTTAGTACGGACAAATAAGTCATTAAAAGGAACAATAATATAAAATTCTGCTTTTTTGTATATTACAAAAACTAAAAAACGTGCTGCTTTTGTATATATTATCTAAACGGATCAAGGCAAAAACAATCCCTATTTTGTTTTCCCCGTACAATCTTTATTTCTTACAACACCGAGTTAGATGAGACAAGTGTGCCGCGATCGTTAAAATAATTACTGTTGCGTTGTAAAGTGCTGTCATTTATTTGTTTATTATATCATTTGAGAAATGGAGCGTACCAGAAATAGTTGGAGGTGTCCTTTGTTGGTGTTTTATGTTGTTTGAAAGATAATATATTACCAACTTATGAAGATGTGATGAAATTTTATGAGTGGACCCGTCATAGCTTAAAATATGAGAGGGAAACTAAAAAGGAGCCAACATATAAAGAAATAGAAGCCATTGTAGTTGCAAGAATAATGGAAATATGGGAGAAATCGTCTATACCTACAGTAGAGTTTAAACTAATGAAGGTAATGCTACAAACATATCATTTAAAATGTAAAAATCTTTTGAAGTCTCACCCAAAAATACCTAAAAACAAGTTGGAAAAGTTTCTTTGTGAAAGTAAGATTTTGTTTGATATTTCGGCATGTAAGTGCATAGATTCTCTTAAATGTGCTTGCATTAAACACAAAAAAATACCTGAAAGAGAGCGAAATTTTATAATATATCAAAGAACGGTTAGACAAATGGCTATAAGTAGTGTAGATGTTGGAACAACAATACAGATTAGAAAGACATTAAAAAGAAAGTTGTTACGAGAAAAATCTACTCTAAAGCAACAAAAAATGGCCGAAATACCTACAGATATATTGAGTAGTGCATCTGAAACCAAATGTGTTCAGTCGGATTGTGAAGAAATACGACATTTTCAATTACGTCCTTCAAAAACTGAAACAAAAAAAGGGGCAATTTATTTTAGCTTATTATCAAAAACATGCGATAGATTTGGAGTATCAGACAGGGCAGGAGCTGCTATCGCATCTGCAGCTCTGCACACTTCGAGCTCAGTAGTTATAGACAAAAATAAACTTCGCCGAGAAAGAAAAAAAACAGAGAAAATATAACTTTACAACAAAGTGTTTCACAAATACCCGCTTTATATTTTGATGGAAGAAAAGACCGAACTTCAATTATATCTGAAAAAGATGAAAAGAAGCACAGGCAATGTATACTAGAGGAGCATATTTCATTAATTAAAGAACCTAACTCGAAGTTTTTAGGATATGTTTCACCTTCTTCAGGCACTGCAAAGTGCATAGAACAAGAAATAGTCAACTCTTTCTTTAATGCGGATATATCGATGGATTTTTTTATTGCAATTGGTTGTGATGGCACAAATGTTAATGTTGGCAAACCTGGGGGTATTATACGTATACTAGAAAAAAGTTTGGGTAGACCTTTACAGTGGATCATTTGTATGTTGCATATGAATGAACTGCCATTCAGACACCTGTTTCAACATGTTGATGGTGGTACATCAGGACCACAGACATTTTTGGTAAAAATTGGCAAGGCACTTGAAAACTGTGAAAAAAGACCTATATTGAAGTTTCAACCAATTCCCGCGAACTTTCCAGAGCTTTGTGTTGAAGATATAAGTGCAGATCAGAAGTATTTGTACAAAATAGTTAAAACAGTTTCAACGGGTATAGCTGCAAACAATTTGGCAAATAAATCACCCGGCAAAATGTCTCATGCTCGATGGCTAACACGTGCTAACAGAATTCTTCGTCTATATATTTCAGTTGAGAACCCTTCTGCACACCTTACCACTCTTGCAATATATATTGTCAAGGTTTACGCTCCAGTGTGGTTTTCTATAAAAACTCTCCCCAGCTGTAAAGACGGACCACGACACCTTTTTAAACTAATTAAACTAAGCAGATATTTACCAACAACTTTGAAAGCCGTTGTAGACCCAGTATTTCAAAGAAACAGTGATTTTGCACACCCTGAAAACTTCTTACTTGCAATATTGACAGATCCCCAGCAACACATTCGTGAATTAGCTGTCTATCGAATTTTGAAAAGTAGATTAGCAATATCAAAGCAATTACGGCTTTTTCAGATACCAACGATAAACTTTAATGCATCATTATATTTTGACCTTTTGAATTGGGAAGAAACTATCACTGAACCACCTATATTAAAATCTGTAAATAAAGAAAATCTTCGACTGTTTATTGAAGAAGAAAACAATGGAGGAATTGAGATATTACACCTTCCCTGTCACACCCAAGCAGTAGAAAGAGTAATCAAAGCTGTGGGTGAAGCATCATCAACTTTGTGCAACAAAACAACAAGAGAAGGTTTCATCAAATCGCAGATAGAATCAAGAAAATTAATGCCGAAATTCGATAGCAAAAAGGATTTTATCACAAAATAAACTCATTATATTCATTATTTTTATGATTATGCTTTCTTGCACTTTTGTAAGAAAAATTTTGTCATGCTTTTTTTCTCTAAATAAATATAATTACAATTGATTTCTAACTTTTCCAAATAAATAAACTTAATTAGAGTAGTTTTATATATCATGCTTTAAGTTCTTTTTTAAGTACATTTTTGAAAGATTCAACATTAAACCGGAGGCAGAAAATTAACTCCGATTGCTACCAAACTTCGTAACCTAATAACACTTATAATTTGGCATCTTTCTGTCACCGTGCCCATAAAAAAAATTAAAATTTGTTTTTCTCCGTACATATATGACCCAGCCTAAGGTACATTGCCAGTGATTCCGAAATTTATTGTGAAGTGTGTGAAACGTTATTGAAAAATTGCAATAAATCAACCGTAAAACGTCACGTAGGATCGTTAAAGCACGAAAAAAAATTGAACCCGTTGGAATCTGACAATTTTAAAGAAGAACTCTGTGAAACTTTTATGGCAGCTAATATTCCATTATTTAAATTGAACAATCCAATTTTGAAGACATTTCTGAAAAAATATACTGGTCGAAATGTTCCTGATGAATCAACTATACACAAATATTATGTTTCTAGGTACTATACGAGAACAGTAGAACGCATTAGAAGCCATCTTTTAAATCAATACATGTGGATAAGCGCCGACGAGACGGTGGATATGTTAGGACGCTGTGTGGTAAATGTTGTAGCTGGTGTACTACATCCAACTATTCCCTATAACTCATATGTAATAGCAACAAGTGTTATAAATAGAGTTGATGCGGAAACAGTTGCTGAAACCATTAAGGAGAATATGCAAAAAATGCTTCATTCGGACGCCACGTACAAAGAAAAAATACTTTTATTTGTCAGTGATAGTGCTGCGTATATGTTAAAAACAGGCAGACTATTGAAGAAAACATATCCTAATATGCTGCATATTACTTGTGTAGCACATGGTCTCCACAGAATCTGTGAATATATCAGAGACACTTTTCCGGAAATTGATAGACTTGTATCAGCTTTTAAAAAAGTTTTCAGAAAAGCACCATTGAGAGTAGCTCTTTTCAGGGAAAAATTTCCATCTCTGTCACTGCCTCCCACTCCTGTAATAACTAAATGGGGCACATGGCTGGAAGCTACTAGTTATTATGCTGAGAATTTCGATAGTCTAAAACATTTCGTAACACTGCTAAAGGAGGATGCTAGAAGTATTGGTGAGTGCAAGGAGCTCACACAAATCCCAAATTTAAAAAATCAGTTGTACTTTCTTCACGAACACTTTGGAAAATTGCCAAAACTAATCACTTATTTTGAAAATCGAAATCTCAAATTAAATGACGGATTAACCACATTAGATGTGGCTGTTAATAATTTGAAAAGTATTCCAAGTGACTTCGGATGTGGCCTTCGGCAAAAGTTTGAAGCAATTCTTAATAGAAATCCAGATTTATTTACATTTCAGCAATTATGTATGGAGACAATTCCACAAAATCTAACGGCTAAATATGAAGAAATAAAAGAATATTTCCAGTATGCACCTATAACCAGTTGCGATGTAGAAAGGACGTTTTCTATTTATAAGGATGTACTTAATTCAAAGAGAACAAAATTGACAGAAGAAAACCTTGAGAAACTATTGCTAGTTAATATTAATACTCCTTTACTCAACTTGAACGACAAAATGAACAAATAAAAATGTTCCAAATATAGAAATAAAATTAAAAACTTTAAAAATAGAACTTTTCAACAAATACTTATTGCTGTGAACTGTGCTTTAGAATTGCTTATATACTTTAATTTCACACAGCAACTTATTCTGCCAGCTATCTTCAGTCGGTTCGCCTTCCTCGAGCTCACTTCTCCAGGGGTAATCCTCACGGATTCGGGTAATAGAATTAAAATAATACAAGGTATAAGACAAATTATACAAGCATTTTCCCCCTTACAATTTTATTAAAAAAAAAAGAAAAAAAAATCAACTTTACAAAGTGTAACGTTGAACTGACAATAACACAGCAACGAGGATAAAAAAAACTTGGATACCATATGAAGATACAAGTTATCAAAAACCTCCAATTTAATTACCGCGAAATAACAATACTCAAGAAAATTTAGCAGATGTCAACAATAATAATAACCCCAACTCAAACGTCAAGATAAACTTCAACTATCTTCCGCGCAAAATGAAAATCTTACAGTCATGTGTGCATCTAACATGACAATCCATAAAAATTTCCCCACCTTCCTACGTATTAAAATATTTATATGAATAAAAACTAAACTCCATAAAAACAGTCTGACAAATTTTCTAGATATTTTTCTGATTATAAAAAATTTTACAAAATTATATTTTTATAGAGCTCTTTTCAATATGTAAATTATAATAATTAAATACTACTTACATTAATTAATGTAATGAAAACACATCACGAGAGATTTTTTTTTCAGATAGGACTTTAAATTAAATCTAATTACAAGTATACAAGACTTGTAAAACCACGTCCAATGAATTTTAAAATACAATCGAAGCACCAAACAAACAAAACGAATTATACAAAATATATATATTAAACAAAATTAAGTCTTGTTTAATATCCAAAATAATATGACCTATCTCAGAAAGCACTAGTGAATCTCTAAAATCTAATTCCAGGAAACGCCATCGTCCCCACCTAACATAACAAATCAAGATAGAGAAAATATATATATATATCTCTCCGTACTAGATATGACTTCCAGGTTGGCGCCGACTTTGAACATCAATCTAGCCCTGGATAATGTACAGTCGTGGATCAAATGAAACATTACAAAATTTATCATTTACAATTTAAATCTTTATCGTAGTCTGTCTGAAAAAAATATACATAATAAAATAAAATACATTTTTAAATCAATGTTATTCAAATAATGTTCAATATAACTTTTCTTCTATTTTTCTTTCTTCTGCAGGGAAAAAACCACAGCAATATGTATTTCGTAATTTTATAGATCACCACCCATTTGTTTTCCAATTATATAAATAAAATTAATTAATAAATATGTATTTCGTAATTTTATAGATCACCACCCGTTCGTTTTCCAATTATATAAATAAAATTAAATATTTTAGAAATACAGCCTTTCGCCAGTACTGCACTGGACTTTGCGTCATGTGGTAAGCGTGTCCGTTCTCTAGTAATATATTTTATAAACCCTGCAATAATCAACGATCACTTCATTCCCGTCGAATCACTATTTGGTGCGATGTTTGTTGTGGAGGTGTCATCGTACCTTACTTCTTTGAAGACTAAGTTTTTGAAGACTAACTAAATGTTTAACCGAGACTCATAATGTCCTCGATCCGCTCCTGGCACTGACGTCATGTACTCCTGACTTCCGATTCTTAATAATAATCTTTATTATAAAATAAGATAATTTATTTATTTGCAGGATTATAATTACACTGTTCTCTACATGTTATAAGCACAACAAATTAACATTTTAATAATAGATAAATCATTCAAATTCAAATTTAGTATAAAATTTATAAAAATATATGAAAAGTTTATAAGATTATGAAAATGTGAAATGTGAAAATGTGGGAATGTTAATATGAATAACAAAGCATTGCCAACATCAGATAAAAAGATCTGGATGCAGGTTGTTGCAATTCCGCAATCATGTGTACCAGAAATGCCTTTTTTAATATGTTAGATTTGAAAGTCAGTAAAAGAAACATTGTAGACGAGCGTGTATAGTAAGACAGCACAATAAAATTAATTTGGTAGAAGACCTAAAGAATCAATGGAGTTGTTAACGAGTTCCAAAAACAAATGTAGCATTGGGTGCCTCTCCTCTGTTAGTGATAGAACGGAAACCATATTTCTATCCAGCAGAGAGATGTAATCGGAACCAATAGCAAGATAAAAGTCATCGTACTTAAGGCCGAAATATTTAAGAAAACACTTTTGTATCCTCTTCAATCTGCTGGTTGGGATACCACACACCATACTCTAATTTGCTACGAACATAAGGATAGCACAAACACCTTAAGGTCAAAGGATTATTAAATTCTGAACATGTTCTTATCAAAAAACCCAAAGACTTGAAGACAGGTTTGTAGATAGAAGAAATATAGTTTGCGAACTAGAGACATGCATGAAAGAGAATCACTAAATCATTTATTTCAGATCTTTTAGGTATCACAATCTGGTCTACTTTATAAAGGAACTGAAGTGAATCGTCAATTCTGGAATGTGTCACAATGGCACATTTGTCAATATTTAAAATGTTATTGTTTTCCCTACATTACCGGTGCACAAGCTTCAAGCTTTCCGGGGCATAACAATCTGTTACGTGTTCGTAGAAACTTCATTATTTTGTCGCTAATTAGCGTCTTCTTTTATTTTGTTTCATTAATTGAAAACCTACTTGTATGTTTAGATATCTGTTAATACGATTATGTATTAGTCTTTTTTGTTGTCTTCATTGGTTTCTCCCACCTCGGTCACCAAGTGTGAGCTATTCATTGCGGAGTTTAAGGCCGTCACCGATATCGAGAAGTCGTTAACCCGTTCATGTTCTACACGTGTTTGCTAATTTGTTGGCCTTAATTATCTGTTTATGTAGAGTAGCCACCTGTCTTCAGGGATTTATTTTAGCAAAACGTTGTTTAATTGCTAGCGTCAATTACCCGTAGGGGATCTTTTTGAACGAGAAGGGTATCGT
This sequence comes from Melolontha melolontha, assembly GCA_935421215.2. Taxonomy (NCBI): domain Eukaryota; kingdom Metazoa; phylum Arthropoda; class Insecta; order Coleoptera; family Scarabaeidae; genus Melolontha; species Melolontha melolontha. The sequence goes on from OW285238.1 coordinate 170,870,582, forward strand.
TTCTCTCCAACAAGATATCGTCGTGTTATAAAAAAATCCATTCAAACTAATCTGGTACGTAATTTTGAAATCAATTTATTTCCTTTAATTTTACTCGTTTGTCTTTTGTGTCTCTATAACACATGATTTCATGCCTGGGCGATCGACGTACTACGGCTTGTTGTAATATCCACGCTGTTTTTCCTGGTTACCGTAGGAGTTTTTTTACCGTGACCTGCTACCAACGACATTGTGATAGAGTAATCAAAGTTAATTCTTCCCCTACGAAGACGGGCCAAACAAGCTAAGATTTTCTGTTGTTCTTTTTGAATATTATTTACTAGCTAAATTAGGATTATTGAATTCATTAAATAAAATGGATACGTTGCTTAAAATTACGTGTGTAGCGTGTAAAAAAAAGAGCTTAAATTAACTGACGGTGACTAGGTTAAATAAGAGAATGCTGAATCAATTCAATTCTTCAAGTTTTATAGGGAGTGTTAGGGGATAAAAAAAATGTAAAAAAAGACAACAGAAAATCCTAGCTTGTTTGGTCCGTCTTTGTAGGGAAGAATTAACTTTGATTGCTTTATCACAATGTCCTTGGTAGCAGGTCACGGTAAAGAAATTCCTACGGTAGGCCGGAAAAACAGGGTGTACGTCGATCGTCTACGCATAAAAACATATGTTATAGAGATACAAAAAAAAACAAATTGGTAAAATTAAAGGAAATAAATTGATTTCAAAATTACGTACCAGATGAGTTCGAATGTTTTTTCTATAACAAAACGATATCTTGTTGGAGAGAAACGATACCCTTCTCGTTCAAAAAGATCCCCTACGGGTAATTGACGCTAGCAATTAAACAACGTGTTGCTGAAATAAATACCTGAAGACAGGTGGCTACTCTACATAATGAGATAATTAAGGCCAACAAATTAGCAAACACGTGTGGAACATGAACGGGTTAATTACTTCTCGATATCGGTGACGGTCTTCAACTCCGCAATAAATAACTCACACTCGCTGACCGGGATGGGAGAAAGTAACGAAGACAACAAAAAAGGCTAATACGCTATCGCACTAACAGATATTTGAACATACAGGTAGGTTCTCAATTAATGAAACAAAATAAAAGAGAGAAGACCCTAATTCGTCAACGCGACTCTGGATATAAACAGTAAACAGTCAAGGTGTGTAATATATTTTATAAACCCTGCAATAATGAACGATCACTTCATCCCCGTCGAATCACTATTTGGTGCGATGTTTGCTGCGGAGGTGTCATCGTACCTTACTTTTTTGTAGATTAACTTTTTGAAGACTAACTAAATGTTTAGTCGAGACTCATAATGTCCTCGATCCGCTCCTGGCACTGACGTCATGTACTCCTGAGTTCCGATTCTTAATAATCATAGTATCAGATATTTGAACATACAGGTAGGTTCTCAATTAATAAAACAAAATAAAAGAGGGAGACCGTAATTAGCGACAAAATAATGAAGTGTACGATCGCGTAACAAATCATCGGCGTCAGTAATTTACTTATAGATCTTCAGATCATTCACGTAAAATATCGCAGTTCAGTAAGGAGGAGCGATTTAGAAAAATATGAAAATTAAAGGTACCATATTAGAATCTTGAGGAACACTTGTTGGATAGAAATATTGGGAATGATAACCATTTAAATAACCACATTATAAGCGAGAATTCAAATAAGTTAATTTATAGAAAACATAGTTACTTTTATTGCCGCTAAAATACGAAGACGTGTGTGTCCCAATTTCGATGCTCACCATTGGTATCTCGGTTATTAGAAGATATAGAACAACGGTTAAATGGGGAATGTTTTGCAGAATTCAATACTCGCGGCAAATCTCATTTCAAATTTGATCTAACTTTTTAAATTTTTAAAATATTTTGAAAAATCAAAAATTTGCCGATTTCGTTATTCCTCAATAACTCGATAACGCTTAGTCTGACCTCTTTTAAAGTTTTACATAGTTGAGACACTTTTTTAAAACAAATTATTTGATACAAACAGAAACCCCCGATTGTCATTTGTTTTTAAGTTATTACAACTATCTTTTGTTTTTCATATGGCGGCCATTTTGGATTTTGGGTTTGTTAGGTAGTCCTCAAAATGTGCTTTTCAACGATGTATAACATGCCTGAAAAATTTTTATTTATAAGGAAAATATTAATAAAAACGTAAATTAATCTTTAATATGAAATTAGTAGGCTGAAAAATTAAACACCAATGTCAAATAAAAGTGAAAAGATATTCTAAGTATAGCAAACGCCAATTAAGTTGGCGCGAGGAGGGGTAAGTTCGCGCAGGATTAAAAGTAGTGGAGAGATTTGTATTTGGTTTTACATCAAATGTCAGATAATTCTAACAGAATAATTGAAACATACATGAGTAGGTAAACCCCACCAGTTTTGTATAATACAAAGGTGTTTTTAATAATATAAAATATTATTAAAAATCTGGTGTGAAGAACACAAATGCAGGTTCACTATTAATATTTTCTGTGAACGTGTCCGAATATATCCTATCCCCAGAGACGTAGATACGTATTTCGCTTTTCTACAAGCTCATCGGTACGCCCCTGCTGGAGAAAATATTAATAGTGAACCTGCATTTGTGTTCTTCACACCAGATTTTTAATAATATTTTATATTATTAAAAATACCTTTGTAGATAATTCTAACCTCTGAGCGTGTATCACTAGCAAAGACATTATGTTCCGTCAAACGTCAATGACAAATGTATTCTTACAATGAAACAAAACGATAACCTGTCAAAGTACAATTAGTGCTGCAGAGATAAGTTAATTAAAACTACTTGTAGTTAGTGATAAGTAATTATTGTCAAGTATTAAGATTTATAAGTATTGATAATGGCACATACATATTCAAACGAAGAAAAAGTTGATATGTTGGAAGTGTATTTCAAAGCAAATAGAAACACTAAAAATGCGTGCACGAGTTATGCAGAGCGTTTTCCAGAAAGACAACAGCCACACAGGACAAATTTTAGAAGACTAGTTAGCAAATTAAAAAACTTTGGAAGCTTCTAACAAAAACGAGCTAACTATGAAGTCAATGATGCTGATACACGTCTAAATAATATTTTGCAGAACGTTAGGAACAATCCCAGCACATCAGTTCATCGTGTGACACGAGAAACAGGGATTTCAAAATCTACTGTTCACAGAACCTTGACGAAAAACAAGTATCACCCTTACAAACCAACAATTGTACAAGGTTTAAGTGATAATGACAATCTCCGACGATTACAGTTTAGCAGGTGGTACCTTCAAAAATGTGAATATGACGCTAATTTTCCTAGGAAAATACTATGGACAGATGAAACACGATTTACCAATTGTGGAGTGTTCAATAGGAATAACTATCATCATTGGTCTACTGAAAATCCACATTTGGTAAATCAAAGAAGATTTCAAGTTCGATTTGGTTTTAATGTCTGGTGCGGTTTAATTGGTATGACATTTTGTTTACATTTTTTTTGTTTTTTAAACTCTTTTTTTCGTTTTAGATAATCAGTTAATAGGTCCTTTCATCTTTGATTACAATTTAACTGGTAACAGATATTTGGAGCTACTAACAAACGAGATAATGCCTGCTTTGAGGCAAATTATTAATCCCGAGAACATTCAAAACATCTGGTCCCAGCAAGATGGTTGCCCGGCCCATAACACTCGTAACGTGCAACATTTTTTGAGAGAAAACTTTAATGAGAGAGTGATTTCAAATAATGGACCCGTGCAATGGCCTGCGAGATCACCCGACCTTACCCCGCTTGACTTTTATGTATGGGGTACCACTAAAAACGAAGTATTTGATTTTGAACCGCCAGAAACTCGGGAAATTTTAGAACAAAGAGTACTAGATGTGCTACGATCAGTAAACGGAAACACGCTACGTAGAGTTTGTAACTCTACTCGAACAAGGTGTCAAAATTGTGTGGAACAGAATGGTCGTCATATTGAACAATTTCTTTAAGTGAATGTGAACTTTAAGTTCTGTATCTTTACTTTTCATTTCTATAATTTTTTTATCGTTTCGTTTGTTAACAGTATTACTTAGAATATCTTTTCACTTTCATTTGACATTGGTGTTAAATTTTTCAGCCTACTAATTTCATATTAAAGATTAATTTATGTTTTTATTAATATTTTCGTTATAAATAAAAAATTTTCAGGCATGTTATACATCGTTGAAAAGCACATTTTGAGGACTACCTAACAAACCCAAAATCCAATATGGCCGCCATATGAAAAACAAAAGATAGTGGTAATAACTTAAAAACAAATGACAATCGGGAGTTTCTGTTTGTATCAAATAATTTGTTTTAAAAAAGTGTCTGAACAATGTAAAACTTTAAAAGAGGTCAGACTAAGCGTTATCGAGTTATTGAGGAATATCGAAATCGGCAAATTTTTGATTTTTCAAAATATTTTAAAAATTTAAAAAGTTAGATCAAATTTGAAATGAGATTTGCCGCGAGTATTGAATTCTGCAAAACATTCCCCATTTAACCGTTGTTCTATATCTTCTAATAACCGAGATACCAATGGTGAGCATCGAAATTGGGACACACGGTATATATATATATATATTAAAATAATAGACTTTTTTATTGGTTTAGCGACCTTTAATGAATTTTAATGTTTTTCTCTACGACGCGTCGTAGAGAAAAACATTAAAATTCATAATAATAAATTCTCAAAAGAGTCGAAGCGTCGCGACGTTTCGACTCTTTTTATTATTGAGTCTTTTTCAAGTGACTAGAAACAAATTTTCCTTAATTAATTTTCCTTACTTTATTATTATTTTAATTCTAATTTTAATTCATTCATACAAATGTAATCATTTAATTTTCCTTACTTTATTATTAATTTAACTGTAATTTTTAATTCATTCATACAAATGTAAACATATTTTCTTACCTTTCGTTATATTAATTTTTTGTTTCTAGTCACTTGAAAAAGACTCAATAATAAAAAGAGTCGAAACGTCGTAGAGAAAAACATTAAAATTCATTAAAGGTCGCTAAACCAATAAAAAAGTCTATTTTTTTAATATTAAGACACGGCCAATAAAATAAATATGAAATTTAATTCTTGTTAACACTAAATATATATATATATATATATATATATATATATATATATATATATATATCTCCCCGAATATCAATTTTTCATCAAATTACAAGGTTTTTAAAATTATGGTGTAGATTCCGAACATAGACAAAATTTTCGTTAAATGAATAATGAAATTGTTTGATTTTAATAATCATAGTTACGATTTCATGCATTTCCATGACTTATGAATTTGTAATTTTGTAATATTCGATTATTAAAAGCACAAAGCTATTCATTAATAAACATAATAGTCGGCAGTCATCGGCGTTCAAAATTATTTGCAATAGAAATTCACAAAGTTATTGACCGCACTGACAGAAACAATATTTTACGCGTAGAACTGTATGTCGATTCAAGTGAAATGTGTTTAATTATGAATTTTATTCCGCGGTCCATAAATTTTCAACAATTGGAACAAATTAATGCGAGCATAAATCTACGTAAGCTATAAAACTCCGTTCGCTTTAATTTCGTCCTGGATTGCGGACAAATATTGAACATATCGTTGATGATACACGACATATCCTTATATTTTGACTAATAAATAATAATATCCTCGTAAAAGCTGACATTAATTCAAATATTAAAACCTTCATGTTCACGTCATTCGGATACATTGCGAGTCACAAATTATTTTTGTACATTTTAATGTTTTTAATTCTTGTATTTGGGTTATGTATCTTGTTAGGTGTTAATGTAAAGGTAGGAATTTTAAAAACATTTTAAAAAATAGCCAAAAATACGCACTTAAATATGCATTTAAATATGCAGTTAATTGGTCTTTTTCGCTGAATACTTACGATAATAAGTCAAACTCATTTTCAATATATATATATAACCTTTCAGCCTTTTATAGCCTTTCAGGGTTATTCTAGTAAACCCTGAAAGGCAATGTGGAAGAAATGATTCCACAACAGGATAATGGCCCACGTTTAGGCGGCCATAAGATGTAGTAAACTGTACCTAATTCAAAAATACAGTTCCAAAGATGTGCGACTAATAAAATATATCATATAGAATGTGGAAATTTACTACATTAAGGAATTATATTGATAATGTTGATGAGACTCTTATAAATTAATTATTTATCTCAGGCGTGTGAAGTAGTCCGTTTAAAAGCTGCGGAAATACACATATATATAAAAAAACCTTTATTAATTTTATCAATTTAAAAGGATATATATATATATATCGATCACTTAAGCTGTTTATCATACATGCTGACATATATCTCAGGGTAGAAAGAACTTACTGTATAAAATCAGCACGATCGTTATCTACTTTAAGACAGGTAGACAAAAAAAAAACCTTTTAACATATACCTGAGGTAAGTAATAATAATAAAACTTATTTTTCAAACAAAACAATATGAAAACATTTATTTTAAATCCAAGAATACAAATACACGAATTGGATATAGAATACCTTAACAGGTCGGTATTTGTTTTTAAAACTTTTACTAAAAATAATAATTATACAATTAATTTATTCTTGCAGGAAATGTAAAAGAAAAAAAACGTTAGATTATTTGCTTCAAATGAAATATAAATTTTAAAAACACTAAATGCATGAATCAAAAAACTTTATAATGCAACGGGTACTGATAGCAGTGATAACCGAAGTGTTCCGAGAAAAAATAAACTTGACGAGATAATTCAAATCTAAATTGAACCAAATAAATGAAAGTTACTTCTTGAATGAACTGTAAACTTTTAATTAGTTTTAAGAACAACCCAATTGACATATGGGATGACGTTTTCTGAATAGTTTTGATCTATCGATCTATTTTAGAATAATTAACAAATGATTTTTCTTTTATGAATGTAAGTTAAGGTACCTTCTAAATCAGAATACGAAGGGATAAATCAGGATAAAAGGGAAGGATCTTGGTGTATCTCTTCAGAAATTTCTAGAAACTGGAAAAAATCCTCGTATCTTCTAAAATCAGGTCCAAGAATGACTGTGGAAGGTCAGGTATTCAAGGATATTATAATCCAGGTACAAAATGTGATTATTTCCTCAGTTGAAGTGATTTTTCTTCACTATTCATTTAAATACGCCATTAATATTTTAAGTTAGATACTGATGCTTTTGGTGATAATTAATTAAAAACTTGATTTACGCTGTTCAAATTATTTTCTGTTGATAACTTAAACTTTCCACTATCTTTTGTATTTACAGGGTGGCCCAAAATGACCGAAGGGGTTTTAATTCCTTATAACTTTTTATTAAATTTTTTTTTTTTTGTTTTCAGTATTTTGTAAAGAAGACTTGGGGAATTTAAAATGAAACAGTACACAATTGAACAACGTGCCAAAATCGTTGAACTTTATTTCTCAAATAAACGATCCATTGTTTTGACTCAGCGTGCATATCGTCGTTATTTTAATGTGCGGGTTGGACCCTCAGAGTCAACAACAAACCGTCTGGTTGCAAATTTTCGAGAACAAGGGGCAGTAAGGAACCTTCCTGGTGCCGGCAGACGACGAACGGTGCATGCGGATGACAATATTGAACGGGTACAGGAGAGTATTCGGGAAGATGGAGAAACATCAACCAGGAGACGTTCGACACAACTTGGCCTCTCAAGAGGGTCGCTGCAGAGACTTTTCCATACAATAAGAATGTTTCCATACAAAATTCAGCTTGTCCAACAATTGAAACCGACAGATTACCAGCAACGACTTGATTATACAATTTATTTTCGTCAAAAAGCAGAAGAAAATCATGATTTTATTCATAATTTAATTATGAGCGACGAAGCCCATTTCCAATTGAATGGGTTCGTTAATAGGCAAAACTGCAGGATATGGGCTACGGAAAACCCAAGAGTAGTTCAACAGCGAGAATTACACCCACTTAAGTGTACCGTTTGGTGCGGTGTTTCGTCGGAAAGGATAATTGGCCCATATTTTTTTGAAAATGAACACGGTGTCGCCGTTTCCATCACTGGTGTTAGATATCGGACAATGTTGGAAAATTTTTTAAGGCCAGCCGTGGAAAACCATCCGCAAGTATGGTTCCAACAGGATGGAGCCACAGCGCACACTGCGAGGGACACAATGGCTCTTTTACGCGACATCTTTGGTGAACGAATTATTTCCCGTACAAGCGATTTTAATTGGCCTCCGCGTTCACCGGATTTAACCGCTTCAGACTGTTTCCTTTGGGGTTATTTGAAAGGAAAAGTCTATATTAATAAGCCTCGAACCATACAGCAATTAAAAAATAATATACGCGACGAAATCAACAACATAACACCTGAAGTTTTGCGAAAGGTTATGGAAAATGTTTTGGAAAGAGCACGAATATGTGAAGCAGAAAATGGCCACCACTTGCGAGATATAATTTTTCATAATTAAATTAAAAATATTCTCCATTAATATACTGTATTTAAATAAAAAAAATGTAATAATTATGTCCTAAATAAGAAGTTATAATGAACTCAAATCCTTTCGGTCATTTTGGGCCATCCTGTATTTATAGGTACTTTTAGTCGTTCTAATATTTTTAATCTTTATTCTTAGAAAATGCGGACAAAGAAAAATGCTATAATTTTACGGAATATGGCGTCCGCATCTTATGAGCTCTATACCACTACTCTCAAAATAGACACCGATAACAAAACAAAAACGTCCCCTTGAAATCTACTTCACAACATCTCATTGGTTTGTTTAGAATCAACGGAAAACGGAAATGATGCGGAAATTTTATAATTTGAACTAATATTCAAATTTTTATCAATTACAATTTCCTTCTGAATTAATTACATACTTACAACTAATTACATATTTAAAATTAGATATTAAAACTATTCAAAATACTGTATTTATATTTCCTTTGATTTTATTTGAATTATATGTAGTGTTAATTAAATATTTAATATTTTTTTTAATTTTTCAAAATTTTATTTAGTTTTAAATTAACTAAATTCAAATATATTGTTTGAGGTAATTTGCCTCACACCAATATATATATATATATATATATATATATATATATATATATATATATATATAACTATGATTTCTCTTCCATGTGAATACTACACTAGTATTTTTGAATGAATACTGACTAATTACCAAATTCATTATCATCGCTTCTGGCTAGATTATCTAAAATTTTCAGAATACATATTTTATGCTAAATAAAACATTTCTGGTTAATGTGCATTTACATATTTTTTTCACAAGCAAAAAGTTTACACGAAGGCAGCTTTTTTTAGAATTTTCTATATTTAATCAGACAATCGATAGATTGTTTGCATAAATTAGTAATTTTATATTTCGACGTAATTTCATACAGTTACTTAATTATTATTTGAGGCAGCCAAATTATTTCGTACCTCATATCTATCAAAATGAGAATATTATAGAAAAAGGAATACACCCAACCTTGGAAATAATATTTTGAAGAAATGTCTAAGGAATTATAAGAAATGATGATGAAATAAATAGTATAAGTATCATCTTATTAAAAAACAATTCAGCTGTTGGACACCTCTCTTTTCTTATTAAAAAGCAACTAACTTGCCTTGGACTCCACCATAGAATATTTCCAATCATTTGTGGGCAATTTTTACCAGGACGCTCATAAAATTGTATCGATCCAACCACAGTCTTAATACGTTACGTTAGAATTCTGCACTAATCGTCTGACCTGGAAATACAAATTCTTTATCGATAATCCCAATTTGGAAAAAACACATCAGTAAGAACTTCATTCTACGTTTTACTTGAAGATAAAGACCTCCACAGTGACGATTGTTATGTGGTTTCGAAATCATACTCATAAATTCAAATTTCGCCACATGCGACAACCTAACAAAGAAAATCTGTTGTGCAGTTCGAGGCAGTTTCTTTAGATTTCTTGAAAACATCCATGTGCTATTATTTATTTTCGTGGCTTAGCAGTCATGTCTGACTTCGCTGACAAGTACCATTATACAGGGTTAGTTAAAAGTATGGAGACGGCGATTTATTGTCGTTAATATTCATTTTAGGGAATTATGTTCAATAGAAAAGTTTGTTAAGATATTTTGATCTACATTTGAGAATATTTGAATTTTTTTTTCTTCAATTGTTTTTTAATTACGCCTGTCCGCGCAGTTTTTTTTAAATGGGAACTAGTAAATTATACTCTACCATTCGATAGAGAATTTTTTTCTCTTTACAATAATATTTTTGTATTTTTAAATCCCTTTGGCATAATGTAGACCAGCGATGCACATACCGCTGCCCGCGAGCCGCTTGCGGCCCATTGTCGATATTTATGCGGCCCGCCAACCAATTTTAAAAATTGTTCGAAAAACTACAAAAGTAGGTAAAAATCCATTCAAATCAATATTTCTTAACTTTTTATTTTATTCTAACTTTTGTAATTGTTAGTAAGATATGTATCTTTAAGTACCTACTACTTTCTTGTTCAGGTTTACTACGGAGGACAGGTATGCTCCTCGTCGTTCCAAGCATATTGTTACGATACTAGAAATCTGTCGAACCAGCTAGATTACCCAAAGATTCGCGAAACACGTCGGTATTATCCCCAAACAATGTGGTAGGTTCTCGATGTTAGGTAACTCGTATAAATACAACGCATCGCCCGCTATCGGGACAGTTAAGTTTTAACTACGGACAAGCGAATGTTATATTGCTTGAATTGTAATCTGTGAAGAATAAATATTTCGTCGTTTGAACTTGGCATCTACCTACATAAAAAGTTAATATCAATTTTGATATGGATAAACCAGGCCCCAGTAAAAAACGTAGTCGTCAGGTTGAAGATGAAAATCGACAGTTTCAAGATATTTGGACCGAAAAATACTTTTTTATTTCATCGCAAAACAAAAGTGTCTGTTTAATATGCAAGAGTAGTGTTTCTACTCCGAAGGAATATAATGCGAAAAGGCATTATGAAACCCAGCATCATACTTTTACCAAATTAACCGGCGAAAATCGAACGCAAAAAATTTCCACTTTACAAAGGGAACTAATAGGCCAGCAAGCTATGTTTACAAAACCAATTCAAGATGCTGAAATAGCTACTGAAGTTAGCTTTGAAATATCTCGAATAATAGCGAAAACTTGTCGGCCTTTTAAAGATGGTGAGTTTGTTAAGCAGTGTTTAGATATCGCCGCAAAGAAAATGTGTCCGAACGATGCAAAGAGGTTCGAGAAAATTCAACTAAATCGGATGACTGTTCAAAAAAGACTTACCACATTAGCAGCTAATATAGAAGAGCAATTAGCTACGAAATCGAGAAGTTTTGAGTATTTTTCTATAGCACTCGACGAATCTACAGATATAAGTTCCACTGCTCAACTCTTAATATTTTTACGAGGTGTAACGCAAAATTTTGAAGTGAGTGAAGAACTGATTGGTATGAGTTCTTTGGCAAGTCAAACCAAGGGGAGTGACATGCTCAAAGCTCTTCTGGAAAAATATTCTATAATGCACCTTCAATGGTTGGAAGTAAATCTTGGATAATAACTATGTTAAAAGAGTATTTACAAACTAAAAACATAGATACCAAGAAATATGCAGTTTCATTTCATTATACATCAAGAGGCCCTCTGTTCAAAATTAACTGGATTTGAAAATGTGATGAAAGTTGTAGTACCTACTGTAAACTTTATAAAATCACGAGGTCTCAATCACCCACAATTCACACAATTCTCGAGGATATTGAAAGCGAATATGGTGATCTTCTGTTTCACACTGAAGTAAGGTGACTAAGTCGCGGATTGTCACTACAGCGGTTTCTTAACTTGATTGAAGAAATCAAAATATTTCTGTAGGAAAAGAAAAAGGACGTCTCCGAACTCGACAACCCTGATTGGTTGTGTGACTTAGCGTTTCTTGTAGACATTACAAATCACATGAATGTCTTAAATACGCGACTCCAAGGCAAAGATCAATTGATTTCGCAGTTATACTCTCATGTTTCGTCCTTTCAATGCAAATTTAGTCTTTTCAGGACACAACTCAATTCAGCCAATTACAGCCATTTTCCGAACTACAAAAAAAAATATGGAGAAAATCAATAAAACTGATGTCAATTTCGCTTATGTTGAAAAAATTGATATTTTAATATAAGCTTTTCATGATCGTTTTCTAGTCTTCAAAAAAGTTAAACCTATATTAGACATTTTCAGCAATCCTTTCAACATTTCACCCGAAAATGCACCGGAATCAATACAGCTGGAATTGATAGACAATTTAAGAATAATTTACGAAACAAGTTTAATGAAGGTAATTTACTCAACTTTTACCGTTGCGTTAACAAAACCGCTTATAAAGAGTGCTACCCCTAAAAACGTGTAGGCAGCAAAACCCCAGTTGGAATTAGGACGAGTCCTAATTCCGCCCCTGGTCTCAAAGGCCCTTCGAATAACTTGCCGGCCAGCTCAGTTAATAAAATAAAGCGGAAGCGTCGTGGGCCAACACAACGCAAGATCTTATTTTGGGCACCACTACGTTTGGTCTGGCAAGTATCTAGGCTAACGTAGAACACCCTCGGCCTTAAGGGCTTAAGAACACTTAAAAGGGGTGTTCGACTTCCAAGTAACAACTCAAACACTTTTACTCGTTAGGGTATTATGGCAAACGCAAACTCGGATATAACAGTAACAAATAAATTTATTGATCAGTCAAATGATTAACTAATAAGGTTACAAACAAATCTAGCGCATAACAATTGATTAAAGAAATAGTAAAGAAAAGAAATTCCAAAGATTGTACTGAAATTGTCAAGATAATCACTTAAACATTAAAGATAAACAAAGTATGTTAAGAATTTGGATCTAGCGTCAGTAGATCATCAAAGCTTTGAAGTTCTTTACATTGCTTACGCATCACCCAGTATTAACTCTTCAGCAGTAATTAAGGAAAAGGTAAAGTAAAACTAAAGTGACGTAAACTAATTCTAAGGAAATCACAAATTAAGTGAATCAAACTATTCAGGGCACAGCCCGTATATACTTAAAATAAATATCAGTTGAGTAGCATTAAAAAAAAAATAAACACTAGAAGGTGTTTTAGATTATATAAGTGGCAATAGAGACATTGGTTCCCTGACAGGAATAAAATTAATTTTATCAAGAGTAACTTAATGAAAACATAAAACGTTACCCAAGTATGAGTAAAAGTAAAACTAGGTTCAAAATTATATAATTAGAGCGTTTAAGCCACTTGGATTAATTAAAAGAAAATATAAATTAAATTTAACGTAAGCATATAACTAATCAAAATTAAGTCAATAAATTATAAGAAATTACAAAAGTATTTGGAATAAATTTAATTTAAAGTAGTTTTTCTGTTTTCGTCAAAATTGCGTCTCGAACCATGCAGCACGTGGTTGCACACAAATTTGTTTTATATAATAGAATAAAACTACTAAAGCCAAAAATTACGGGATTTTCGTCGTGAATCTGGATATTGCGTCAATTTAAAATTTACCACACTACCTTGCGAGAATTCATAAGCAGTGGCCTCCAGATCGTGGTTACCGGAGTCCCGGAAAACGTGGATGTCAAAAACTATAGTCAGCATGTGGTACATGGTTGAAATCAGAAAAAAAAACTCTTTCTGAAGATGTCTAAATTCAATATGGCGCCTATAAGAAATTAGATAGTTGATGATGGCCAGAAAGAAACGAAACGTCGTATAAAAATCTAGAGTACGCCACTGGATAGAGGTTTAGAAATGGCCACAAGCCACAATGCCAAATGTCGGTGCTACAGGTAAAAGAAGAAAATGGGGTTTTCGCGTTTTTTTTTTTAATAACGAAGGTCGTTTCTCACAGGTCTATTTTCTTTACGGATTTATAAAAAACACAAAATTTAACAACACTGCCAAATTTAAACCTATACTCTATCTCCAATAATAAGAGAGATACCCATGGTGAGGGCCGAAAATGAATCAGCCTGTATACACACACATATCTTTTTTAACATTTTGTATTAATGTACATATGGTGACGCAAACATTTACTGTTTATATTTGTATAAAATTAGTAACATTAAATCTCGACAAATGACAATATTACAAGAACAATACACCGAAAATCAGTAAAAGTATCTTCCCCCACATTTACTTAATACAACAATAATTAATTGTTAATTACCTTAATGTGAGAAAAAACCGGTGTTGAGAAAAATACCAGTAATCATGTTGATGCAAGAAAAGTATAACATAATGGAATCGTTATATACGTATAATTAAATTTTGTTCATTTTGTGGGGATTATTTTAAGTATAGCCGTCTGTCATGTATGAGAAAAAGATGGTATGGGAAAGAGCAGATGAACAAGTTTGCAGTTTGGCAGGCAGTCTGACAGGCGCGCAGCTTGTTTCACGGTCCGCCAGAGCAAGAAGGAAACTCGGAAAAGCCCGAGATAAAGCACAATTTCCCTCACCCGTGCAGCGAGACCCTGGACTTGCATCAACACCAGTTTAATAGAGATAACGGGCCATTCATCCCAATCAGTATTAACCTAAATGATCATTAATCCTTTTTACGAGTAATATTGTATTTGATTCGAATGGACGGGTGATTTTTCTATTATTATCGGCGTTATTAACGTGACAAGCTATTTTTCCGTTCTATTTCTGTGTGAATCATAAATACTGATTCCCAACTAAATAATTGTTCTACAACTTTTCCAATATTTTTACAAACTTTACCGAGTACACAGGTAATAGGATAAAGAATGAAATTGTGAATAGTTACTTTAAAACAAAAAGAATTTAGATATGACATTGAACGTAAACTAAATAAAATCTACCGGCGAAGAATTAAAGGAAACATGATTTTAAGGTAGAAAATATGCACATACGATAGTGGTATTCCGGATCTGACAAAGAAACCAGTCTTACTTAGAACGTAAGTTGAAGGTTTGAAAATAAAGTCACGACACATATTTTTATATTTTTTTCTTTGTGCAATTTAAATTACAATTCCATATTGTCTACAAATGAATGCAAATGTGCTAAAACATATCTGTATCTGTACACATGGACATGGGTTTCCTCACGAAGGCAAATCTTAAAACGCCACTTCGTTAATTTGCACTGACGAGGTCAAGTTAGAAACGCATGTGGCTGCATTTGAAGTGACCACTTTTTAAATACGTTGTGTATATCCATGTGTACAGATGCAGATACATTTATATATATACAAGGTGTTCCGTATCGTTATGTTCAAATTTTAGGAGTCTGAAGTCGACATTATTTCAAGTAACAAAAACGCAAAACTTGTATATACAATTTTATTTGTTTCAAAGTTACAGATCTATGAATGTGATTGTCAGATCATGAAAAAAAATGTTCTCCTAAAGTCAATATAAACTGATTTTATTTAAAAAAAGTTATACGATTCAATAACAGGCCTGTGATTGTTAACGTCGCATAATAAAATGTTATCCTAAAATAAATAAGCACGTGTCGTAGTGCATACAGTCATTTCTTGGAGATCTACAAACAAGAGGACTGGAAATTGATTTATGATAAAGAAGGTTCTTACTTATTTCGTAAGTACTGAACCATGAATATCATACAATAAACAAATGTTCAGATGACTGTTAACGTTACATTTTTTAACAAAGGATTACAGTACGTTTCAGTTCATACAACAACTTATTAGTGAGTGGACACGTTTTGTTTATTCAAAATGCCTTACCGATTTTCTTTCGCAAGAGTATGCGGTCATGCATTTTGTGTATGGCTACTGTAACGGCAGTACACGTCAAGCAGTTATTGAATACCGACATCGGTTTCCCGATAGGCGCATTCCTCATTACAGAACGTTTCTGGAAGTACACAGACAACTTTGGGAATACGGACTGCGTGATTATCTTTTCGACCGAGGAGTAAATTTGCCAGCAGACTTAGAGGAAGAAACAGTAGCTATTGTTACAAGGGATCCAACTCTCAGTGTACATCGAATCGCTAGACAACTAACGACAGTTTGGCGAATTTTAAAAACGTGAGGACTTATATCCTTATCACTATCGCAGAGGACACGGTTTGCTTGAGGCAGACCACTATGCTCGTCTAGTTTATTCTACTTGGATATTAAGACAGTCACGGCTTCATTTTAATTTCTGCAGAACAGTCCTCTGGACAGATGAATTTACGTTCACGAGAAGTGGTATTACAAATCTGAGAAACCTGCACAGGTGGTCATCAGAAAATCCCAAAGCTATACGCTCATCTAAATTTCAACATGAATTTTCTATTAACGTTTGGGCGGTGCTAATCGATGACTTGTTGATCGGTCCTGTCGTTCTTCCTGGGAGGTTAAATGCGGACAATTACCTTCAATTTCTTATTGACGAACTGCCAGGTCTTTTAGAGGATGTCCCACTGAATGTTCGACGAGACATGTGGTTTCACATGGATGGGGCACCACCACATTTCGGAATTGCTGTCCAAAATTGGGTTAACGTCAATTATCCAAGATGGATTGATCGAGGTGGTCCTGTTTCATGGACACCCAGATCACCCGATCTTAATCCCCTTGACTTTTATTTATGGGGGTACATGAAAAATTTAGTCTACGCGCAAGTTTCGAACACAAGAGAAGAGTTGCTGTATCGTTTTCACCTGGCTGCCGAGCAAATCCGACAAAAAAAGTATGAAATTCGGTTAAGTATGTTGAATGCAGGCTTGTGCCCGTAAGACAACATACGGGCACAAGCCTGCATTCAACAAGGAGGTGGAGATTTCGAAAATATTATTAATTGAACTTTTTTAAATAAAATCAGTTTTTATTTACTTTGTGATTACATTTTTTTTCATGATCTGACATTCATTTTCATAGATCTGTAACTTTGAAACAAATAAAAATGGATATAAAAGTTTTGCGTTTTTGTTACTTGAAATGAAGTCTACTTTACACTCCTAAAATTTGAACATAACGATACGGGACACTTGAATATTGTTGTGAGGCAAATTACCTCAAACAATATATTTGAATTTTGTTAATTTAAAATTAAATAAAATTTTGACTAATTAAGAAATTATAATAAAAAATTAATTAAGAGTAAATATAATCAATAGAAAATCAAAGGAAATATAACTACAGTATTTTGAATAGTTCTAATATCCAATTTTAAATTATATGTAATTAGTTGTAAGTATGCAATTAATTCTGAAGGAAATTTTAATTGATATAAATTTGAATATTAATTCAAATTATAAATTTCCGCATCATTTCGGTTGAGTCTAAACAAACCAATGAGATGTTATGGACCAGATTTCAAGGGGGTCGTTATTTGTTTTTTTATCGGCATCTTTTCCGGCGAGTGGTTGTATAGAGCCCATAAGATACGGACGCCATATTCCGTTAAATTATAGCATTTCTTTAGTCCGCATTTTCTAAGAATAGAGATTAAAAATATTATAACGACTAAAAGTACTTAAAAATATATCCAAAAGATAGTGTAAATTTTAATTTATCAATTGAAAATCATTTGAACTTCGTCAAGTATTTAATAAATTATCAACCTTAGCATCATTTTAAAATCAAAAATTTTAATGGCAGACTGAATGGAAATCTAGATAATATTGCTTTAAACTAAGAAAAAACCGTATTTTGGTACTAGACTCATAAATTCATTAGAAACCAAACCTTATAAAGTCATTCGGAATTTAAGACAAACAAGGAATTTTTTCAGTTTACAGAAATTTCTAAAGATACACACCGAGATTTTGTAACATTTTTGATGCTATTAAATATGCTTTTTGTTTCTATAAAATCGGGCAATAAATAACGTAATTATGATTGTTGGCATTTTTACGGAACAGTCTGTATATTTCAGATAGCGAGCAACTCAAGGGTTGTAAAGAAAATGCATTTAGATTGCAACGGCGTTGTTTAGAATATATACAACTTTATCCGTAGGGAGATTTCAAAATAAATTGTTATTACATTCCCTTTTGTATAGAGTACAGTTTCTAAACCTATAGTGCCCGACTGCGCTAAAACATAATGCTGTCTGTTCCCCAAGAAATTATTATTAAATTAAAACTACGAGAGCAATACAAATTTGACCAGCAATTAATTTTTTTCTGAACATAGTTGAACAGATACTGCAAATCGGTTTTACATTCATCGAAGCAGGATGGTAGCTAACGCTGTAAACTGCAACTTGATTATGTCAATACTGAAACAGACAGAAACAAAAACAAATTCTAAGATACAATAAATTAATAAACGTTAAATACGTTAACTCGTGTAAAGAGGTTTTTCGATTATGTATATATATATATATATATATATATATATATATATATATATATATATATATATATATATATATTGTGGTAGGGCATACCCATGTACATAAGAGGCCCTAAAATAGAAATACAGAATAATTTTCAAACTCATAATGTTAATTTAGAATGTAAGATACTGTTGGAACTGCATTTTTCACGTGTCATATCAATAAAGTTAATTCCGCGTTTTTAATTGCTCAAATTTGAATCACATACTTATTTATTTTCTTGTAGTCATTTACTTAAGTCATTTTCATCAACATTATCATTTTACCGAAGATATTTAACTTAATTGATTCGAAATATTTGTGACACATATTATGGTTATAGCTGTACCTTGTTTGAATTGTATACGGCGGGAAATATCCCAATTGTAAACAGGTATCTAGCGAAATATTGAACATTTAAAATACAGTTTTGTCTATTATAAAATTAAAACTATAATTTTTGTGAAATATCTAAACGATTAGTCATAGTAATTTATTTCATTTATATAAATATTATTAGCGAGATTAAATAAATACAAACAAGTATTAAAAATAAGACGCCTGGAGACAGAAAAACAACCGAGAGTTAGCTTGGAATGAATAAAAAGTTGTGTACGCGTCGACATTTTTAAAAAGTGTGTTCCTGAAACTAAGTGACAAAATAATAAATAAATCATTATAATCTTACCACAAAACTTATCCTACGAATCTCCTACCTACCAGGCATCGATCGACGAAGTTTACACAACCTAAAACCTTCCTGGTCATTTTAAAACGAAATTCCATTTTCCGAGGGACACTACCTAAATATCTACCCACGCCAAGAAACGATACCAGTATATTTCCACAACCAGAGCATTTTATCCTGAGTATAGAAATCCAAAACATCCTTCGAACATCCAGTATCCACCATAAAACCAAATTGAGTACATATTTATTTACATCTCCTAAAATATTAAATTTTTTATTTAAAATTTAAAATAGTCGTTGATATTTTTATATGTATACCAACAATGTCAGTATTTAATTAGTATACCTTTTAAACGGAAAAATACAGTTCCCTTGTGTTATAATTATAGTTACTTAGATCAAATTTTGAAGCATTTATATCATTAAAATCAGTTAACCTAACATTCATGAACAGATCTAATCACGTGACTATATATATGTTAATGCATTTCATTATCATGTTAAAAACTTACCTGTTGAATAGATTTTCTTATTAAACCAGTGATTTTTGCCTTTCACTCTCTTGTTTTATTTATTAAATAATACATCTGGAAGCATCACACATTTAATAACTTGTTTCAAACACATATCTATATTCTATTGAGTACCGAACTCGCATTTTTAATATTTTCATCTACGTGTAATATCACTATAATTAACATAGCTAGCCGGCACTTAGATTAAGATTCACATAAAGTATTTAACAATAAGTTTTACACTTGGAAGAGGCCTATTAAAGTTAAGTATTAATTGTTTATATACATTTATTTATATTCTGAATATTATACATGTGACAACTGTAATATTTAAACTTAACTCCATCTATAGGTCAGATTTGTAACTACTTGTGAATTTTTAAATTATTTTTAATTTACTGAGCAAATTAATTAATTACTTTTCCATTTAATTCAACATACCAGCTCACAGCCTTTTAACAATATATATATATATATATATATATATATATATATATAATATCTTCGTGACCTTGGTATGATAAGGTAAACTTAATAAGTCGGCGATTAAAGGTCTGGTTCATTACTTCAAAGTATATATATTTAAAATAACTCTACATGTTTCGGCAATGATGCCTTTGTCAAGAGAATACAAAATATAAATGACAGAATATAAATAATATATATATATATATATATATATATATATATATATATATATATATATATATATATACAGGGTGTTACAAAAATGTAGGGCTGGCTATACATAGACGGTTTCTACAACTAAAAATAAGCAAAAAAGTTTAAATAAAT
Source organism: Melolontha melolontha (assembly GCA_935421215.2). NCBI lineage: Eukaryota > Metazoa > Arthropoda > Insecta > Coleoptera > Scarabaeidae > Melolontha > Melolontha melolontha. Next base: position 170,890,999 of record OW285238.1, read on the forward strand.
TTATGTCCTAAAATGGTTCGTTACTGAGTTACGGCCACTTGAGGTTTTTTTCTTTTTATTTTAGAAAAGGTTACAGAAAACGGGAGTTTCTTATGTTTCTTATAGTAAATGTTCAAAATGACCTCCACGGGAAGCAACACAAGCTTCAGCTCGTCGTATCATGGACTGCCTCTCGCGCTGAAAAATTTCTGGTGTATTTCGAATTTGGTGGCATCCATCTTCCACTCCACGTTGAAGATCTTCAATATTTTGAATTGGAGTAGAATGTAGACTTTAAATGTCCCCATACGTAAAAATCTATTGGATTTAAATCTGGAGACCGTGCAGGCCATGCTACAGGTCCACCGCGACCAATCCATCTTCCAGGATATACGGCATTTAAAAATTCGCGTGCTGTGTGACTGAAGTGAGCCGGTGCACCGTCGTGCATGAACCACATGCGTCCTCTAACATTTAGTGGAACATCGTCCAGCAAACCTGGTAAGTCGTTTTCTAAAAAATAACAATAATTCTGCCCAGTAAGTCGTGGTGGAAGTACAAAAGGACCAATCACAAATTCGTTAATAATTCCGGCCCACACACTAAATGAAAACTGCGCTTGATGTCTGGACTTAATAATAGCATGAGGGTTTTCTTGTTGCCACTGGTGTAAATTATGAAAATTGACGATACCATCTCTTGTAAAGCCAGCTTCATCACTAAAGAGCACACACGACAGAAAGAGATGATCGGCGGCGCATGTCCGTAACAACCATACACAGTAAGCTTCTCGTGATGGGAAATCATTCTCACTAAGTCCCTGTACTCTTTGCAGGTGGTAAGGAAAAAGCTGATTAGTTCTTAAAATACGCCATACACTCACATGATCGACATCTTCCGCCAATGCCATTCTTCGAGTACTAGCACCTGCATTTTCTTCTACACGATCCAACAAACGTTCTTCAAATTCCAAATTTCTTGTGGTTCGTGGTCTGCCGCGATCTTGGACTACTGGTTTGATTGATCCTGTTTCTCTTAATCTAATATGAAGCCTTTCGAAAGTTTTTTCATTTGGTAAACGTCGGTTTGGAAAATATTCTGCGTAAAGTCTTCTTGCTTCTGCTCTGTTGCAATGTGCCAAACCATACATTAAATGCATGTCGGACATCTCTTCGAAAGAATAATCTGCCATTTTATACTATTAATTAGAAAACAGTACTAATCACAAATGACTTAATCAACTTCCACGACTGACAGCAAAAAACACGGACTGCCTACTGAATATGATTAACATAAGTTACTCACTTGTCGGCGACTTGTTCAAACATGCAATACGAACGCTTCGCGTCTGCGCGATAATTTGTGACGAGATACACACGTGTCGGACATGCAATACGAAAAACTTCAAGTGGCCGTAACTCAGTAACGAAACATTATAGGACACAAATTTATTTAAACTTTTTTGCTTATTTTTAGTTGTAGAAACCGTCTATGTATAGCCAGCCCTAAATTTTTGTAACGTCTGAACTTTTTTTTTAATTCCAAATCCCTTTTTTGGAACAAGACAAATTCTAATAATTGGTATAAAAATGTTCCAATAGAAACAAATATGATATCTAAAAAAACTTGTCATTTACGCGAATCCAATAAAATAAGACAAAACAATTATTCAGCATGTGTAGAAAGCAACAAAGAAAATAATATTAAAATTAGTACACCAAACCAAACAATTTATAATAATTGTACATTTAATAACTGTTCTCCTGCTTTCAAATAAAAATAATGATTTATGATTTATTTAAATCGTTAATTTATCTTGCCAAAAAACACTCGAGCTTTTCTTTCACCGATTAATTTTCTTTTTAACTCAAAATTTTTCCTATCAGTAATTTTTCTCCGTTTCTCGAAAAACTTGTGTTGCTTCCCGTGGAGCTCATTTTGAACAATTACTATAAGAAACATAAGAAACTCCCGTTTTCTGTAAACATTTCTAAAATAAAAAGAAAAAAGCTTCAATTGACCGTAACTCAGCAACGAACCATTTTAGGACATAAATTTATATAAACTTTTTTGCTTATTTTTAGTTGTAGAAACCGTCTATGTATAGTCAGCCCTAAATTTTTGTGACACCCTGTATATATATATTATATATATATATATAATTATTTTTTGACCTTTGTATGTTATAGTAGATTAAATTAGTCGGCGATTTAAGGTCTGGTTTACGTTGATATGTATATACTTAACGCAGTCTTACGTGTTTTGACACATAGTGTCTTTTTCAAAGAAATAAAAAATATATGTGACAGTATATCAATGTCAAACTTATATATCTGTAGTTGTCATGACTAAAAAGGTACGCAGTGATTAGCCTAATGCCGGCCTGTCAAGACTGAAGTCTAGATTTCCTCAATAACTGCTAGCAGAACTACTTATAGCAGAAGATTTCAACCCAAATGATAGATGAAGAGAGTATTGGGAAGCCTTGAAACCTACTCAAGCGGTCCATGTTGTTGATCCTACCGTACCTTTACCAGAAATGGAGCTGCCTCGCAATGAGTGGAAGACAATCAACAGAATAAGAACGTCCCACGGAATTTATCCTGGCTCATTCCATAAATGGGGACTGAAACACCAACTTGCGAATGGGGAGAACCTTGGCAAACTATTCACCATATTACAGCCGAGTGTCCTCTTACGGCATATGAAGGTGAGATGAGGGGACTTCTTTGAAGTCACTGACTCCGCGTTGGACTGGATCGATGACCTAGATTTTAAAATTTCACACATATGCTAAATAAATTAAATTGCCTTTCAGTGAAGGCGTAAGAGCAACTGATATTCATCAGAGACTTTATAAAAATTTTGGAGAAGGGTTTTTGTTACTCAAAACAGTCTGAATATAGATCTGTAGTTCCTCATATCTACAGGATCTCCATTCTTAAAGACGAAGCATACTTTAGCTGTTTTCTACGGGGCAGGGAATTTTAAATATTTAAAACACCGATTATTAAGGCCAATTACACAGGTCTACAAAATTAAACTTTTTGAAAGATGTTTTTATTTTGAAAACTGATATTATATAATTTTGGTAGGCTGATTTAAAAAATTCTATGCATTTATTTGTATCACGTAAGGTTTTTTTGCAAATATTAAATGAAAAAAAAAAGATATCTTCGGACATCCGGTTGTTTGTTTTTAAGGTCATATCCCGTTTTAACATTCAGCAGTAGTCCGCCATCGTCGTTATGCTCCATCTGCCTTGGTATCGCCGTTCCATTTCCTTAATGTCTTGGTGAAACCTCTCTCCCTGTTCTTCGCTAACTGCTCCAAGATTTTCAGGAAAATAGTTCAAGTGTGAAAACAGGAAATGCACTTTCAAACTCATATTACAACCTAGACGATGAAAGTGTTGTAACATATTTTGAACAATATTTTCGTAGTTTTCGTCCTTAGAGTTCCCAAGAAACTTATCAATTACTTCTTTAAATGAAACCCAGGCGTTTTTCTCGACATTGGTCATTGTGTTTTGAAAATCCTTGTCTTTGCATAATGTTCTTATCTGCGGCCCAACAAAAATACCTTCTTTTAACTTGGCATCGGATAAGGCTGGAAATGTCTCGCACAAATATTTAAGAGGAGAGGGGGCAGTAAAACTTTTTTGTGGTCAACCAAGCTATCTCTTAATACATTTTTGCTACCAGGTGTAAGACTTGTTCTTGAGGGCCATTCTATTTGAGTCCAATGTCTATCCCTTGCTCGACTATCCCACTCACAAATAAAGCATGGAAATTTTGTATAACCTCCTTGTTGTCCTAGTAGCATGCACAGCACTTTAAGGTCACCACAAAGCATCCACTGATGTTCTTGGTAGTTTATTTTCTTTAAAAGAAGTTCAAAATTTTCATACTTTTCCATTAAATGTACCGAATGAGCAACGGGAATCGAGGCCAGCTCGTTACCATTGTGCAATAAAACGCCTTTTAAACTACGCTTACTTCGCATTCTTCTTTTACATACGGCACATTTCCTAATTTTGAAATTAAGTCAGGAATATTGTTGCAATACACTAGCGGTCCGTCTTGAGTAAAATATTGACATAACTCTTTTTCGCGATCCCGGTAAAAGCTTGATGTGACGCCAGGTGCCAGTAAATGTTTCTCACGAAGTCGAGAGGCTAACAATTCGGATGCATCCTTCGGAAGGTGCAAATCTCTAATTAAATCATTTAGTTCGCTCTGGTTAAACACTTCGGGCTCTCTGAAATCGGGTGTGAAATCTGAGTCATCTGGGTCGCAATTAGATTCCTCTGATTCTGACGATATGACGTTTTCTAGTGCTTTTGGGGCGGTAGGTATCAGTACATCTGGTCCATGAGGAACTGGTCGAATAGCAGAGTCAAGATTGGGATACACAATTTGTTTCTTATTTTTTCTGTTGAATCCTTGAACATTACACGAACAAAAATAACAATCATCACTGTGATTTTTAGGCTCTCGCCATACCATAGGAACACCAAAGCTTAAACATTTCTTCCTACCTTTTTGCCAGTTTTTTAATGCTTCAACGCAAACGGAACAAACAGTATGAGGAGCCCAGGACTTGTCTTGGTCGCCAATTTTTACACCAAAATAAGCGTGGTATACATGTTTCACAAACGAAGTTATAGTTTGCCTGCTTTACTACGACATAACTACCACAGATATAACAAAAGTTATTCGGATTGTTCACACAATGTCTTCTTTCCATATTTATTCTAGAACACTTAAAATACGCAACAACGAAGACAACAAGCGCGCGGACACCGTAGCACGACGACTAACACAACCGAACTGCACATAACCAGGTTTCAACGTGTATTGACGCTTCTGCGTCGACTCTATTGCTTTGCTGAGAAATCTAATATTAACCAGTGTTGCCAAATCACATTTAATTTCATAAAAATCAATTCATTTAAAAATCATGCCTAACATGGAACAAACATATTCTTGTCATAGGTATGTATATTAATAAACTAACATTTTTAAGATATAGAGCGCTATAAAAAAAATTTACGTGATAGAGCAAAAATATGGCGTTTTTTTGGAATAAGGGCCCCCAAACATATACAAATTAGCAAACAGCTTTCAAACATCAAAATCACTGTACACCTATGTTATTTAACAAACATACATGCACAATCTCTCACAAAAAAAGCTAGACATGTTATCGTCTCATCGACTTGTTGTTAAGAACATTAACTGATTTCTTCAGTCTTTATTTTTTTTTAATAACTAGCACTGCAAATTGGAAATGATGTCAGAATATTGGGTAATTTTTGCAGATGAAGAGTACACTGATACGAATTCGTCAGCAAAGCGTGTAACTATATCTCGAGGACTCGTATATTTACACCCATCCAATCGAGTTTTACCAGTATTCTGGAGGTGTTCCTCCTAATTCCTTCTAAATACAGGATTTCAGAGAACTCCAGCTTCTCTACGAATATGAAGGTGATGACTTTTTGTTGCGTATCATAACAACTGATCAGACCTGGGTACACCATTATATCCCAGAAAGCAGAGTTCTAGCATGGAATGGTGTCATTCACTTCATCTCCCCATCAAAAAATTCAAAACGCAACCGTCGGCTGGCAAACTGATGACGACTATATTCTTGGAAGCTATTGGACCAATTTACGTCGATGTTCTTGAAGAAAGAAAAATGATTAATTCAGTTTATTACAGTGAGATTCTTGACGGGGTTAAGCTGGGTATACCAACATAAAGACATACTAAATAAAAGAAACGAAGAACCCATTTTTGGAAAACCAATTCATTCATGCTTGTGATGTTACTAATGAAAACCGATGGTAGGAACTATTTATTTATAACTGTCTAATGTCAAGTAACTACATTTATCTATCGTTATGCGCTGTGAGTTGGCCTTTTTGAGCTTGCCGTCGATGCATCTCTTCGGCCATTTTAGGATAGGCTCAAAATTACTAGTTTTATGTCTATTGTCTCCAAATGCTGTACGACCCATAAGTTATTGGCCACCTTGTATATAATATTAAGTTCTAGTTTTTATCGATCAGAAAAAAATAAAATCCAGTTCAAATTTGAATCACCATCGTAAACTAATTTTAGACAATCCCTACATAAACAATATCTAGATAATATAAAGAAAGGAATCTCTGTAAGCCCATCCAAATTAGTAGACAATTTTTAATTAAAAGCAAAATCACAAAAAAACCTTCGAAGCAGTCCGCAGAAAATACTCTTCGGCGTTCTTTTAATTACATTAATTAATTTCCGAGGCGAAAAAAAGGGGGAGGCATGGAAAATAGCAGTAAAGGTGAGAAGAAATGTGTAAAATTAATTTTAGACAGCCTTTCCAGGAAATTTGTCAACGGATCACGGGCCGTAAGAAAAACTGTGGAATACAAACAATAAATATCGGAAGATAATTTTCGTTTCCTCGGAACCGCCTTAAAATAAAACGAAAGCAAACGAGATCTGATGCGGGAAAAAAATTAGGTATACACGAAGTCAGTTTACAAGGCAAATTTCGTTCTCGAATAATGTTATTATCTCAGTGATACGTAAATCAAATTGGAAGACGGAATGTCCAATAACGGTGAAGCGGTGGGAGTTTCAGATAGGGAACAAACTAGATAAATGCCAATAAGTAAGAAAGGTTTTGAATTGTGAAAGGTGAAAGAGGGGAGACAGATTAAATGATACTACGTGAGCATTTTAGCGATCGAGTAATATCTGAATTTGTATTTCCTCCTCAAACACGAGAAGAATTCTAATAGTCGAATTATAATATTTACTGCTTGTATGACATGATTTTCACGGTTGCCAGCCAAACACATTACACGTTTCGAGCTGGAGAGATATTATAAGATATTTTTGGTATAATCTTAGTCTGCATGAGAAGTTCAGGACCTATTTTAACATATATTTTAATATGTCTTTTACAATACATTGTACGAGATGAGTTCCACATATTCTCGGCCTAAAACAGACAAAGTAAAGTTTTGAAGATCGAAATTTTAATTTTTCAGTATAATTTTCTCTAGTTTCAATACATTTATTGTAACGATTAATAATAATTCTATACCGTAGTTTTATTTCTATTTTAAATTATGGATCTTTATCTAGTAAATGCCGAATTAATTCAATAATTCTATACCCTTGTGAATATTGTTACACTTCGCATCTATTAAGAATACTTTTAATTTTATTTTTTATATTATTTACAAATACATGGTGTTAGGGAATGCTTCAGCACGTCTTGCTATTGCCTGAACGGCGTAACATTTGTGGTATTACTTGTTGCGTCACTTGAAGCGCATGGTTTTCTAATTCATTAACATTGACCATAAGTGGGTTTGGTAAACTAACAATTTCAAAATCAGATCTGGCGATCGAGATGGCCAGGGTATTGGCCATCCCTACCAATCCAACGGTCATGGAAATTATTAGCAAAGTAATCCAGTAAAATTCCTAACACGGTGTATATCCAATTTAAAATATTAAAAACTACTTTGCTATTTTGCGCCATATTTAATATTATTCGTATTTGCAAGAGGAACCATTTCCTTTGTATCGCACTGTTCACACAAATAATCCTTAGAAATATATCTACCTGAGACCTAACGGTCAACTCAAGTATTCAATATTTGTTTCGTTTCTATTTATATCATTTTAATTTAGTTAGTTATTAATTACATACGACTTCTATTCTAATTATTTCTTAATTAGTAATTTTATCTATTATTGAATTAATTTATTACATGCCGAAATTATATCGACTCGTTATTAACCCATTTATGCCCAGTGGATTGTTAACGACCCACACCATATTAACCCGGCAACCCTTACAAATAAGTATTTTGTGTTACAGGTCCCAGAAAGCTTGTGGGTAAATGCTCATTCGTTACTTAGCTTCAAGGGCAAACGTTTGAGGTGTAGTTGAGATCCCTTTATTTCAAGGTTTAAATGTTTACGCATTTTGTGCCATGTTTAATATTATTCGTATTTGTAAGAGAAACTATTTCTTTTATATCGCACTGGTCACTCAAATAATCCCCAGAAATGTATCTACCTGTGACTGAGCGCCCAACTCAAAAAATAAATCCTCGTGTCGTTTCTGTTTATATAATTTTAATTTAGTTAGTTATTAATTACATACGACTTCTACTCTAATTATTTCTTAATTAGTAATTTTATTTATTATTTAATTATTTTATTAGATGCCGACATTATACCAACTCCTTATTAACCCTTTTATGTCTAGAGGGTCGTTAACGACCCACTGCCTATCAACCCAGCAAACCTTACTAATAAATATTTTGTATTGCTCGTCCCAGAAAGCTTGTGGTAAATGCCCATTCTTTACTTAATATCAAGAGCAAACGTTTGAGGTGTAGTTAAAATCGCTTTAATTGAACGTTTAAGTGTCTACGCATAATTACCCGTAAGCTTGAAAGAACTAACTTCAAATTAAATACAATTTGTAGGTTCCGAAAAGCATAGAAAATTGTTTCGTAATGTTAGGTTAGAACTAGTTTGGCGTATTAGTTAGATACGGACTAAATTTTGCTGGGTCACTAGGCACTGTAGCGAACCAATAAATCGCTTAGTTTGTAGCGATTTATTGATCGGCACTGGTATAGTCCGTACTATAGCGTATCGCTATGTCATCAGCTTTTTGGGGAAGAATTTTAGAGAAGGAGATGCGCGCGATGTTCTACGATCGCATCCGTTGTAGACCTCTGGGAGATTAGTGGTACTACCTGTGTGCGTACACAATATCGTTTTAGCAGCTTGAATACGTTTCATTGAATTAGTTGGATTACTAGAGTCTACAGAATTTATTTTACCGCAATTCTAAATGTTAGTGCATCGTGTTTGATTAGACTATATATTAATTGTACCCTTCAACCATCTGAAGGTAAATAAATGAACTAAAGTCTTTTTAGAAACTTCCGTGACTCCATTTTCGTATTTCGTTTCTTTTACCGCCTAATTTCTACTGGGTTTTATTTTTGTACCGAGAGTAACTCCGGATATCTGTTGCGTCTCGCTGCTGAGCCGTCGTAACACCAGAAGGGTAGAGATCGCGTGGAAACCTTTAGAATCCATGTGTTTCGGATCCGACTCCATTCTAATTCTAAATGTTAGTGCGTCGTGTTTGATTAGGCTTTAAATTAATTGTACCCTTCGACTATCTGTAGGTGAGTAAATTACCTAAAATCTTTTTAGAACTTTCCGTGATTCCATTTTCGTATTGAGTTTCCTTTACCGCCTAATTTCTACTGGGTTTTATTTTTGTACCGAGCGTAACTCCGGATATCCGTTGCATCTCGCTGCTGAGCCGTCGTAACACCAGAAGGGTTGAGATCGTTTGGAAACTTTTACAATCCACGTGTTCCGGATCCGACTCCATTTTGCAGAAGGGACACTTTGCACACCCGGGGAGCAACATCGGGCAGCATCAGTCGATAGCAGCTAAATAAAATTATGCAGCGTGATTACTTCGAAACGGCTGTTTGGTCATTCCTCTAACAACAAAAACTTGCATCAAGCAATAAGGCGATGAGAGAAAAAAAGAACAAACGTTAGCTGCATAAAATATTTAAATTCGCCAAGTCACATCATACTTTTCTTACTTATTTTTTTGCTTTGTCTAAAATCAAGTACGGTCTGTGTGGTCAAAAATTTCAGTCGTCAGAAGGAGCAGTTGATGCCATCAAAAACACAATTTTGACTGTACCGACAAATGAGTGGAATAACTGCTTCCAGAGTTTATTCAAGCGCTTCTAAAAGTGCATAAATCTTCGTGAAGAATACTTCGAAAAATAATAAAATCTTTAAATGCTATCTATGGTTTTATTCCAGCCCTATATGCAAATTATAAAAGACAAAACTCGTACACGTTCTAGTCGATAAAAGACACTATATATACTATACTACGTTTTCATATGTTCATTTCATACAATCTACCTATTAACAGCCTTTTAGCTTGATAACCTATATCATATTAAACAAAATTTGATTATTCAAGCATATTACACTTAATAATTCAAAGCGTGTTTAAATACCACCACTTTGTGAACATGCAGTGATGTACGATGACATTTTCATATAATAATACACAGTACCACAAATGCTAGAAATCAACATCAATAATAACGTTCATAAAGGCAATTACAGTGTTTGTAACACAATATCGCAACAAAAATGTTCACAAGGACAAACAACAGTAGCAGAATAGTTATGGTCCTTGTACATACATAAATCAAATTAATTCCTTCAATATAGGCAACATACATTGATGGATTTCTAATATCCCGAACTCAATAAAGATCCTAGTTCTATTGCCCTTTTTATCTTGTATCAATCAGTATAACGGGCGGAACGAAAACAATAGGTTCTGTTTATAATGAAGCGGTTGTGAGATCGTAGCAAGCTGTCGCTGTGTAATAACACGTATTACATTGCTCCATCAGCAGCTTATATTAAGCTTTCTCTATGCCAGTAGCCAGCGGATATCGCACTCGTTAAAACTTGAACGCTTATCATGTGCTTTCTCCATACAGTAATTACGTGCTAACCGGTGTGCATTTGATAACTGCGCGACAACGGATAACGAGCTCATGTTTGAATTCAAAACAATTTAGCTTGAAATTCTTCATTAAAAAAATACATAAAGAATGTCCCGCCGAAACGGGGCAAATTGAAGTAAATTTATAAATAAATTGGGCAAACAAAAACATTTTCAATAATATTCGCGAAATATTAATTTTATTTACATTTATTATCTGATGGTCGCGGAGCTAAGAAGTTTGAGAATCGCTGTTCTAGAATATATATTACTTTACCTTTTTTTTAGTATATTATTTTATCAGTATTTAACGTTTGTGCTATATTTATAAATGAAATCAATAATTTGTAGTCATTTTCTGAAATATGTAACGTGTTCATTAGTAAATATAAATTTAGTACAATTATTAATGAATCAAAGTTATCGAAAAAATAAGCCAAAACTAAACATAATGAAGTTTTGAATTAACTGATTTTAAAACGTACAAATTGTTGGACGTTGAAATACAGTATAAATCAAGTGATGCTATCCCAAGCGGTACAAGAAAAATACTAGACGCATTTGAGTTATGGTATTGCATTTTTCTCCCGGAAACAGTTCTTATTTTTGTAATTTCTTTTTCAACAATGCACGACATTATTATTATTACAGTTCAGTATTACGAACGTAACAAAACAAATAAAATATTAAAAAAATAATTAAATGAACTCCAATATATTTTGGAATGTTTCATTGTACTAAATTAGAAGTTTCGATAAGATTAATTATTTATAACTTGGTATTACTGTTATTAAAAACTTTTTTTGTAATTTGAACATTAATATATAAAAAGATTTATATATTAAATAATATATTCTATTAATCCCAACTGTATTATAGCAGATATTTTTATAAATAATTAAAAAAAAATTGTCCGTTTTAGAAAAACCTTCAAAACAATGGAAGAAAAATTGTCATGGATTACCTTCATAATAGAATTATTAACAGAACGTAGAGCGATTTAAAAAAGGAAAGTTATATATCTATATATATATATATAACGGGTGCGGCAGTGAATCGGGCGATTATGAAAGCACTGAAAGTAACTTTAAAAAAGGAGATTTATTAATTTAAACAATACCAATTGAAACTTACACAATAACATTTATTTAAAAATAACATTCCGAAGATGTCCTCCATTTTGTTCGACACATTCCAGCAATCTTGGGCGAAGGTTATTCATCACATTTTCAAGTGTGGCTCTAGGAATTCGTGTTATTTCTTCGCGAATCCGTTCTTTAAGTTCCCGGAGATTTCGAGGCGTCGGTGATTGAAAAACACGTGATTTCAAGTATCCCCAGAGAAAGTAATCACACACAGAGAGATCTGGTGATCTTGCTGGCCACGGAATGTCTCCGTTCTTGGAAATTACGCGATTAGGAAATAAGCGTCGCAGAACAGCCAGTGAAGCATTGGATGTATGGCAGGTTGCCCCGTCATGTTGGAAAAACATGTCTTCGTAAGCAGGATTACGAGCTAATTGAGGTTGAAGAAAGTTATCCAACATGTTAATATAGCGCAGAGTATTCACTGTAACTACTCGTTCATTTTGGTCCACAAAAAAATATGGTCCTAAAACAGCTCTTGATGAAATTGCACACCATACTGTCACCTTATCACTGTGAAGCGGCTTTTCGTGTATTCTATGTGGATTTTCTCGTGACCAATACCGAAAATTCTGCTTATTGACGAACCCCGAAAGGTGGAAGTGCGCTTCATCACTCATCCAAATATTGTTTACAAGTTATGCATTGTCATTCATCATGTCCAATATCCTATTACAAAAAGCAAGACGGGATGCGTGATCACCAATATTCAGAGCGTGCACTACTTGAATTTTATACGGATGGTAGTGGAGATCGTTGTGTAAAATCCTCCTCACACTGCGATCAGAAATGCCGAGAGATATTGCGTGCCGTCGAGCTGAACGGGTGGGACTTCCTTGCATAGCCGTTCGCACCCTGTCAACGTTTTCAGGTGTACGGATATTTTTTACGTGGCCAATTCGTTTCTTAAGTATTGAGCCTCTTTCTTAAAAGTTCGCAACCCATGTTTTTATTGCATGGACAGAAGGTACTGCAACATTACGCGGTATGTTAAAATGATAGCGAAATGCTCGCTTCGCGGACACGTAATTGTCATTATTTTTATAATAAGCTTTGACAGCGTACGCTCGTTGTGCACCGCTCCACGGCTCCATCGTGACTAAATGGTAGGGCATACGCTACAAGATGGCGGTAGTCCGGTTCCCCTACCTCGACCACAACACACTGCTTGCAGTGTTGGAAAATCGCCCGATTCACTGCCGCACCCGTTATATATATATATATATATATATATATATATATATATATATTAATCTGGTTCAACATTCTGCTTATTATTATGTGTTTATAAACAATTTTTTGTTAATATTACTAATTTAAAATTATATTTAAATTTCATATTACTAAAAATATGTTGATCGCGCCATCTATGTTAGAATAACATAAACAGGGTAATCTATTTTATGCCAATTGGCAATATGCAATTTTTTAAATGTCACTTAATTAATTAACAAGTTTTTAAATTATTATAAGATATTAAAAAAACCTTCGTATTATTCCTTATTCATTTTAAAATAAAGGTTCAATCTGATTACTAATTAGATTCGCCTTTACCTTTCTAATGGATATATTTTCCGAAGTAGTTAAGGCGTTGAAAAACAACAGAAGTTGGTTGTTAACGGAAAAGAGAATTAAATTATAAATAAACGTAGCCGCATTGAATTAATTTTGATAATGCGTTTTTGAAGAATTTTAAGGCGTTTTCTATGTTTTAAAACGCATTCTGAAGCTGAAAAATAAAGAATATTACCATTTAAAAATATATACTACATTGGAGTTTCAAATTACCTTGAATTACAAAGTGCTTATACGACGATTGATATCCTCGACAGACAAGAATCGTGCCTTATCCTATTATAGCAACCCTTCTAATCCTTTTTATTTAATTCCATTATTTATAAGCCATCCAATTAGTCGTGCTGATTAAACCATTTCCAGTCATTGAATCGGAAGATTAAACCCTGTAACCTGTTCGAGCACTTTCACGAAGGTCCATATTGCGAAGCTGAGATATCTACTGTTACGAACATATATATGTGCAGATATACAAGGTAGAATTTACCCTTTTAATAGAGATTTTGCTATGAATTATTATTGTTATTAACCATAAATCGATCAGCTTTCACTGTATTTTTAACACTTATAGGAATATTTATATATAGTATTACCGAGATAGAATTCTACATAGACTTATTGATTGATAATAAAGTCAAGACCTACCTTTTATTACCCTGAGAATCCGAAATTATTAATATAGAGAACTAATACCATTTTGAGGTTAAATCACATCGTTTGTATTGTATACCTTAATAAATTCTTTCTTTTCATCTAAAGGGCATAATTTAAATTAACAAATTGTTTGTTACATACACTTATGAAATTTACTTACCTTTGTTCGAGTATTTTACTTTAATAACAAACTGAATCAGCTTTTTATCCATTATCTTTTAGTTGTTTGTTCTGAATTTGGGGGCACTCGCAATCGAGTATATTATAGTGGGGAGAAATTCAAATTGTTAAGTTTTATTTGAATCATTTAGTTTTTTTTATGTGTATTAAATTGAGTTTATTTGTTTAATATGGTGTTTTTCTTTTATTACATCTTAGAGTATTATATTATTGAAAGAATTTAATATATTCTAATCTAGGACCACATAGATTATCACAATATATATATATATATATATATATATATATATATATATATATATATATATATATATATATATGTATATATTTATATGAGAATACGTGTTTTCAGATTTTTTAACTACGTATATGATCTTACCTGAGAAGGACAGATGTCTCTGGTCTTAATATTGAAGCTGAAAATTCAAAGCAAAATTCACCCACGCTCATGAACTCTAGAAACTATTTTATGCGTTCACTTGAACAACAAAGAAAGCATATATTTAAGCATCGAGTTCTTTCAAATTTGTCTATTTCCTTACAGCGTCAGCAGAATACCATTTAAAATTAATTTTCGTTAACATTTACCAGTCTACTACAGGTTTCTCACATAAGCCCTTTATTATTTAATAATAATCTTGAATTATTTCGATTTAATTCTTGGCGACTGCAATATATATATATGTATGTGTGTGTGTGTGTGTGTTGTAACTGGATTCCGGGTTTTCTTCCGCGTTTCCACTGTTTGGTCTTCTTAAAGACCGGTGCTGGTTTCTGGACGAAGTTTCGGCAAAATCACATTTGCCATCTTCAGGTGTTCTGATTACTCGTAACTGTTTACAGTTTACGAGTAACCAGAAGCAGAAGCAGACAGTTATCGCAGACCTGAAGATGGCAAATGTGATTTTGCCGAAACATCATCCAGAAACCAACACCGGTCTTTACGAAGACCAAACAGTGGAAACGCGGAAGAAAACCCGAAATCCAGTTACAACACATACTACTACCCGCGTAAACCTATATAAGAAAACATATATATATATATATATATAAATTATATATATATATATATATATATATATATATAATTATTTCTTGATCTTAGTATTTTATAGTATATTAAATTAGTCGGCGATTTAAGGTTTGTTTTACTTTGATATGTATATATTTAAAACAATCTTACATGTTTCGACACATAGTGTCATTTGCAAAGAAATTTAAAATGTAAATGACAGTATATCAATGTCAAACTTATATATCTGTAGTTGTCAAGGACAAAATTAAAATATTCAAAGATACATTCAAGTTTAATAACAATAATTCATGCCCCAGAACTTTCGACAGCAAGACGTCAATAACGGGGGATTGGCAAGCCATGAGTTATTATTAGATCAGCGCCTGTGGAATGACTTAAGATTTTAAGCCGTCGGCATTCGCCTTGAACTAGAAGAAAAACCACGAAAACCTACTCGTATAGCCCAGTCAGGGATCTAAACACGGAACTAACAGCATAATAAGCCATTGTACAGATATTTAAATAACATATGATAGATATTTATATAATAACAACATATATTCATGATGATAAATTGCAGATCGTTCCATTATTAGGTTATAGTATATACTGCATAGATTTTTTTATATCACTTCTGTTAATTGATTTTTTTTTCTTGTTTAATATTAATCATTCTTTAATTTCCCTTTTCATTGTGTGTTGTTCTTTATCGATTATCTGTGTGTTTTCAAAATCGTAATGGTGATCGCGTTGTAGCTTGTGTGTAAATCAAGCAGTTTTGTCTGTTTTGAAGTACTTATGGGCTTGTATTCTTTTGTATAAATATTGTTTAGTTTGGCTTTTTTACAGCCAAACATTTGGTATTGCCATGGACTCTCCTTTAGTTGCCCCTATTGCTAATCTTGTAATGGAACATGTGCAACAAACGTTATCAATTCATTAAACTTCATATATATATATATATATATATATATATATATATATATATATATATTTAGTGTTTATAAGAATTTTATTTTTCTTATTTATTTTATTGGCCGTGTCTTAATATTAAAAATAATAGACTTTTTATTGGTTTAGCGACCTTTTATTGAATTATGATGTTCCATCCAAATTTAAACTTTACCATTGAAATAGAAAAAAACAACTCCATAAACTACTTAGACCTAACACTGATAAAAACAAAAAACAAAATACAAACAAAATGGTACACCAAACCAACCACATCCGGCAGATATGTAAACTTTTTTTCAAACCAACCCCTAGCCCACAAAAAAATGTAGTAGCAGCGTTAGTAGACAGAGCCTTAAATCTCACTAATCCAATTTTCAGACCAACAGTACTAAATAAAGTAAAAACAATACTAACAGAAAACAATTATCCACCACAATTTATACAAAAAATTATAAAACTAAGACTTAATAAAATTTATAACACAACAAACGACCACAACAAAACCATAAAAAACAATGAATTAACATATATTCCCACACCCTATATAACGGGATTATCCGAAAAACTAGACAATATATTTAAACCATTTAACTATAAAATAGCACACCAAAGCGGTAAAAACCTAAAATTCCTACACACCAAACTAAAAGACTCAACACCTACACTAAAACAATCACACACAATATACAACATACCCTACAAAGACTGTGACAAAGTATACATAAGCCAAACAAAACAGTTACTACAAGAAAGATTGAAAGGTCACAAATACGCAAAAAATCAAACTGCTTAAAAAAAACACCAATTGACACTAAAACATAATTTTGATTTTGATAACACCAAAGTAATAACACAGAAAAAGAATACAAAAGCTAGGGAGGTCTTAGAAATGATCCACATTTTCAAAAACAGCAGAACAATAAACGACAGGAACGAAATTGATGGACTGTCTAAACTCTATTACCCACTGATTAAACAATAGATAAAATCAACCCCCCCCCCCCCCCGCACACACAAACACAAACCAAAAAAACAAAAAAAACTTTTTATCAGTTCCCATTTGTAAATACTTTTACTACATACCCCTAAACACGGTCCTGATCAATTTGCTAAATTCCAAAAACAGAACAAAAATTAACCTCTCTTAACAAAGCCACAAACACTTACAATATTCCAACCAGTGCGATCGGTTCGTTACAAAAAAAGGTCTCGGGTACCCGATACACATGTTACACAGAATGCGTGATTTTGAAAACCAAAAGAAACGGTGAGTTTTGTCATTCATTGTTCATGTAATGTAGTTTAACATCAAAAGTTTAACATCTCATTCATTTATACAGATTTAACCACTGTAATTTATCCTTACTCATTATTAACCTAATTTTAAATTTTAACTTTAATTGTTAATTTAATCGGTAATTCAGTCTTTAATCTAATTTTAATTCTAATTGTCAATGTAATTGTTAATTCAGTCTCACAAAAGCAAACACAACTCTCACGTTTTCAGTGTAGTAATTCTTGTTACTATTTACCTTACTGTATTGTAGTTTAATTCAAATTTTTCTATTCATTTATACAGATGTAATCACTTTAATTGTCCTTACTCATTATTAATCTAATTTTAAATTTTAACTTTAATTGTTAATCTAATTGGTAATTCAGTCTTTAATCTAATTTTAATTTTAATTGTTAATTTAATTGTTAATTCAATCTCACAAAAGCAAACACAATTCTCATGTTCTCATTGTATTAATTCTTGTTTCTAGATACTTGAAAAAGACTGAAAAATAATAAAAGTCGAAACGTCGTAGAATAAAACATCATAATTCAATAAAAGGTCGCTAAACCAATAAAAAGTCTATTATTTTTAATATATATTGATATATAATACTGAGATAGACCTCAACGTTAAAGTGACAAATGATGAATAGCTGAGGAGGTGATAATAATATAATGAACGAGTTCAAAAAATATTAATTTTGAAATTAAAAGATGGGCGCCTTTATATAACTCCTCAAACTGCTCTATCTGTGTTCTAAATTGCCAACTAGTCGGATCGCATGAAACTAAATTAAAAAGCTTAATTAAATGTGAAATCTCAGGCTCTTCGTTAGATATAAGTTGTTGCTTCCATAAAAGTAAACTATTAATGTTAAGGCTTAAAGAAATAACTCCTACAAGTAAATATAGACAAATAAAAGATTGATATGATAATAAAAATATTAAGTTTATTGCTATAAAAGAAAACTGTAGTAAAATAACATGAATTGCAAAGGGTGAAATTAACGAAACTACATATAAGAAAGACAACAAGGTGTTACTTAAGAAAATAAGGTGGTTATGTGTGTTTTAACTTATAAAAATGTGGATAACAATACAAATAATCTTTTAACGATAATGGTGAGTACCTTCTAATTACTATTTCTACGTTTAAATTGGTTGTTTATTAAATTTTAATACAAGTATAGGACGTTTAGGTTAGGTAAACAAAATCGAGAATTTTATTCGTTTATAAGTTTAAAGAATTAAAAATTTTGAAAAATAAATACGTTTTATCTGTAACCTGTGATTATAATAATCCTGATGTTTATTTTGTAGAACGTACGCATCAAATGGGATGATTCCCGGCGATCGAAAAAAGTCCGATTGCTGTTCGAATTGTTGACGGCGTGGGTGGCTGTTTGCGACGACGCTTTCGAAGATTTTCTTCGGTCTTGGTCTCTGATGCCTAATTTCTCCCTGCGTTCTTATCTAGCTGTTGGATTACAGGTATCGATGTAGATGAACGATAATCAATTCCGTAGATGTTCGGTGACTGTTTCTTGACAATATTTCTTTAGAATTTCTTGCGATTATCGTGAAATTACGTCTATGACGCTTTGTTGTACGTAAATACGTTAAAAATCGAAATTTCTTGAAGAATTTCTCTTGTCGATCGTGTTTATTTAAAGTCAGGATACTTTTAATTACTTTTTACTATATTAACGATTTTAATTAAAGATATATAAGAATTTCTAAGGATCGGTCAAAAAAATGCGTCTACTATTTTATAAATTTCAAAAGATGATGCCGATAGCGCTTGTCTGTTTTACCAAACTTAGCTATCTAATGATGCCAAAAAGTCTCGATGTTTTACCTTATCAACATATTTAAATAGATGGAATTTGACTAATATTACTATTCTTACAGATTTTAAAAATTATTTAATAAATTAACAAGTTAGGTTAATGTAAAACTTAATGTTACAAATTGAGTACTGCGCACGATAAATATTTACATTTGCCAGATGTCAATTTGTAGGCGTGGCTTACTAGCGTCGATATAAATTAAAAATGCATATGAATTTGAATATGTGTTTTTCGCGCTAATATTTGAAATTTGAATAAGAAATAATAAAAAAGAAATTAATGAAAGAAATATAAATAAAGAAATTTAAGAAAATAATGTTGTCGTTATTAAGATTCGTATGCACTTCGACACTACTAATACTTGATAATATCACTTACATAACCTTTTATTACCCTTTTCTTACTTTGTATATCTTATTTTTCCCATTTCAGATGCAGCTCAATGTGTATGCCTTGCATCATTACAATATATATATATATATATATATATATATATATATATATATATCAATGGGATCATAAGCTTTTAAAAATTGATATTTGTTAATTCCGTGTCCTTTGGATAGATGTTAATTGCGAGATCATAAAATCACTAACATCAACTAGCAAAACTGGTGTAGATTTCTTGAACTTCAGTGGTCCAAGTTTTAAATATTAATAACATATTAGTCATCAAAATGAAGTAACATTTTGATCCATTATTTTTTCGATTTAGATTTTTCTTGGTATTATGTTCATGCAGTAAAACCTGTCAATAAGGGACCACCAGAAAAAGAAACAATAATTGTCGTAATTGTCAGGTTTTTCGCATTACAAATAAAATACATAATTGGTTTTTAAGATTTTTTTCTTTATTTTATTAAAGTAAATATTATATAAAATATACATATTGCTGTGAGTTTTAGATCTATCGAATTTATGAAATGAATGATTATGTGGGTAGTTACTCAAGCATATTTTTATTTGGACTCTGTATAACATTTGAGTATCTCAGAGTGATGTTTTTGGGTTCTGCGTAACTAGGCCTAGCATCCGAAATAAACGTAAAGAAATAATACAAGAAGTAAGGTGTTAAAAATTCTTTTATTGTTTATTTTGTGTGTTCCCAAGTCATTTTTGGTTTAACTTAAAATATCTCATTCGTAACTTAAGACTTTTTATAAACAACACACGTATTGTTTTGGTGTCTTTGGTCTTGGATTAGACCCTTGCTATTATAGCCGGTTCTACATTTGTAGAGGCATACTTTTGCATAATTAATTTAGGAAGATTCTGTATAACAAAAAATAGGAACTTCTAATTATTATTTTCGTATACGTTACTGCAAGCTATTAGTTACTATTATCGTTAACTTTTCCAATAGTTGGAGCTATCGCCTTTCTAAACGATAAATATTATATATTTTACTCATTTTACGTGCTAAAAAAGAATTATTTAATACCTCTATACATATTTGAATAGACGATAATTTCAAATCGTTGTGAATGAATACTATATTGATTCAATGAAACGACAGAGATTATTTTTAAAAAACGGTAATTACCTAAAAGAAGACTGGACAAGATTTTATATTAATAAGTTAAAACATGATGAAAAGATGATGAAATATTAAATCGTGAAAATGATTGGAATGAGACTGTTATAAACGAATATAAAAACCGTTGAAAAAACGACAGATGTCAGAATATTTTAAATGATAAAAACACACAATGTTGTATTAGATTTACACTTTATTTAATAATAATAATGACTATATAACAGCTGTTTCACCATACAACGGTTTCTTCGGATATAACAAGTGGTACTATAAAACATTTTACTTAAACGTAAATATTTTTTATTTTATTACTTAATGGTATTCTCAGAAATTGGAAACCGAAATATTTTTACCCGCCTCTTTTAGTAGGGATACATATAGATAACATAAATTATATTATAAGTGACACATATCTAACAAAATATTTCAATCACAAATAGGAAATAAATTCAACAGATGGGAGGAATTAAGCTCTGTTTTGTCATTTAATAATTTATTTGAAAATTTTTGTTTATTAATTTGCATTGCTTCTAATAAATCGAGTTTCTTACTTTTCTTTTCTTCGTGTAGGATCTTGAAATTATTATTAAAACTATGGCTTTCTTCAATTAAATGGTTAGAGTATGCTGAATCTGTTTTCCCATTTCTAAACGAATACTAATGTTCGTATTTTAAGCCTAGTGGTGTTTAGAATGGGAGTATTTTTATGAGTTAAACCAAAATAATGAATCAGTAATGATAAATGATAAATATTTAATAAAATAATTTTTGCATATTCGTTTTTAAAATGATTATTTTAACTTTTATATACAACATATTGTTACTGTTATTGTAAATGTTAGAGTATGTATTGATTCGATTTCCATGTAGTATTCAGAACTAAATATTTTAATTACTTTATTATTCGGAAGTCTATTAAATATATTTGTGGGGAATTTAATAAACTTGTCATACATTTCTTATATTAATATTTATTTTATCTTTCTGACGGTACTTACGGGGTAATGGTATTTGTGTTTTTCTAAGGCAATAATAGATTTTAGTCCATCTATTTTTGATATATTTGAAATACAACTCTCGTAGCTGCAAACACATACATTATTCATATATACAGGGTGGGGAAAAAGTACTCTAGGATCGCTTGCAACTTTTAAATCAGTAATTTAATTAAAAAATTTCTAACACAAAAGATGGTTCATGTAATATTTAGCATCAAGTGTTAGCATTCGTTTTTTTTTGCGTTCACTATCTTAATGCAAGGCCAACTACCTTTTTTATCCTAAATAGAGTCATATACTTTTTTTTGCATATTCAAAAGACTTTTTGTTTGTGAATATAATAATATGAATTTATAGGGGATTATACAAGAAAATTTTCCAGAAGGTGGTCAAAACTTTTACTATTGTCAAATTATAAAATTTTAATGAAATGAACAAAAAAAAAAACAATTTTAAAATGGAATGGTAATATAATTCGTACAAACAAAATTGGTGAGTTGATTTTAAAACTAGAAAGAAAGGAACTTGACAAAATTAATTGTTTAAGTGCTCAAAATGGGCGCCATTTACTGCCAAACAATGATCTAGTCAGTCTCTATACCCCTGCAAAACATTTTGAAGTGCAATTGGTGAAAGCCTATTGACTTCAGTCTGAATTCTCAGCTGGAAATCCTCGAGATTATTGGGTCAATTTCGGTAAATTTTAGTTTTTAAATGGCCTCACATAAAAAAATCCAAAAGATTTAAATCTGGAGACCTAGCAGGCTATTCGATAGGATTTCTTCTACCAATCCACCTGCCAAGAAAGACCTCATTTAAGTACTCTTTTACTACTGCTTCATAATTAGGTGGAGCACATATCATTATTTGAAACTAGAGTTCGGGTTGAAATTTTGGAATTCTCCGCAACATTTAATAATACGCTCAGAGCCTTATCTCCGTCAGTTATTGTTCTTGGTCGGCTGGTTTTCGGAGCGTATTTAACGGTACCCGTCTCATGAAACCGTTTTGCAATACGACTTACAGTTTGTTTGATTAATCAACATCCGCTCAGGATACTTACTATTCAATAAATAAATGTACCTCAGCTTGCGTAAGTTTCTTACTACCGTAACCAACCATAATCTAAACGTCAATTCGTTATTTTTGTGATACCTTTTCCATTTTTTATATAAATTAACGTTTTACAAGCAAATAAATGTCATAATTTTATCGAATGACGCGTGATTGTCAAGTGTGTTATATTATGTCATGTGACATTAAAAAACAGAATAATTTATTAAATTAAGACAACTGAGCTGTCACTAGGAATCATAAAGGTTTTTGACTATTTTCTTGAATATTTTCTTATACAACCCCCTATAAATTGCATTCTATTATATTCATGAGAAAAATGTCTTTTAAATATGTAAAAAAAAAATACATGACGCTATTTAATAAAAAAAATTAGTTGGCCTTGCATTAAAACAGTGAACTAAAAAAAAAACTAAAACTACCAATCGATGCCAAATATTATACGAACCATAAGAAATTTTTTAATTAAATTGCTCATTCAAAAGTTACAAGCGATATGCAGTACTTTTTCCCCGCCCTGTATATACAAGTGTCCCGTATCATTTTATAATAATAAATGAATGATAAATTAAAGTATCAGAAAGTAAAAGTTAATAGTAAAGAATTTATAATTGGGCGCCTTATAATATGAAAGTATATTTAGATCAACGCTATCTATGTTCTTTATATACCAACTAGCAGTCGTGAGCATGTAGTATGTACTTAGAATATTGACTTCTCAGGATCTTCGTCGATAGAATGTGACTGTTTACTTCTTTGTATGGTGTTTAAATAGATAAATCTAAAATTCTTTCAATGGAGACTGTGGTTAAATAATAATTTAAAAAGGTATATAACCCCTTACCACAATTATTAGTCGTATCCTAAATACGTATTTCGACAACTAAGTTGTCATCATCAGTAGGTAAAAACTACTAATTAAAGTCACACGGGGCACAATAAAGTAAGATAAACGCTTCCGCACAACTACTATACACTGCAACCCTGTAAAGACTAAATTTACCATGCACATTTCAAACTACGAGACAAAACACTTGTCTCTTAGAAAAGGTTCTTAAACATGTGTTAAAATATCGAACAAAGGGACGGCAAAAATTCTTCTCTAAAGAAGGCGCCAACTAAAAAACGATTTTAAAGCTACGGTGACCTACTAATAAACTAAATGAAACACCTTATATTTCCACAAAACACTAGTATAATTAACTGTATGAGCATTTCATGTGCAATGTACAAATTAATAGTTATTATTTAACGTGTTATTTCGTACGCAGGTAGTGACAAAATCTATATTGGGTCCGAGTGTAAAAACATTTTCCATTAACAAATGGTTAAAAAGTCGTATATATATATATAGTAAAGGCCGAACTCTCATAGCAATTCTGAGAAAGACAAAATAAAGAAGAGGCGTTATATGTGAAAAACCAGACATCCGGCTTGTTGTATTATATTAAATGGGAATACAATCCTCGTGAAAAGGGTCAATAAATAATTCGATATTGTAGGTGTATAATTTAGAAGTTAATTATAAATAGGTGACAATGTGTTATATTAAAAAAGAAACCATTCACGTGAACAGGGGGTCTATGAATAATTAGATATTGTAGGTATATAAATTTAAAAGTTAATTATAAATAGGTGACAATGTCCTAGTTAAGGAGTTAAGCAATTTAATATAATGTATAGAATTCACGGTAGGCTCTGGGTATGTAGGAGGTAATTTTGCATATTAAATGAGAATTCAATTCACGTGAAAAGGGTCTTGAATAATTGGATATTGTAGGTATATAATTTAAAAGTTAATTATAAAAAGGTGACATGTCCTAGCTAAGGAGTTGCGCTATTTAATATAATGTATAGAATTCACGGTAGTCTCTGGGTGTGATAAGGAGGTAATTTTGCATATTAAATGAGACTCACTTCACGTGAAAAGGGGGGTCTATGCATAATTGGATATTGTGGGTATTTAATTTAAAAGTTAATTATAAATAGGTGGCATGTCCTAGTTAAGGAGTTAAGCAAAATAAAATAATGTATAGAATTCACGGTAGGCTCTGGGTGAAACATGATAAATAATTTAATAAACAAAACACCCGGTACATCTGTTCCCCAAAACGCGAAACATTTTACATTTCGTGAAACAAACACACCGAATGCCTCATTCAACAACCATTGTCTAGGAGGTAATTGCATTATTTCACGTGTATGGATTCCCACATGTCTATATTTCTGATGTTACATCCCCCACCCACTTATAAAAATGTGAATAGACAGCTGAACGGTATTGGAGATTTATCGCTATTCAAGGAGGTATGTTTATTTTTCGCGATAAATATACTTTCGTAAGCATCAAGTTCATGGGGTTTATTAATTCCTTTTATCAATTTCAAACCTGTAATCGGTACATTGTATAGTGTGCTCAAAGCGTGATTTGCGACATTTGATTTATCCGGTCTATTGTATTTGATATGTGCTATGTGTTCTTTAAAACGTGTTATTATAGGTCGTTTAGTTTGGCCTATATATTTCAAATTACAATCCGCGCAACTAATTTCATAGATCCCTGATTTCGAATTGGAATTGATTTTATCTTTAGTATTCCCTAGCAGACTTTTGATGGTGTTTTCAGACCGAAATGCTACCTGGAGACCTCTTTCTTTCACAATTCTATTAATGTTTTTCGTGACAGGGTGGTATGGTAGACATATGTACTTTTTGTCTTGGTTATTTTGGGGTATCAAACTCGTGGATTCGCGGATCGTATTTTTTATTTTAGTTTTTCTAATTAATTTATTGATTATTTCTATGTCAAAGCCATTGTATGTCGCAATATTTTTAATGAAATCTAGCTCTGTTTCATATCTCTCCTTTGTTAATACCACGTAATAACACGTTTTAAAGAACACATAGCACATATCAAATACAATAGACCGGATAAATCAAATGTCGCAAATCACGCTTTGAGCACACTACACAATGTACCGATTACAGGTTTGAAATTGATAAAAGGAATTAATAAACCCCATGAACTTGATGCTTACGAAAGTATATTTATCGCGAAAAATAAACATACCTCCTTGAATAGCGATAAATCTCCAATACCGTTCAGCTGTCTATTCACATTTTTATAAGTGGGTGGGGGATGTAACATCAGAAATATAGACATGTGGGAATCCATACACGTGAAATAATGCAATTACCTCCTAGACAATGGTTGTTGAATGAAGCATTCGGTGTGTTTGTTTCACGAAATGTAAAAGGTTTCGCGTTTTGGGGAACAGATGTACCGGGTGTTTTGTTTATTAAATTATTTATCATGGTTCACCCGGAGCCTACCGTGAATTCTATACATTATTTTATTTTGCTTAACTCCTTAACTAGGACATGCCACCTATTTATAATTAACTTTTAAATTAAATACCCACAATATCCAATTATGCATAGACCCCCCTTTTCACGTGAAGTGAGTCTCATTTAATATGCAAAATTACCTCCTTATCACACCCAGAGACTACCGTGAATTCTATACATTATATTAAATAGCGCAACTCCTTAGCTAGGACATGTCACCTTTTTATAATTAACTTTTAAATTATATACCTACAATATCCAATTATTCAAGACCCTTTTCACGTGAATTGAATTCTCATTTAATATGCAAAATTACCTCCTACATACCCAGAGCCTACCGTGAATTCTATACATTATATTAAATTGCTTAACTCCTTAACTAGGACATTGTCACCTATTTATAATTAACTTTTAAATTTATATACCTACAATATCTAATTATTCATAGACCCCCTGTTCACGTGAATGGTTTCTTTTTTAATATAACACATTGTCACCTATTTATAATTAACTTCTAAATTATACACCTACAATATCGAATTATTTATTGACCCTTTTCACGAGGATTGTATTCCCATTTAATATAATACAACAAGCCGGATGTCTGGTTTTTCACATATAACGCCTCTTCTTTATTTTGTCTTTCTCAGAATTGCTATGAGAGTTCGGCCTTTACTATATATATATATATATACGACTTTTTAACCATTTGTTAATGGAAAATGTTTTTACACTCGGACCCAATATAGATTTTGTCACTACCTGCGTACGAAATAACACGTTAAATAATAACTATTAATTTGTACATTGCACATGAAATGCTCATACAGTTAATTATACTAGTGTTTTGTGGAAATATAAGGTGTTTCATTTAGTTTATTAGTAGGTCACCGTAGCTTTAAAATCGTTTTTTAGTTGGCGCCTTCTTTAGAGAAGAATTTTTGCCGTCCCTTTGTTCGATATTTTAACACATGTTTAAGAACCTTTTCTAAGAGACAAGTGTTTTGTCTCGTAGTTTGAAATGTGCATGGTAAATTTAGTCTTTACAGGGTTGCAGTGTATAGTAGTTGTGCGGAAGCGTTTATCTTACTTTATTGTGCCCCGTGTGACTTTAATTAGTAGTTTTTACCTACTGATGATGACAACTTAGTTGTCGAAATACGTATTTAGGATACGACTAATAATTGTGGTAAGGGGTTATATACCTTTTTAAATTAGATAAATCTAATTTGAAATAACTCCTACAACTTAACACTAACAAATAAAGGAGTGAATTAGGTAATAAAAATAAAATAATTTATTGAAATAAATAGGAAACTGCAATTCGAACAAATAAATGTGTCTAACGACAAATAATATTAACTACTTATAATGCACGTGTGTTTTATACTTAAAAGGTTATGTGTAGTAAAGAAATATGATCTTATATTAAATTTCTATGGTTTACACATCAAATCAGGCAAGTACTAATATGTTATTAATTATTCATATGGGATAACTACAGTTCATAAAGTGTAAGTTTTCAGTTCAAGGTCAAATTCGAAGCATATGATTCAAATCAGTACTGCAGAGTCAAATGAAGTCAGTATTCAATCGCGGAAACAACCGTTTGTCATCATAAAATATAAACGTCATGTTTCAATATTGTCAAAATTGTACTATGTTACTTGCAATATAACCAAAGAGAGCATATACATAACCTACATGTCAAAATAATAATAATGAGTAAAGTGGGAACATTAATAGTTCAAAAGTATTGTTTCTTTTCTAGTTCTGTATAAATATATTCTATCCAAGAAAACTATGCCGAAATTATTACTTTAATATTTGAACAAATTATTTTAAATGTTATTTATAATTATAAACTCAGAAAAATATTCGATCAAAAATTTATTTAAAAAGAAATATTTCAAGTCAGATATCAATAGTGAAATGCATAGGTATTGAAAAGATCTTTAGTGTTAAAAATTTTTGCATTATTAAGAATGACATACCTACCAAAATCATTTTCTTGCACTATATCTGGGTTAAGAAGATTGGGAATGTATTAATTTGATGAATAATTTAGATTTCTACTTAACTTATATATTGTTTATATTTTAATTAAATTTAAATATATTGGAAAAGAATGTAAAAGTTATGTTCGTAACTCTTTGAAAAAGAATTAAAACCTTTTGAAAGTTGTAAATATATGTTGTCAAATTACATTTATAAAATAAAAGAAACATTTATATAGTCTACATTTAATATTTTATTGTTTCTTAAGAAAATAATGGTATAATAATACAATCCAAATCCATATTATCCTTTATTAGATGAAGATAATATTTAACAAACACATGAGGATTTTCTGATAACTACATTTGATAATTTTGCAGGTTAGTACACTACCAATACAAAAAAAAAACAAACTACACCACCAATAAGAAAAAAACAAACTTCATTCATATAAAACTTTGCCACGAGATCTTTATCATGTAATGTTTCGTTGAACCAGTGGCAGTAATTTCTTCGCTGCTTTATATTATGTGCATGCAAATGATACACATTGATGGTTTTTATGGCAGTATTAATGTAACCATATTAAACTTCTACAAAATATAAATATAAAAATATTTGTTTATTTTGACTAGCACTATGATAAGGAGCATTATCTATTATTTATAAGTGATGGTACTTCAAGATTTGGCTGATCATTTACCCATTGCTTAAAGGAGTCACCATTCATTTCTCCATGGTAATCACCAGTGATTGTTTTTGATGGAAAAATCAGACTAACTCCTTTAATGAAGCCATTTTCTGTGCCAATATGTATAATAATAAACCGTTTACCATCATAGTCTTTGGGTTTCCTAACACTTTTTATATTATCATTTTGCCAGCATTTCATTCTATTCTCTTTCGAAAAGATTCAAATTTCATCAAGGAACATAACCTGACATAAAGTTGAATTTAAGTTATTCATATATTCCCTTAAAAATACATTTCTCATTCAGACTATATTTAATTTCTCTGTGAGCGCTCTCCTGTTACACTCTTTCTTATATTTAAAACCAATATCTTTAAGCAATATTGCTAAAGTAGTTGTACATGTATGAACAAATTCTTTCATAGCCAAAACTGCTTAAATTTTTTAAGGTAAGATGTTTTTCTGAAAAATTTTAACATGTAATAAATATTTACAATATATTAAAAACATACTTTCTTTATACATGTCATAAACAGTATTTCGAACTTCCATTTTAGTTGCTTCTGCTAAGTCCTTAGTTTTTGGCTTCTTACAAGACCTTTTTTTGCTAGGAGACGATAAGACTGGATTCTGAATGTTACGATGTTTAATAGTGTAGACCGTTCTACTAGAAATATTAAGCTACCCTCTAAAATAAAACTTATTTCATAATACCGCCTTATCTAACTGATTATGTGAATTACCTCATGAACGCGGTCGATGGACATAAATGGTCCACCATTCTCCTTTACCCGTTAATAGGCTGTAAGATTTAATACAAGCTGTTTCGCTTGAGAACCAAGAGGTTTACTTGGCATCTAAGAAATATTCTGTAAAATAAATAGGTTAGAAATGTCAAAGTAATAATCAAACAATTTCGTACTTATTGCCATTAATTGATATTACTATTTATTATCAGTATTGTTCTCAAAAAACCAGATTTTGTAATTTTTGATAAACTAAATATTCAAATTGGAAGAATGCTTAACCTAGAAGTCAGAATACCGGAAACAAAGTCAATAAACAACAATATTGAAATAATTTGACAAGTCGAATATCATAAGACTATCTCCTAGACAACCTATGCTTTTTATTTAATATAATATTTCAAAGACGTACGTCTTAACTCAAAATGACAAACGTCTGTAGTATTACAGCTCGTGTTCATGTGTGTTAGAAAGAGATAAAGTACAATTTGCGGTTCACACTTGGGCAGTACGAACTGAAAACTTATACTTTATGAACTGTATATGAATAATTATATATATAACAATATGAAGGTTTTAGATATGAATAAAAGTAAAATTCTGGTTTTTATTTTATTAATAGATTAGTTTTTATCAAATAATATTAACTACTTCGACTTTGTTGTTGAATATAGATAGAAGTGAACCTTTTATCCTATGATTTCTGCAGTTGTCCGGAAAAAGAGCGAGATGATCGGGAAATAGTTTTCTTTTTCTAAGTTATGTCCTTCTATTGGTTTCAAAGCTAATTCTAAATCTACTGCTAAGTTATTAATATCATTTTTATTATTAATATCCGAATTGTATTTCAAACCTTTTTGTACCTAATAAAATAGCAGATAACATAAAATTTTATCCAAAACTAATAAATCTCACCACAACACAGTTTTCAAAGTCAGAAACGAAATTATTGGAAAAGGGTTTGAAATACAATCCAGATATTAATAATAAAAATGATATTAATAACTTAGCAGAAAAAGAAAAAATAAAGAAAATAATAGTAACAGAATATAAAAAATTAGAAAAGAATAATAAAAATATAGATGAAAACCGCATCATAAAAACTATAAAAAAGAAATTAATTGATAACAACCTAGTAATTACAAAAGCAGATAAAGGAAATACAGTCACGATATTAGAAGGATCTAAATACAATGATAAAATTTATGAATTACTCAACACAAATGATATTCAAAAAATTAAAAAACAACCCCACTAATAAATACCAAACCAAAATAAGACAGCTATTAAATAATAACGGTAATCTGAAAAACAAAAACTTAACAGTAATGAACCCGAGTATCCCAAGGTTATATGGCCAACCGAAATTACATAAAAATAACACCCGAATGAGACCTGTAGTATCATATGTAAATGCACCCTCATATAAACTATGTAAATATTTAAGTAAAACATTACCGGAAAAATTAAAGTTCAAATCCGATTATGCAATAAAAAAACACTATTGAATTAACCAATAAATTAAAAGAAATCACATTACCAAATAACGCGAAATGAGTATCCTTTGATATCAAAAGCCTATTCACTTCAATACCAATACAAGAGATAAAAGACATAATAGAAAACCAAATTAATGATAATATTTCAGACAACATAGAGAAAACACAATTAATAGAGTTATTAAAGTTAATCCTAGATCAAAATTACTTCAAATTTAATAATGATATATATTCACAAGTAGAAAGATTACCTATGGGAAATCCTCTCAGCCCAATATTGGCTAACATTTATATGCATAACTTCGAAATAGGTCTATTTAACAGAAATAACAACCTAATCAAACAAATCCTTTTCTGGGCCAGGTACGTCGATGATATAATTTGCATCTGGACAGGTACAGACAGACAACTAACAGAATTCTTGAAATTATTAAACTCATTAAACCCCAAAATACAACTCACAATAGAAAAAGAAGAAAATAACAAATTAAATTTTTTAGATATTTCCATATACAGAAACAATAACAATCTATCATATAAAATTTACAGAAAACCAACATTTGCAGATAATATAATACATGCGGAAGCGAAACAAGATACTAAAATAAAAATGTCAACATTCCATAGTTATATACATAGAGCAACTCACATACCATTGAATACTGATGCTTTTAAAGAAGAAATAATATATATTAAAAAAATAGCAGAAAATAATGGATACAATCCCAACATAGTAGACAAAATATTAAACCGAAAAGAACAAAAGAATATTCAGAAAAAATTCTTATATCAGGAAATAAAAGAAAATAAACCCATTTGGCACGCAATTACATATATTCCTCAAATCACAGACAAAATAAACAAAATATTATGAAAATTAGATATTCAAATCATATGTAGCAAGAAAACAAAATTAGGTACAATGTTAAATAATAACAAAGATAAAATAGAACATATAGCAAAATCAGGAGTATGCACAATAAAATGTAATGACTGTGAAGCTATATATATATATATAGGACAAAATGGTAGATCCATTAAAAAACGCATATCCGAACACATAAGAGACGTAAAATATAGTATTAAAAACACAGGTTTTTCGACACACTGTATCGAACAAAGCCATTTGCCTGATATTAATAGCTCCACCGTGTTACATAACGTAATAAAAAGTAGAAGACTAGACTTATTAGAAATACTAGAAATTAAAAAAGCACAAAAACAAAATATAATAATTACTAGAGCTGAGGATGTTTGCGGTACGGCAGGACCGTATGTAGTGCATCCCCACATTTAACTATTTATCTAAATATTCTCTGAAATGATTTGCCGGATCTCATAAATTAATAGAGTGATATTTTAGTATGCACTGGATATTGTTATTATACAAAATCATAATAGCCATTTGTATTTATGGATCATAAATAATAATACGCATGTATTTGTATTTGGTTGTGAATTCAATTTAAACTTAAAACGAATCGTAATATTTTAACGACAAGCCGTCCTTACAATACATGCATTCGAGACAAAGTGTGCAACTCTACGAATAACTTCCATAATTGATCGAAAATGGACATTTTGGAGCTGAAGTAAAGCCCCTATTCTTAAAAAATTTTATTACTGTCGTTAAGAACTATTATTATAAACAACAAAGGCCTTTTATTAGTGTTGAAGTTTTAGTTTCATTGAATTTCAATGTTGTAAGTAGTCAATTGTAAAGTGTTCATTCACAATATTCTAAAACAAGGTGTAAATTTAACTAAAATCCAGAAAAACACATTCTGATAATATATTACTAGATTAGAAGCTGTGTTTATTACTATTTATTATATTATTTTTATAACCAAATGCAATAAAAGCTACGAAAACAAAAGAAACCTCGATTTATTAAAATCTTGTCACACAGCCTTTCAAAGCCTGGCAGCACATATTTTGCATATATTTTATATATACTACCTACTTGAACTAGGTGAATGAAGTTAGAAGTTATAACTTATAACTTCTAACTTCTAACTTCTAACTTCATTCACCTAGTTCAAGTAGGTAGTATATATAAAATATATGCAAAATATGTGCTGCCAGGCTTTGAAAGGCTGTGTGACAAGATTTTAATAAATCGAGGTTTCTTTTGTTTTCGTAGCTTTTATTGCATTTGGTTATAAAAATAATATAATAAATAGTAATAAACACAGCTTCTAATCTAGTAATATATTATCAGAATGTGTTTTTCTGGATTTTAGTTAAATTTACACCTTGTTTTAGAGTATTGTGAATGAACACTTTACAATTGACTACTTACAACATGGAAATTCAATGAAACTAAAACTTCAACACTAATAAAAGGCCTTTGTTGTTTATAATAATAGTTCTTAACGACAGTAATAAAATTTTCTAAGAGTAGGGGCTTTACTTCAGCTCCAAAATGTCCATTTTCGATCAATTATGGAAGTTATTCGTAGAGTTGGACACTTTGTCTCGAATGCATGTATTGTAAGGACGGCTTGTCGTTAAAATATTACGATTCGTTTTAAGTTTAAATTGAATTCACAACCAAATACAAATACATGCGTATTATTATTTATGATCCATAAATACAAATGGCTATTATGATTTTGTATAATAACAATATCCAGTGCATACTAAAATATCACTCTATTAATTTATGAGATCCGGCAAATCATTTCAGAGAATATTTAGATAAATAGTTAAATGTGGGGATGCACTACATACGGTCCTGCCTTACCGCAAACATCCTCAGCTCTAATAATTACAAATACACAGTTAGAATTTATTAACACCCCCATAATAGACACGATTGTAAATATGTCTTAACCATCACCCCAGCACTAAAAAATAGGTATAAAAGTTACAAGGGGCACGTATTGTAAGTTAGTTTTAAGATCCTCTTTGACAATGGCATAACAACCGAAACATATGTTAGAAATATATCTAATAAAAAATTGTGAAATAGCCAAGTGTGTTTTTTTTGTACTAAATTTGTTAATTACAAAATGTTTCACCAAGAAGTATCTGCTACGTCAATTAATGAAATTATAACTTCAGTGCTACGTTTTATGGCAGTATTAATTTGAACACCGGAAGAATTTTTTAAATGACATTTTCTACAAATACTTTTTACAAAATGAAGAAAAAAGGCACTTACCTCCAAAGATGTGATTACATAGAAGTTGGACAATAAAACAAACTATGCCCGATATAAATTTGAGGAAAAAAGCTTTCATGGAGTAATACTTACTACATGCCGCATTACACAAAAAAGTCTCTCAACGTACGGAACGACCAAAGTTTCACAAAATTAACGCTATAACTCAAATAAAAATGATATCCTATTTTCTAAAATCGAGAAGTGGAAAGTCAACAAAACCTTTCCTATCTGGAGGTCCAAGTGCTTGATTTATAACCCGGCCTAAATTGTAAACCCGGGGAAACTTCGTGGTTCCGTGGTTTATCCTTTTAATAATATTCGTGACCATAAATATAACAGTATTTTCGTTTAGCTTAACGAATCAACTTAAACAGTTAGTAGTGGTACAATGTTTGTATCTCTTTCTTTCGTATCTTCTTTTTATGATTTGCTTTAATATAGTTGAAATTATACAATAACTCTTTTTAACACATCGAATTAATGGAGAAACGTGTACAATATACTGTTAACAAATCTAACTCCGAATTCCCATTTCAAAAATATTTTACGTTTATTTTTGAGTGTATAATTTCTACGACTGAAACACCTGAGGATACGCAAGCCAAGAATTAGCAACTAAACGGTAAAAAGAATAGTTCTAAGAATATTTAATTACGCTAAGAAATAAGTAATCAAACTTCAAGTTTCAAAAATTCTTTTATTGTAAATACCACTACAATATTGTTTCGCCATACAATGGCTTCATCAGGTGGATGAAATACTGAATATGTACAATACAAGTTTGAATATTTATGTGAAAATTATTGGGGAAATGGTGGTGGAAAAATTTTTACAATCTTAAATTTAATAGAGGGGAGTTGTTTAAATCTAGTTGGTCATTTAAAGCTAATCCTAAACTATTGTATTTATTAATTTCTAAGTTTTCTAACAGGTTAAGTTTTTTACTTTTTTCTTGAATGTGTAAAATTTTGAAATCTATATTAAATCTATGATTGATATCTATACAATGACTTGCGAAAGTTGAATCTGTTTTCTTTTCTTTAAGGCTTCTCTCGTGTTCTTTCATCCTAATTTTGAATGTCCTCCCCGTTTGTCCTATGTATACCTTATTACAATCTTCGCATGTTAACTTATATACACCAGAGTTTGATTCTTTGTCTATTTTATCTTTGTTGTTTTTAATAATGTTCTGTATAGTATTGTCTGTTTTAAATGATATATGTTCGTTATTAAGTTTTTTAATGAAAGTACCAATTTTTTCCGAAATTTTTCCTAAGTAAGTGATTGAATTATAGGAATTAATTATCTTGTATTTTAATTTTGGATAAACTAAGGAAAGGGTTTTAGATTTTTGTTGGCTATTTAGGATGTTATTGACAATATTTATAGAGTAACCATTGTTTAATGCTATTGTGTACATTGTATTTAGTTCAAGGTCGAAATTACTTTTACTCATAGGTACATGAATTAATCTATATACCATTGATTGGTATGCTGATAATTTGTGTGTTATAGGATGAAAAGAATTAGCGTGTATTGTGGTATCTGTATCTGTTGGTTTATGGTATATAGCGAACTCGTGTTTATTAGTTTTGTGTGATATGGTTAAATCTAGAAAATTAATGCTTTTATTTATTTCTGTTTCTATAGTAAAATTTATTTTGGGGTGAATAGTGACGATATAATTATGTAAAGTTTTTAATTGTCCAACTGAACCGCTAAAGCAAATTAATATGTCATCAACATACCTAAACCAATATACACAATTACCAAACAAGGGATGTGTACTAATTATAGTTTCTAAATTATTCATGAAGATATCCGCTAATAAGGGGTTTAGTGGGTTCCCATTGCTAGACCCTCTGTTTGTTTATAAAATTTCTATTTAAATTGAAAATAATACAATAAAAGAATTTTTGAAACTAGAAGTTTAATTACTTATTTCTTAGCGTTATAATGAAGTTTCAACAAGTATCTCCTTCGTCAATTAACTATTTAATATTTAATTAACTTGAATTTTTAAACAACACATCTTTAGTGAGGTAACTTTAGTGAGGTATTTGGTAACATCAAAAATATTATAAAGAACTGCATGTTATACACACGTTCCGTCCTGTTGTAGACTCGTCAGTGCATGATGCATGGATAAACAAACTTGACACCTCCCTTACCGTATACAGTCAAGTCATAAAATACAACATCGAAGAAAACACAGCGCCTTTCATTGCCTGTATCAACACAACGTCTGTTACGACTGCGATCATCCAATGGCGGACACTTGCCAAGTCTTACACTTGTCATCAGGATGGTGCCGCCTTTCACGCTCTCTTTTATGTTTTGATTGGATCCTGAGGCACTTGAATTGCACTAAATATAAAGAAGGAATTAATCCACCTATAATAATGCAAGGCGAAATTATGAAAAAGCAAGATAATCCCAATTATAACTCTGATACTAGTGTAGATAAAAGATCACCCAATTCGAATTCATCCTCCACTACAAGCGGTAAAGACAAGAATGGTAATTCTTCTTCGAGAATTTAATAGTGAAAGAAGCTTCGAGAGAATTGAGATGGGAGTGAAATTCGACAAACCTCAAAATGATAATTATATTAGTAACAGAGAAGCTAAAGGTAGAAGAAGAATAACAATAATCCATGCAATGAGTTCATAGAGGCTTTGCCATTACTAAAAAGAAAGTATTTTTCCGAGAAAATCCGAAACAGATTTTTTAAATCTCGAAGGTCTTGCCTGTTAAATATACAGGGTTAGTTAAAAGTATGGAGACGGCGATTTATTGTCGTTAATATTCATTTTAGGGTATTATGTTCAATATAAAAGTTTGTTAGGATATTTTGATCTACATTTGATAATATTTGAATTTTTTTTTCTTCAATTGTTTTTTAGTTACGCCTGTCCGCGCAGTTTTTTTAAATGGGAACTAAATTTTACTCTACCATTCGATAGAGAATTTTTTTCTCTTTACAATAATATTTTTGCTTTTTAAAATTCATTTTAATAACTTTTTTATAAGAAAAGGCCGGTTCATGTGTTTAACAGATGTTCGGTACATCGCAGATAGACAGAAGCGTAGCGATAAACAAACTTGAGCGACATAATTTTATCAGTGGTTATTGTGTACGTCAAATCTTTGACAGAAATAATTCATTTGTGCAATTTGTTGCTGTTAATATTAACAATGGCGAGTTTAAGTGAACATGAACGAATTGAAATACTTATGATGTTGGGTTATGGAGATAGACGCCGAAGTTTACAAGACGTTTGTAATTTATTTAATGATACGCATCCAAATAGAAATCCAATTTCTAAATCCGTTGTTGGTAAAACTTTAAGACGCTCTGAACAAACGGGTAGCGTTAAAGATTTTCCAAGGAGTGGTAGGACTAGAACAGCAAAAAGCGATGATAACAAACTGGATATTTTATTGGCTGTATCTGAATATCCCCATTTATCATCAACCAATCAATTAGCGGCCAATTTCAATATTTCACAGTCATCAATCGTGTCATTTTTAAAAAGTGAAAAGTATAAACCTTATAAGGTTTATATATGCTGAACCTGATTCCGAGTAAGTAAAAACTGTACACGCGATACAATTGGGGTATATAGAGTCAATTAAATCAAAAAACTGCATGTGGACCGTTATTTTAAATAATTCATTTAATTAGTCACGAATACACGATTAAAGTTTATCTCAGGCCAGATATTAGAGACTGATGAAGAGGAAGTAGAGTTACCTGAATACTCTCGAAATATATGTGCCATTTAAACTTTATAATTAAAAACGTTCACCAATAGGCGTGGAAAAAAAAATACTTATACATGTGATGATAAACATCCTATTCTGTAGGAACTCGTTTCCACTTAAATAGACGCTGAATGGCACAATCGCATTGTAAGAAGATACCACTAGAAGCCAGTGATTCACATTTCAGAGAGATATAAGTTTTGAGTACTAATCTTCAGCATTAGGAAGGCAAATACCCGCTTTTGCGAGTGAAATCCTCACAAGTCATTGTTTGCGAGATAGATTTAAATCGGAATCAATTGATCAATTTTCAAATTTCTTAATATCTGGTACTCTTCGATGAGGATACTCCATAGCATATGTTCTTGATGCTAAAAGTGGATTTCTATACCTAGCGCCAAGAACAAATACCATGTCTATTAGCTCGTCTTTCGAAAAATTCATTCTAAAGAAACACAACTATAAACTATTACGGCATGTAAATAAAAAATAATGACAACAAAATGATATAACTAACAACAAGATAACAACTAATAATGAACAAACGGAAATTGATAATTAACTAGTCGAACTTAAATTATAACAATTAAACGCGATTACAGCAAAGAAGAACTATAGAAAAACACTTTATACGGAAATTTGAAGTAGATATTTGACGTTTGGTTACACAACAATTTTTGCTTAAAATCATTTCATGGCCAACCAACCAACTATTAGATGCAGCACCGCATATTGAATATTATAAACATAGGTATATCCCATTAAAGGGTTATAACTTCGAAAATACTAGAAATAAGTACTATGTTATTGGTACCATTTTAACGGCAATTTTACAAGGAATTTGCTGACTAATAAAAAAATTATAGGTTCAATTTAAAAAAAAAAGAGAAAATAGCCTTTAAACTTTGGCACGACATATTTAACACTCTGTATATGTTGTCACGTTGTTCCCCTCAAAACATATAACCTGTTAGTCCATAAATTGGTAACAAAAGAGTTACGTGAGTCACTGCACCCATTTTCAGGCTAAGACTTAAAATACTAGATGCTGCAACTTTAAAGATTTTAACAAAATTTGCAATAAAACCAAAACTAACAGTTGTAAGTGCACATTGTCATATATCGTTGCTAAGATAATTTGGGTGGGTATCATCATAATAACAAGAATGTATAGCAATCTATTAAAAAAAAAATTGAAAGTGGTTGCGGAAATTTGGAACACCCTGTAAATATATAAATAAAAACAGAAAATGCACTGTAGCATACTACATGTGTACGTAAAATTTCATTGCTACAACTTTATTAGTTTTCATGCTAAGCTCCGCCGACACACTATTGCCGCATCCGGTATATTAAAACGAAGCCACACAGTAATATGCCTTACCATTTTTTTTTCAAGGCTCTGTCACCCTAAATACCGAAACCGCTATGTACTTATGCATATCAGTTCGATACTTAAGTTCGTAACATTTTGATTTGTTCTGAATTGCAGAAGGAATTAAGTTATGGGACAATTGGAAAATTGTGATGTAACTCCATAAGTATGAAAAGAAATTATGGAGAAATGTAAAGGGTTATTAATGTGATGCGTGCTTTTTTCTTGTTCATGGGTGGCTTGATAAAAATTCGCCCTTGAAGAATATAAAAAAAGCTCTCTAACAATATCGTAATATCACAAACAATACTTGGGTAGGTAAGTACATATTTGTTATAGATTATTAAAATTTACAACTTCGCAGGGACATTTTACTATCGGAAATCCGCAGAATGGAAAGAACAGCGTGGCATTATGTATATTTACAGAGAAAAAAAGCGTAAGACGCCAGGAGATCTATCAATGAACAACATATAAGTTCGTGACACCAGATAGCGCATAAATATCAAATATAGTTTAAGTGAAATGTTTGTACCGCCGATGTATTGTTGAACGCAAAACGCTGAATGATGAACATACACTTGATGTAGGTTTGGCAGTTATGATATTCCTTTTCGTGTTGAATTTCGTTATTTATGTCGATTTGCATTTCAATCGCAGTAAGGAAATATCGTACGGTAGAAACTTTCTTTTGTTAAAAATGACAGTGAGGAAATTCAGTTTTCCAAAAAAAGCCTGTATAATAAACTGTAAGAAAATGCGTTTTTATCACTTATAATATAGTTCCTACGACACTCTACACGCATTTGAAATGTTCATTAGAATTCCTATTATACATATCGTTTTAATTTAGTTATTAAGTAATTGCGTACGACTTATCTTTTGTTAGCTTCTTACTAAGTCGATTTATTATCGAGCTATTATCTCTACATATCGAAATTATATTGACCTCATATTAATATCGACGTATTAGCATAGACACGCTTTAAATTACTATTGTCAACGTCATCTAAATCATGATGTTCGATTTCGTTTGAAAGCTTTTTCGAAAAGAAATATTTTAATAGTATTTGTTTCATCCACATCGCAACTCTTTACCTCGCGTCTTTAA
The DNA here is from genome assembly GCA_935421215.2 of Melolontha melolontha. Classification (NCBI taxonomy): domain Eukaryota; kingdom Metazoa; phylum Arthropoda; class Insecta; order Coleoptera; family Scarabaeidae; genus Melolontha; species Melolontha melolontha. Next base: position 170,931,539 of record OW285238.1, read on the forward strand.
TTAGTTTTTATTTTTTAATTTATTATCCAGCTATTATCTCTAAATATCTAAATTATACTGACCTCGTATTAATATCGACATATTTTCATAGCCACACTTTAAATTACTATTGTCAACGTCATCTCAATCATATGATGTTTGATTTCGTTTGAAAACTTTTTTCGCAAGAAATATTTTAATAGTATTTGTTTCATCGACATCGCAACTCTTTACCTCGCGTCTTTAATTAGTCAATTAATTCTAAGCTTCAACCATTCTCAGAATTGGGTCGTATAACAAACATTGTTTTCAACAACCTGTGCTCTACAACACAAAACGCTCTCTTCCGTTACCGCCTTTCGTAAGATACCCATCTTTCAAGACGTGATGTTCAAGCATCCAAGGGCTGTTCAGCCCTGTTTTGCACATATCCGATCGAGACATGCTCGTAACAAAAAGTAGCTCTGTATCGTTCGATTTTAGGACAACGCTGTTGTGTTTTATTTTATTTAATAAATCGTAATATAATAAAATAAAATAAAACAATAACTTTGTTATACCACTTTATTCACATGTAATAGTCACCGCGGTTTCGATACAATATCATTATCAAACTGCAAAAGTTACAGGCCTACATAGATCTTATAAATTACACAAAAATATATGTGGGTGGTTTATGATGTTATTTAAAATTACTACTATATACTTAACTATTATATACAACATTGGAAAAGAGGTGTATATATAAGATCCAACTGGTCATTCAAAACAATATCTATTGTGTTGTTACCGCTTTTAAAAATTTCTAGTGACTCTAAAAGATTTAATTTACGCCCTTTCTCGGCCAAATGCAATATTTTATGATGACCAAATGTATGCCTTTCTGTAATAAGATGGTTTGCGAATGTTGAATCTGTCTTCTTTAGTTTATATGACCTCATGTGTTCTTTTACCCGTATAATAAAACTTCGACCAGTCTGACCTATACATACACTTTTACAATAATTACAATATAATTTGTACACTCCTGATTTATTATTGATATCTGTTTTAGGTTTTGCGTTAAAAATGAAATTACTTGTTTTTACATATGGTTTGTAAGCTATACTAACATTACTATTATTTTTTGAAATTATATTTCCAATTTGTTCGCTTATTTTACCGAAGTAAGTTAACGAGACAAATTGTTTCAAATTAGCACTATCTTTATGATATACTAAACTAAGGGCCACTTGTAACTGTTTTTTCTTTAGTATACTGTCAATTACGCTACTTTTATAACTATTGTTTAGCGCTATTTGTTTTATAGTATTGATTTCACGAACAAAAGATTCATTAGACAAAGGAATATTCAATGCTCTATGTATCATAGAATTAAAAAAATTAATGTTTGTGTGTCTTAGGGTGTAGTGAATCTTTGGAAATAATGCAATCAGTGAAAGTAGGTTTACGATATATATCAAATTTTAAACTCTGATCTAATTTGTTTAATTTTAAATCCAGGAAGTTAGTACTGTTATTCTCTTCTATTTCTACTGTAAAATTGATATTCTAATATCTAATATCAAGTCCCTTCAGTTCCTCACAAGCACGTATTTCATGAAGACTAGTTTCTTCCTGTTTTTCACATCTCCTACACCAGAACTCGCTAACCAGCCCAATGGTTTACTTAAATTACGGTCTCCGGTTATCAAGTCGGCAATAGTTTAGTAGTAGAGTTGACCTTCCATTAGCCTCAATTTCCCTTCGTGTTCTATTTCTAGCCATAACCAGATATCCCTTCTAGCGGGATCCTTGGCGCGATCTATCAAGTTAGAGCTCAGTTCTATCCCCTTGCCCTTTGTTTTTGTGAATCGCTTGCCACATAATTTTTTGCAATAGATCACTGATAGTACTAAAAAAAAAATTCTTCATAAATTCGACGAAATCGGAGAAAAGGTGCTGATATAGCGAAGAAGTATTGTTCCGGAATTAAATACGTCCAAGGAGACTCATTCCAAGCGATTCTAGTTAGAAAATTTGACCGTTTACAATTTTGGAGGGAAAACATGAAACATCATCAAGTTTCCGCCAATTTATAGCTGTATTGCCGCGCGTTTTGCAAATAACCAACCAGGAGGCTTCTGTCAAGAGCAATAGGATTGCACCTTGAATAGAAAAAGCGCCAATCGGAACACAGCGATTTAATGGTCAGGTATTTTGAAAAAGAAATAGAAAATTGAAATTAAATCTGCTTTTAAAGTATTTATAAAGTCATTTCTAAATAAAATATCTTTCAATTTATTCTAAATAGAGAATACGAAATCTATCATTTTTTAAATTATTATGTTGTTATACAAAGATTGCTTACTTAATATCGCTTAATCTCAAATGTCCGCATGTCGACAATTCTGACGTAACCTCTAGTACTAATTTTCACGACATTACTTATTTGTGCCTATGTTAATGCATTTCCAGCATTTAAAACCTGGTAAAGATTTTGTGTAGTATTTCTTCACATCTGACGATAGTTATTTACATATTACTTGTGAAGACATTTGAGTTTATTTCTGTTTATTTAATTTTCATATAAGATTCATATGTGTGTGCATTTATTTATTTGTTGATGATATTGACAGTTATTTTTATTAAAGCTTAATTTAATGTTTACCTGGGTGTTTTTTTATTTCTTCTTGAACGACATTCTGTTTGAAACAAACTAAGTAAAATAAATACATTGTTCATTACATCTGAAACGACATTAAAAATTTTGGTAAGTAAAAAAAAGTAAGATTAAGACTGTATAGTGTAGACATACGACACAAGATCCCCCCTGTAGAAGACAGAGCACTCTCATCTTAGTCTGGAGTACTAAAATACAATAATAGTTAAGGAACGATTCTAGAATTATATTTGACCATATTTAAAGAGCCTTAGAACGTATAATTTTTAACGAATTATATTGATAAAGCTGTTTGGATAAACTTTAAACAACTATACGCTTCTCGTATTTTCTATTTTATTTTTATTATTATCAAATTATTATTATTAAATATTTATATTCTGCTCCAACCAGTAGTTATATATATGTATATATATATATATATATATATATATATATATATATATATATGTATATATAAACACAAGGTGTCGCGTATCGTTATGTTCAAATTTCAGGAGTGTAAAGTAGACTTCATTTCAAGTAACAGAAACGCAAAACTTGTATATCCATTTTTATTTGTTTCAAAGTTACAGATCTATAAATGTGATTGTCAGATCATGAAAAAAAATGTAATCCTAAAGTCAATACAAACTATTTTATTTAAAAAAAGTTATACGATTCAATAACAGGCCTGTGATTGATAACGTCGCATAATAAAATGTTATCTAAAAGTATTCAATGCTAATGAGACGACTTTGGAAAATATAAAAAAAATAGAAAATGTTTCTTCTCTTCGTATGTTATAGAAGTACATAAAGCTAATTTAAAGGATCTTTAGATATATATTAAAAAAACACATCACTATATCGTAAAAATATGCGTACGATTAGGTAAGTGGAAGAATTTGCAGCATATAATAGCACTGTCCAGGTGGAATAGAAAATTTATACCCAAGTTTGATGTACATATGTACATCACCGTATACCTTACGGTGATAAAACCCTTCTCTTTTTTGAGATACAATAAACAGCAGCGCACGAAATGGACAAGAACATCAGACCGAACAGTATTTGTTGTAGAGTTGAATCCCTCAGGACTCATTATTCCGTAGTACGTGGGGGGCCCTTTTCACGAAACTTTATACGAACGTTCCGAGTTCGATAGATGGAAAACCCCCGTAATACCCACTACATGATATACATTGGACGAATTAAGTTCTCGCACGGACAAAACGATAATCGATAGTTCTTTTTCAGGTTTTTTCACATCATCGGCGGCCATAAATAATTTCACGTTACGTTTAAATCAATACGTAATTTGCCAGAGATGACTAAATGAGGTCCGGAACAATGGGGTGAATTTGTTTGTTCCTAGCAAATGCAACTGAAGGCTTATTGAAAACAGTACGAGCGTAAATTTGTAGGACAACTAGGAGAATTATACAACCAAATGAATATATACTTGTATCCATTAAAAAAACCTTAAATTTCTTTCTTTCTATTAATTATAAATAGTTAATTATTTCGTGTAATTCGCCGTGATTACTATTCATCAATTAAAAATACACATATTAACGCTTCGACTTAATTACCTTCCTTAGAATAAATTGTTGAGAAGACAAGGTATTTTCTGTAAATAATTTAAACTAATAATACATTAATAATACATATAACGTGTGTACATTTGAAAAGTCAATCTAGGTTACTTCGATATTTTGAGAGAACGAGAGGCAAATATATTAGTATGTGTTTGTTGTTCCGTAAACGTAAATCCAAATGACATTTGATAATGTCAATCACAAATATCAGTTAGTGCATAAAATAATCGTGCGTCGATTCTGGTTTAAATAAATTGCTTCTCAGTTTTAAAATGGCTTTCACTTTAGAACATAAATTTTTTTTAGTCCAGGCTTATTTTCGAAGTGGTAATAAAATTGATGGTTTATGGATCTATTCAGTTCAAGATTGCATGGTAGAATTTCAAGTTGAGTTTCCACATTTTGTAATAGATTATATACAATTTAAGAATACTTTGGATAGAACTTGAAAACTTTTTTCTGAAACTGGTAGTCTCTTAAGAAAATCAGGCAGAGTGAGCAGTTAAGAAACGTACACCTCAAGTTGTCAATCGTGTTGAAGAAATAATGGAAAATTAACCACAAACATCTGTTCGACTTTTGAGTCAACAAATAAACCTTTATGTTGGTACAACTCACAAGTTATTAAAAAAAGATGTGCAACTTTATCCATACCGTGTCACAGCAGTACAAGAATTGTTAGAAATTGATTACCCTCGAAGACTACAGTTTTGTAATTGGTTTGTAAATATGAACAATAATAGAGAACTTTCGCAAAGAGTCATCTTTACTGATGAAGCATGGTTTTATAAAACGGGATACCTAAATTCACAAAATATAAGAATTTGGGGTAGTGAAAATCCACATGTAATTAATGAAGAATCGCTACATCCAGAGAAAATTGGTGTTTAGGCAGCGATAAGCCAAAGGTGAATTATTGGACCAATATTTTTTCAGGGAACCTTAAATGCTCAAAGGTACCGTACGGAAATTTTACATCCATTTGTCAATCAGTTGCATGATCTTAAAAATGCATATTTCCAACAAGACGGAGCACCTTGTCACTGTACTGCAGAATCTTTGGATTATTTAAGAGAATTTTTTGATAGCTTATAATTAGTCGAAATACTGAAATTGCCTGGCCTACACGTTCATGCGATTTAACACCTGGCGACTTCTTTTTGTGGCACTATCTAAAAAATAACATATTTCGAACAACTATATTGAATTTGAATGATATGCTACAGAGAATCGAACAGAAATGCATGGAAATTAATAACAATCCAGTAATGTTGCAGAATATCATCATAAATTTTGAACGGAGGATTTTAAAGTGCATTGATCTTGAAGGACAACATTTTCAACATTTGTTATAGTTTTCAATAAATACCTATTATTTGTTATTTATTTGTATGTATGAAACTGTCAAAATATACGACTTCGTAGGTTAAGTAGTAAATTTTAATTTACGACATACTTCAAAATGTTCTCAGTAAATCACATGCTACTAGATTGACTTTTCAAATGAACACTTGTTATGTTAAATGTTACTTACACATTGTTTTCATCCGTTTTACATTTTATATATTTTAAACATTTTATTGACTATTCTACATATAGAAGTAAACTGAAATTTGCACGACATACAGAATCTGTTTTATTTTAAAAGCGTTTGTGCTTATCCCAGCCAGTAATTTGATACTTAATTTTTGCACGAGTGATTTTAAATAACTAAGTGTTCACATTGAATTAAACTTTATTAATAATATTTTATATTATAGGAAAATATAATTTTGACAAATTTTTTTAATTGTTTAATTGTTTGAATTAATTTTTTTAATGTGAATTCGTTCTAATATTTACCTTGCTTTGTAATTTCCTTCCGTTTTTAGTACTTTAACTTCTTTGTAATTGAATGTATGACTATTTTTGTTTTCGTGATTTTTTAAAGTTGCGATGTTTTTTGCTTATTTGTCACCATTGATTCTGCCTTTTAAATGTTGTTCTGTTTGACCTATATAAACGCGATTGCAATGATTTCATGGTATGCTCTAAATTACGTGTGATTTTTAAATTCCACTAAAACAAAAGTAAAAGCAGCTATTCCAACTGAAAAAAAATTAAATTAATTTTCTTCGTCGTGTAAACTTTGTGTACGTGTAAATGGTGGACACTTTCAACAATTTCTATGGCATCTTTACTATTTTTTTCCGTGTTTTAGTAACATAGTTTTTTTTTTTACTGTTACTTTGAATTATTAAAATCTAAGTTTCACAAAAACCATGACAGTAATCGAGTCTTACAAAGAGTACCTTTTCTATAGTAAATAAGCAGCACAATCTAAATTTTATATTTAAACTCCTCTCCATCCATTGGTGTAGAAATTTGAAATGCGCAATTATTAAAAAAACCAAGTTCTACGCCTATGGAATTATGTTACTAAAAACTATGTAAATGTACCAAATTTCAGTAAAATCGCTTGAGCCGTTTTATATTTATAATAAAAAAGCGTGTAACATCAACGCCGTATAGCGGCCAAACTAAGCAACTTTGTACTAAGGTAAGTTGTTTTAAATCGGCTCATTTTGGTCCAAGGAATATGTGACAGGTTTTTGTAAAGACCTTTTACAGACACCTTGTATATATATATATATATATATATATATATATATATATATATACAGGCTGATTCATTTTCGGCCCTCACCATGGGGATCTCGCTTATTATTGGAGATAGAGTATAGGTTTAAATTTGGCAAAGTTGCTAAATTCTGTGTTTGTTATAAATCCGTAATGAAAATAGACCTGTGATAAATGACCTTCGTTATTAAAAAAAAAACGCGAAAACCCCATTTTCTTCTTTTACCTGTAGCACCGACATTTGGCCTTGTAGAGAAAATATAAAAACACATCCTTGTGGCCATTTCTAAACCTCTATCCAGTGGTGTACTCTAAATTTTTATACGACGTTTCGTTTCTTTCTGGCCATCATCAACTATCTAATTTCTTATAGGCGCCATATTGGATTTAGACATCTTCAGAAAGAGTTTTTTTTTTTTATTTCAACCATGTACGACACGCTGACTAAAGTTTTGACATTAGGTTTTATTTGAAAGAATAAATTATAAGATTAAATAAGGTAGCCTTGGAATTTCAATCTGTCAAACATTTCATTTATTGTTCATTAATAATACAAAAATGTCATACACTAACGAAGAGAATCGAGATATGATAAGTATTTTTTATTCTTCGAACCGAAATTCAACAGTAGCGAGTACAAGACATCTACAATTATATCCAGAACGACAACAGCCTCATCGTACCATTTTTCTAGATCTCGACAGAAATTTGGTCGGGAATGGATCGTTTACTAAGCCGCGTAATGGTCAAGACAACAGGAATTTAAATGAAAATCGACAAGATATTTTACAAATGGTAAATTAAAAGCGTGTTTTCAAATTTCATGTTAATCTTGTATTTTTATAGATAAATAATAATCCATCAATTTCTACACGCGAAGTAGCGTCAGAATTAAATTTGTGCCAGTCCAGAGTTTGGAGAACTTTACTTAAAAGTAGGTTTAAACCATACAGGATCCATGTTAGTCACTCTTTACTGCCTGGAGATAATTTGAGAAGGCTAGAATATTGTAATTGGTTAATGGGAAGGATAGAAAATGACGAAAATTTTTTAAGCAAAATCATCTGGTCAGATGAAACAAAATTTACAAATTCTGGAATGTTCAACAGAAATACGGAGCACTATTGGGCAGTACAAAATCCCCGACAAACAGGGCTAGAAGACCACAACATCGTTTTGGAATAAACGTTTGGATGAGTATTTTGGCAAATCGTCTCTTAGGACCAGTTATGTATGAAGAACATTTAAATGGAGAAAGATATTTAAACATTTTACGTACATACGTATCTGACTATCTTGACGACAATATCCCATTAAATCAATTACAATATTTATGGTGGCAACAAGATGGCGCACCAGCACACAATGCAGCTGTTGTTAGAAATTTCTTAAACCAAGAGTTTGCAAACCGTTGGATTGGAAATAGGGGAGTTGTTGAATGGCCTGCGAGATCACCTGATTTAAGTCCGCTAGATTTTTTTTTATGGGGATATGTTAAAAATAATATTTATAAATTAGATGCGCCACAAAACATTGAAGAATTACGAGACAGACTTCAGAATGCCTTCGATGTAGTTCCTTGCTGAACTATACAAAGGGCAGTACAAAATGCCAGAAGGCGTGCCCAATTGTGCATTACCGAAGATGGCCAGATAATTTAACATTTACTGTTATTGTTTATTGTTTACTTTTCTATGTATTTTTATTAATGTTTTTGTTATCTTGTACTCGCTACTGTTGAATTTCGTTTCGAAGAATAAAAAATACTTATCATATCTCGTTTCTCTTCGTTAGTGTATGACATTTTTGTATTATTAATGAACAATAAATGAAATGTTTGACAGATTGAAATTCCAAAGGCTACCTTATTTAATCTTATAATTTATTCTTTCAAATAAAACCTAATGTCAAAAGCTATAGTCAGCATGTGGTACATGGTTGAAATCAGAAAAAAACTCTTTCTGAAGATGTCTAAATCCAATATGACGCCTATAAGAAATTAGATAGTTGATGATGGCCAGAAAGAAACGAAACGTCATATAAAAATTTACACCACTGGATAGAGGTTTAGAAATAGCAACAACGATGTGTTTTTATATTTTCTCTACAAGGCCAAATGTCGGTGCTACAGGTAAAAGAAGAAAATGGGGTTTTCGCGTTTTTTTTAAAATAACGAAGGTCATTTGTCACAGGTCTATTTTCTTTACGGATTTATAACAAACACAAAATTTAACAACTTTGCCAAATAGAGATTCCATGGTGAGGGCCGAAAATGAATCAGCCTGTATATACATACAGGCTCTTTGATATTTTTTTTCTAATTTTGCTTTTATATTTTACACAATATAACATTATTTATGTTTTCGAAGTACACATTTATAACCTAGCGTAGTTACAAAAAAAACTATAGAGTTTGTTTTTCGTGTGAATCCAGGCAAGCAAGTATGTATTACAAAAAGAATCCAAAAGTAATTACCCTTTGACATTGATCTCTATTAACGGGATATTAAGCGCATCAGGGTATGTGTAACATAGTAGTTCGACGTGACCTATTGTCCGTAAGTAACAAATTACAATAGTTGCTATTTACATAGCCCTCAGCTCTCCATGTTTGCACTCTTGTGTGTATATAAGAGACTCGTTTGCTGTGTTCACAGCTTTGATTGCACTTCCCTTTCAGGAACTGTTATCACTGCAGTTATTAAAGCTTCAGGCATACTTGTGGTATTTATTTGAGTATTTTTCGATTTGATGTATTTTCAATTTTATTGTTGTAAAGTTCAAAGTTCAAAAGCAACGGCGTTGTAAATAAAATATCGTTCAAAATTCATCTAAATAATATGAAAACAAATTTCTTAAGTTTAGATGCAAATTTAAAAAAAATTAAATCTTAAGTATCGAAAATATAAAAGAAATACTTCAAATGTGAAACATAAATTTGCGGTAATTATTACTTCGATATATTAAAATGAAAAGAAATATTTAAATTATTAAATTTTATTGACAGAAAAACGAGCCTTGTGCCATCTAGTGGAAAGCGTATTATATAGAGTATGTTGTAGAACTCTTTCCAAACAATATAGGTACCGTTTTAGTCGACTCCATCAAAGTTCAGCTAACAAACACTAGATGTCGCCACGTTAATATAAAATTTTATTCTTTTATTATTTCATTAGATTTTTCTTCAGAGCATATAGTAATAATATTTTTATTTCAGTTTAAAATTTAAATTGAAATGGAAAGCAAATATTTAATATTTGCTTAAATTAAATTATGAACTGATTAACATTTATTTGATACAAATTTGGTATAACGGCTGACTATAAATAAATTTTATTTATTAAGATGGTAACTTTATATCGACAGGCCTCATTTTTAAGTTAAAATTTGTAAACAAATTGTCAAAGTAAACGTCAAATAAGCAAATAAATAAAGCAATTTGTTGTTTTTACTTTCAAAATAATCTTTACTGTTGAACAAAATACGTTTATACTGTAACGGACAATTTTGAAAGCGATTTGAGGTTATTTCGAGTGTCCACTGACAAGTATGTATCAAAGTTTGGTTAAGTTGGCTAGCACTGTACTTGAATTCAACCGCGCGGTAACCACTTTTGACGTAAATATAAAAATTATTTGATAAAATTAAGCACGATACGCTTACTTTTCGAAATGTTTATTGCCAATATTTGCTAACTACAATTATTTAAGAAAAATGGGATAGGTTGTGTTGCGTTCTAAACAAAATATTGCACCATATCGTTTAACATGTAGTAGCCAAATTTTAAAGTGTTTTATTTCTTAAAAAATACCATTTTCTCAAAGTTAAGTATAAGCAAGAGCTAATTAAGTTGGCGCGAGGAGGGGGTGCGCAGAAGCCGTTTTTAAAAACGTCTACCCCCACTACTCAAGTAATTCTCAGAATGCATTTGTCATTGACGTTTGACGGAACATAATGTCTTTGCTAGGGGATCATAAAGTGATACACGCTCAGAGGTTAGAATTATCTGACATTTGATGTAAAACCAAATTCAAATCTCCCCACTACTTCTAATCCTGCACGAACTTAGCCCTCCTCGCGCCAACTTAATTGGCGTTTGCTATACAGTTCTGTTCAATAAAATTGACTACAAGTTTTATGATTAATTTTTGTAATATTTTAGTTGTGCAAATTGCTTTCTTAGCAACTTTTATCAATAAAGGTTCATAATTTAACTTTGACAGATATTTATAGAAAATTCTTTCAATGGAGACTGTGGTTAAATAAAAATTAAAAAAAGGTATATAACCCCTTACCACAATTATTAGTCGTATCCTAAATACGTATTTCGATAACTAAGTTGTCATCATCAGTAGGTAAAAACTACTAATTAAAAGTCGCACATGGGGAACAGTAAAGTAAGAAAAACGCTTCCGCACAACTACTATACACTGCATCCCCGTAAAGACTAAATATAACATGCCAATCTAAGCTACGAGACAAACACTTGCCTCTTAAGGAAAAGGTCTAAACATGTGTTAAATTGTCGAACAAAGGAACGGCAGACATTCATCTCTAAGGGAGGCGCCACTAAATTCGATTTTTAAAAACTACGATGACCCACTATTAAACTTAAATGAAACACCTTATATTTTCACCTTATATTTGTGAAAATATAAGGTGTTTCATTTAAGTTTAATATTGGGTCATCGTAGTTTTTAAAAATCGAATTTAGTGGCGCCTCCCTTAGAGATGAATGTCTGCCGTTACTTTGTTCGACAATTTAACACATGTCTAGACCTTTTCCTTAGGAGGCAAGTGTTTGTCTCGTAGTTTAGATTGGCATGTTATATTTAGTCTTTACGGGGATGCAGTGTATAGTAGTTGTGCGGAAGCGTTTTTTTTTACTTTACTGTGCCACTTTTAATTAGTAGTTTTTACCTACTGATGATGACAACTTAGTTGTCGAAATACGTATTTAGGATACGACTAATAATTGTGGTAAGGGGTTATATACCTTTTTTAAAAAGATATTTATAAATTACGCAAATGAAAAATGCAAATATTAATAAATCATAGTATAAAATAGTATTATTAAGAAGTTATTATTATCAATACTTTTAATCGAAAGATCACTAAATTGGAAACTTTTATTGAAAATATAAAACTTATGCAACTATTATGAAATTATAAGATAATATAAAACAAATCTGAACAAAACAATAAAATAAATAAAAAAAAGAAGCGAAGCATATTTAATACTTCGTCATAATGCCATTCCGTTCAATTATCAAATTTAATATACAGGAGGAGAATATTTGTAATTTAATTATCAAAAATTATATCTCGCAAGTGGTGGCCATTTTCTGCTTCGCATATTCGTGCTCTTTCCAAAACATTTTCCATAACCTTTCGCAAAACTTCAGGTGTTATGTTGTTGATTTCGTCGTGTATATTATTTTTTAATTGCTGTATGGTTCGAGGCTTATTAATATAGACTTTTCCTTTCAAATAACCCCAAAGAAAACAGTCTGAAGCGGTTAAATCCGGTGAACGCGGAGGCCAATTAAAATCGCTTGTACGGGAAATAATTTGTTCACCAAAGATGTCGCGTAAAAGAGCCATTGTGTCCCTCGCAGTGTGCGCTGTGGCTCCATCCTGTTGGAACCATACTTGCGGATGGTTTTCCACGGCTGGCCTTAAAAAATTTTCCAACATTGTCCGATATCTAACACCAGTGATGGAAACGGCGACACCGTGTTCATTTTCAAAAAAATATGGGCCAATTATCCTTTCCGACGAAACACCTCACCAAACGGTACACTTAAGTGCGTGTAATTCTCGCTGTTGAACTACTCTTGGATTTTCCGTAGCCCATATCCTGCAGTTTTGCCTATTAACGAACCCATTTAATTGGAAATGGGCTTCGTCGCTCATAATTAAATTATGAATAAAATCATGATTTTCTTCTGCTCTTTGACGAAAATAAATTGCATAATCAAGTCGTTGCTGGTAATCTGTCGGTTTCAATTGTTGGACAAGCTGAATTTTGTATGGAAACATTCTTATTGTATGCAAAATTCTCTGCAGCGACCCTCTTGAGAGGCCAAGTTGTGTCTCACGTCTCCTGGTTGATGTTTCTCCATCTTCCCGAATACTCTCCTGTACCCGTTCAATATTGTCATCCGTGTGCACCGTTCGTCGTCTGCCGGCACCAGGAAGGTTCTTCACTGCCCCTTGTTCTCGAAAATTTGCAAGCAGACGGTTTATTGTTGACTCTGAGGATCCAACCCGCATATTAAAATAACGACGATATGCACGCTGAGTCAAAACAATGAATCGTTGATTTGAGAAATAAAGTTCAACGATTTTGGCACGTTGTTCAATTGTGTACTGTTCCATTTTAAATTCCCCAAGTCTTCTTTACAAAATACTGAAAAAAAAAAAAAATTATAATAAAAAAGTTATAAGGAATTAAAACCCCTTCGGTCATTTTGGGTCACCTGTATTTGGGTTGGAACAAATTAACTCTAACATAATTCTCATCTTCAGCTAGTTCTTCCCAAACATTTTGAATTATATCCCATAAAGTCTCTGAACTTTGTACACGAAAATATATTTTGTATATTAATTTTGTCATTTTTCCCAAAAAATTTTCAATAGGATTTATATCAGAGCTACTTTTAGGCCAAGGTAGTACTTCAATATTTTTATTTTGAAACAATTCACGCACGACAAACGCAGAACTGGACAATTGTCCTACTGAAAAATGAAATTATTGTTCGGAAACAATTGTACTACCGAAGACATCACATTATCCAGTATCCAAAAGCAATTTTCAGCATTAAAACATCCATTGATTTTCCAACATATGCCCAACATATTCTATTATAATTGATCCATCCCCATACATTTATTCTAAATCTTCCAGATTTTTGAACACATTGCACATATTTTTCATCGAACCTTGAATTTTGCGGTCTATACACTCCGTATGTCAATTAAAAATTTTTTCGTCTGTAAATATTACCTGTTTCCAAAATTGTAAATTTCTATAAATATAATTGAATGAAAATATAACACGGGTACTTTCTTCAGACAATATTTGTTTTTTGGCGGTCACTCTATTTTGAACGTCGGATAATTTAATTCTTCTGCATGTCGTTGATTTAGAACCAGAAAAATCTGTAATAATTTTAGCAACTCGAGCAGATTCGAATGGATTTTGCCTTCTTCATTTCTAGAGATTTTAGAGTAAGCAGATCCTACTTTCCTTTTAATAGTCATATCTTGTTCCCAGTGTTTTTTAAATTTTAACGACTGTTTTAAAAAGTTCATTTCTAAAATTACTTTTCTAATACCTACTTCCCTCTTCTATTTTACAAATAATTTTCACCGTTTCATCCTCATTTAAATGGCGCGGCGTTTTGATAAGACGCAGTTTAAAGTAATTTATCTTTGACAGATAACTTCAATATAAAAAACGACAAATGTCATACCCAGTCTACTTTAATGTATAACAAGTTTATTATAGTTAATTTTATTGCCCAAAACTGTACATTTATGTTTGAATTAAGATGTGAACAACTTGTGGCTAAAATAAATTTTTGATGCAAAAACAGCAGAGCTTAAAAGCTAAACCAAAATATAATATGGTTACGCATACTTTTCCATTTTATTTGAAATGGTTTCATATTACTAATAAGTTAAGAACTAATGAAATATCTGTCGCATTTTATTCACCGCTATTTTGCCGACAATATTGTGTGTGTATTAACATGTTTCTACTAATTTAAACAGATCGATAATCGCTGTCACAAAGTACCTACATGCTAAAGTTTACTGCCATTGTTATTTCTTTTTTCTGAAGCTAACGAAAGAAAATTAATACGCAGATGAAAAGCAGTAGAATCCAAGCACATCGAAAGTTTACCTTTTTTAATAGAAATATTATTGTTTATGCAGTTACAAATAGTTGTAGGTACGTGTTTATTAACTTATCCAACACCTCCTAATAATAGACCTATAACTATGGCGATTTTAAATAAATTATGTAGCTTATAACTCACCAGTGAGTTAAAAACATAATTTATCTCACTAGTGAGTTAAAACAAGGTGAAATTTAGATTGCATAGAGACATTCAAACTGCTATAGTATTAACACATTTATATTAATTCTAAAGGGTAAACAATAGCAACTAATTATCATTTACATTAATATTAAAGTTGAATGAAATCCTCTTTGTATCTGACTCTGCATTCAGGTTATTCGAATTTAGAGTTATACTAGAAGACGTATTTGAAGTATCCTGAACATAAATTTGATGACCAGAAGTCGAGGACGTTAGACTGTCTGGACCTTGTATCTTTCTGGCTTTATCAATCTTGTTGGATACTGAATCTTGTATATAACCTTCTGCCACAGTGGACGATTTCCACCCACCATGTCGTTTAACTGTTGTAATATCAGCGCCTGCGTTTGCCAGAAGAGATGCTGACGAACGTCTCAGACTATGTCCTGTATATAATTGAGCTTCTGGTAGGTTCAGGAAAGATGCAACTTTCTGAGGTATCTTAGAAATGGTGTTAATTCCAACTGGCTGGACAGTTAATTTTTCTTTCTTGTAATTTAGGAAGAATCTGCCATGTGGAATACCTTTTGGTCTCATACAGACATATTTTCTGTAGAGGTCAAGAATATCTGTTGTAAATCCTTCTGCCATAACAGTGAAACTTCTAGATACGTTTGTCTTTGTGTCAGGTATCGAAACATACAAGTATCCTCCTTTATCTTCTATATCGTCAACTTGGAGCTTAGTTATTTCATCACAACGACACGCACCTGATATATCCATTATTAAGGCAACCTGCATAGAATACACGAACGAATAATGAATAAATATTTTGAATTAAATATAAGAAAATAAATAATACCTTCATCATCAAATATTTATTGTTAGGAGCCTCATTCAGAAACTTCTCTATATGTAGCCTCTCCAAGATTTTCGCCTTTTTGGACTTGTGGGTTCTTTCCTCACTCTTCAAATAGGAAATCAGTCTTCCGTATTTCGATATGTCACTATTCGTATACACTTTCAAAGTACTTCTTAACATGGAATACTTCGTCCACAATGAAGAAGGTGCTATTTTCCTTCTATAAATATGGAAATACGCCAGCATAACTTCTTCGTTAATTCCAGTGATACTTTGCTGTTTTCTCCATTCTTCAAAATGACGAAATTCTTTGTCGTAATTATCCTACGATTTTTTTGGCAGTAATTTATAACATGCTGCTTGAGCTTCTTTCTTAACTTCTAGCGGAATGAAAACAGCCTCTTGCAACTCTTCCATTACCATCAACTTTTAACTGCAGTATTATTAATCAATCACTAATTTTGTTTGCTTGTTGATTTGCATTATTTATTCTCCATAGTAACTGCATTACTGTATATGAACTTTTTGCATTAGTCGTTTATAATTTAAATTTGAAATGGAACGTCAAATTTATAATTTAAATTTGACATGGAACTTCAAATTTATAAAACATTAAAGCCATTTTGAACGGATCCTAAGAGGTGTTGGATAAAGTTTTGTATTGCACACGTGTGTTAATTACAAATAAGTCACTTGAGAAAACATTTTCTAGCGTGACTTATTTGTAACATAACACACTTGTACAATAAATAACTATAACTTGTTGACTTTTATTGTAATTCTTTTTATAATAAAATTATCCTTATGGGAGTCTATGAAGCATTAAGATATGTGTTTGCATATTTGTAATACTTCTGCAAACATAAATAAACGTTTATAATTGAAACAATTTATTTTCAAATTATGTACAATATTAATTCTAAATTTAAATAAATCGAAAAATGAGCCACTAAGAAGACGGCGTCTTGTTCAGACAAACACCATTGCAAAATAGTTGATAGAATCTGAAACTCATGGTATTTTTAAACATAACCTGGAATTTAATATCCAATGTCATTTTGCAAATTTGAAAAATGTATTTTAGGAGTTACGAAAGCAACTGGTTGTGAAGGTAAGGAAAAATTAATTGATACAAGAATTAATAGTGAAGGAAAAAATTATATTGTAAGTCAGTAGTAATGGCTTTAATCTCTCCTGTATACGATTTTGTAGATGATTGAAATTTACTGGGATGTTATTATAAACTCGACTCCTAGGAGTCTGTCCGCTATTTTCAAAAAAAGTGTGGTCCTATTATGCCTCTGAAGGATATTGCTGCCCAAACAATAACTTTAGGGTTATGTAATGGAATTGTTAAAATCAGGCGCGGCTAGTGATGACGTACTGTTGTGGCACGTACAATGATGCGAGTACTTCTTTGTTTTCGTACATTATTTCCATTTCAACCCTTGTATAAATTGTCCCACTATATTCAAATTTATTCTTTATTTTGTTATTTGTTATTTTTCTATATAATCCCTTGTTTTGTGATAATTAATGGTTTTTAAAATTAATTGGCGAGATTAATCTTTCCCTTTTTGAATTTACGCAGAATTTATGCCTTGACCTAGTTCTACGTGTCTTAATACCCATATGTCCACCGTCTTTTATTAAATGTCCTTCAGTAAATTTGTTTTCTTAGTAAACACCGAAAACACACGAGGTAATCGCATCATTATACGTGCCCCTACACTACGTCATCAGGAGCCGCGTTTGGTTAAAATCAAAATGAATGTTGAATGTTGAATATACGTTGTCGAATCAATCCTCTTTTGACGCTGTTTTACGATTATATACTTGGTACATTTTCCTTTCTTGGAAAACGTTCGTTTTTCTCTCCCGCTTTCTGTATTTAATTCCAATATTTCTTTATTTTCGTACATTATTTCCATTTCCACCCTTGTATAAATCGTCCCACTATATTCAAGTTTATTCTTTATTTTGTTATTTGAAGTTTTTTTTCTATATGATCCCTTGTTTTATGATAATTAATGGTTTTTAAAATTAATTTGCGAGATTAGTTCTTCCCTTTTTGAATTTGAGCGGAATTTATGCCTTGACCTAGTTCTACGTGTCTTAACACCCATATGTCCTCCGTCTTTTGCTAAATGTCCTTCGTTAAATTTGTTTTCTTTGTTTTCGCATTCGTCTTTGTGTTTGGCTCATCTTTATCTATACAAATTTCCCCCAACTATTCGTCGTAGGCATACGAATTCTGATGCATTTTAACTTTTGCTTAATGACACTGGTTTTGTTTTCGTTTTTCGAACGTAAATAACTACTATTGCTTTTTCAAATATTTCTAAATCTAGTTCGCACTTGATATAGACATTTATTGTTATTCGGGTTGAGCTATTTCTGTAATTAATACCAGATATTTTATTTTTAGATTTATTCTTACTTCCAATTAAATTTGACATTACGAAATTCGTATTATAAATAATGAATATATCTCGCAAAATATCAGCAAATCTGAAATAAAACATCAGAGCTAATATATAAAGAATGACTATTGAGTATCCTTTTTATAAAATTTTAATACGTCAGGATGCGTTTTATATTTAATTAAATTCTAAATATTATCGAAGTTTATTATAACCTCTATTTTTTTACATGATGTATTAATGCAAAATTATCATGTCATATAGCAGGTGCATACAAAAATTCAACCTGTTTTTATTTCATTTTAATTTATTTATACTATATTTAATTAATTTAATTTCTATAAAAGGGGGAATTTCACAGCAATATATCAATTCTAACAATAAATTTCCAAGGCTTCATTTATTCGCTGCAAAAATCAGGCAATTATATCTCAATAGACTTTAAAACTATAGATAAAGCAAAACTTCATAACTCTCTGGGACACCTTGTATAATTCAGTTACCTTTATTCTAATTTTTTTTTAATTTATATTCTTAAAGTGTATAATATGTATATAGATTGTATTTATAATACTTTTTTTAGTTTGTTTTCTTGATATTAGGTATTACCTATTGGACATTAAAGTATATATTTATATATCTATTTATTATTATATTATTAGCAACTATGTCTTTCTTTGATGGTTAATGTGCAATTTAATTTTCGTATATTAAATAAACTTACAGAAAATAGTAATTTCCCTCAATTTTGTCAAAATTTGTATGCAATAGAAATGAAGCTAGTCCTTGAAGAAATATAATACGTATACTTCTGTTCAAATAAATCTGGGACAACTCTTGCAACGTAACTCCTCCACTTGTCCAAATAAATCTGGGATAACTTTTTATGCGTATTGTATTTGTGGCTTTCAACGTGTTAGTTGTAATTAAATTTCATTAAGAATCATGATTTAACGAAACAATTCAAAAACTTGGTCTGATTTAACAAGAAGATAATTAATAATAAAGAAATAAATTAAGAAAATTAGAGAAATAAGGACTTTAATATTTTGTTTGGCCACCATTTTCTTCAATAACATCTTCCAATCTTGTATGGCATGGAATTAAATAAAGAACGCCCTAAATCTTTCATTATTTTTCAGTTCTTTCCATGCTGTTCCAATCCATTGCCACTGTTAAGAAAGCTTATAACAATGGTGAACATTTATTTGACATCGGATTTGTATATATTTAAACCAAACCAATAATATTAATAATTATTTCGTGTCCTTTTGTTTTGCATAGATTTAGTTCAGTTTATCATATTATATATATTTAGGTAATTACTTTCATTAAATTCATATGCATCAATGTATATAGTATACTTAAAGATCTTGCATTTGGATCATATCATTTAATGCTAATTACCATTATAATCTATTGGAAATTTCCAAGTGACATAGTACTTAAAATTTCCTAAGTAATTTAAGATAATAAATGTAAATCTGTGACCGGTCGCGTTATCTGTTATTTGGTTAAATATGCAATGGCGAAATTAAATTAAAGGTTCTACGTGTAAAGTTTACAGCGCTCTTTGTCCTATTCATTGAGGGCTTTTCCGTGGCCTAATGATTATTCTTCTAAATTTCTTAAAATAAATTTAATTTAATTTCCTTGTGCAAGTAAACCCATAATTCACCTGGGACGTTAAAGTCAGTGGCTACGAAGAACTCAACGAGCAAACATCTAGTGAGAACTCGAAAAGCATAGACAGAAAACTCAGCATTGGCTCAGACATTCAATTATCATTTATAGATTAAGTAAATAGTTCATTAAAATATTTTAGTTCAAAAACAAGTGTTTTATTCGAAAAAACTGTGCATAACTAAAAGCCTCTCAATCCAGGGAAGCTTCAACAGCCACAGTTCTTCAACGCTTTGCGGTTGAGCAATTTGTTTGTGGATAATCTTAACCAAAACCCCCCCAAAAATTCTCGATCGGATTTCAATCCGAACTGCTTGAAGGTCATTGCAAAACCTCGATATTATTAGTTATAAACCAGTAATTTATAATTCCAGCAGTATGGACCGGACAATTATCTTCCTGAAATACAAAATCGAAATTTAGTTGGCGAAAGGCAGTTGGAAGCATAATATATTCTAGAATATCTCTGTATAGAATAGCGTTAAACCTCTCTTCAATCTGCCAACATATTCCTAAGCGCTGATCCGAGCCCAAACATTAACTCCGAATATTCCAGAAGTTCTTCTGACACGAATATATTCTTCATTGAAATGAGTTCCCTGTTGAATATAGACTCTGATTTTACCGTTGTAAGTCGACTGAAAAGTCTTTTCAGCACTAAAAATAATCCGGTTCCAATAGTCCAAATCATTATTAATATGATTTAAAGCAAATAACAATCGTGATTGTTTCTGCTCATTCGTTAAATACGAGTTCCTTACAGCAACACGACACTTTAAATTAGATTTTAATATTCTTAAGCAAGCCGTAACTCTGGAAGCGGAAAAATTTGTGTGTATCGCAGCTTTTCTCGCAATTTCAAATGGGTGATCTCTGATTTAATCTAAAAGTTCCAAATCTCCTTCACCAGTTGACTTTCTGCTGAACAGACCTATCCCAATCTTCCTTTTTAGAATCATTTCATTTTCCCATCGTTTCTTAGTTGCAAATTCACGTTAAAATGACTGCAAGTTTTCGAAGCATTTTTAAATGTAAAAATGTCTTTGGAAAATGTAATTAGACTTTGGCACTCTGACAATTGTATTAAATAAATTAATTTTTTGTCATTTTTTGGTAACAGTATGAGGACCATGAAAATATTGTTCAATTTATAAATCAAAATGACGTTAGAATATTAAAATTGTTCCAGATTTATTTGAACAGTACTGTACATTGTTAATTTTTAAAACTTCACATTTGCATTCATAAAATTGCAGCGGCATGTTCTTTTGAGCAATCGCTTATAATTTTTTATATGAAGTTTCGTGTTAAATGCGCAGTGCGGTTTGCAAAAATCACGCATAACGAGACCATTGGAATAGCCTGGAGAATTTATGGAATTATGAAATGTTCATAATTATAAACGTCACGCGACCAATTCCATTTATAGAATTCTTCTGGTATTTTATTATTTATTTAAGTTTGTCTAATAAGCGAACCGCTTGAGGTATTATCGTAATTGTGAGGAAAATTGTATATCCCTTGCTACTTGCTACGCTGACGGCAGTTATTAAAATTGTCGTTTTGTTTCTAACACTCGTCTTATGAATGAAATTGCGAAACTACCAAATTAGATAAAATTAGTAAAGCGAAGGCGCCGATCATACAATCTTCCACATCTAATTAAGCTCATGTTTCATTATACGGGGGTGATTTGACATATGAGAATGACTTTTCAATAAAACACTTGTTTTAGGATAGAAAATTATATTTTATTTTTCAACATAATTCCTATTCAACTCATACACTTAACCGAAAGAGCTTCCAATTTTTTCTAACAATCTAAGAAATAATTTTACGAAAGCTCGTTAATAGGCATTTGTTGCGGCTATCACACAATCACGGCTATTTTCATGATCGAATGACGAATGTCTTACACGTTTCTTTTTAAATAACATTGGCACTTGTCACTCGGTGAATTGTCAATAACAATTCACCGAGCGCACTGAAAATGTTTTTAACAGGATCCTGTTCCATTTGCTTTTCATGCTAAGTTTTACCGCACTGTAGATATAGATTTTTAACTAATTTAGTTCTTTATATTCGTTATTTTGTTTGTAATTCCGGTTGCACTGTCTAGTGAGATTATGTTCATTGAATTCGACCCCACGCTTCGGCGACCGCGATTTTAAAAAGAGCCTTATGGCAGACGCGCAAGAGTTGAGTTGTTTTCTTGGTGTGCGCTTGCTTAAGCGAGATATAAGTCCACGCTATACCTTAATTTTTTTATAGTAATAATCGCTATTAAGGATTCAAAAAGAGTATTGGTGGAAAATTACTAGGAAGATTACTATCGTTACTGAATTTAGGCGTCGTATTGCGAAGCAATTAGGCGTAATTAGGCTTAGGCTTTCTTTGTCCGACATACGGGATATATACATATTTTGCTACGAGGAAGACAGTCATCCGAGGAAATAACGGAGACAGAAAATCAATCCATCATCGTCTTGATTGAACATCCGCACAAGGAACGTACCAGCTGTGGATCCATCCATCTCCGTCGCATATATACGGCCGATCCATCCATCTCCGTCGCACATATACGGCCGATCTATTCATCTCCGGCGCACGCTTACAGCCAGATAAAGTATTCTACACAGATTTTTCTGGTGAAATTTAAAATCTTCGTCGTATATTACTTTTTTATACGAGGTGTACTGGTAAAATTCGTGGAATCAAGTACTCCTTGAATTGCCAGCATTCCACAATTATCATATTCGTAAAATCTGACATTTTTAACCTATAATTCAGTTGACTGTTCGATTTAAAACCGAACAGTTTTGTTTCAACTGAATTTAACAAAGTAATAGTTGTGTCAAAAATAGAAATTTTGAATCGTGATTTTCGAGTGATGATTTTTTTACGATTTTCGATGCGTTTTGACACCAAATCTATGTGTGGAAAAGCTTGGTTCGGTATTTGGGAATGAAGCACCATCCAAAACTATGTTTAATAAATGGTCGCAGAATTCAAGCGTGGAAGAACTTTTGGTGACGATCTTCGTGAAGGTATCCATGCACCTTTGTTGTTGCGAAAAATATCGATGCTCTGCATGAAATGATTTTATCAGATCGATATGTAACATACAGTGAGATAAAGGCGTCCTTAGGCATTGCGGCGAAACAAATACATACGATTTTGCACGATCATTTACATGTCAGGAAGCTTTCCAATCGTTGGATCCCTCAAAATTTTAAAGACGAACAAAAACAGGCACGTGTCAAGTGGTGCAAGAAAATGTTAAAAAAATTTATTGTGGTCGTTCAAATTCTGTATATGACATTGTATCAGGTGATGAAACCTGGATATATTCATACGAGCCTCAACAAAACAGCAATCGACTATATGGGTGTTTCAAAATGAACCTAAATCAATACAAGTGGTAAGGTGACGAAGCGTTTCGAGAATGATTGCTTGTTTTTTCGGAAAAACGGGTCATGTTGCAACTGTTGCATTAGTGGATCGACGAACAGTTAATGCTGACTGGTATACGTCAATTTCTTTGCCGGAAGTTATCGATGAACCCACTAATGATTGTTTCATCATGACAATGTAAGGGCTCCCACAGCACGAGAAACTGTCGAGTTTTTGACCAACAGGAACATCGAATTAATGACTCCATATTCACCCGATTTAGCGCCCAATGACTTCTTCTTATTCCGAAACATCAAAAATAAAATGCGTGGAAAGCGGTTTTCATCGCCTGAAGAGGCTGCTGAAGAATTTAAATCACTGATTTTGGAGATACCTCCCTCAGAATGGAGAAAACGTTTTGAAAATTGTTTTTATGGGATGCAAAAGTATATACATCTTAAAGGAGAGTATTTTGAGAAAGAGTAAAGCGATTTACATAGCGTAATTTGTTTTATTTCACAATTTTCCGCGAATTTTAGCAGTGGCCGTCGTATGTACTATTGTAACGATTTCCAATTTTTGACGCCAATTAAAACGGCATAAAGTCTTAGTTATATTCGTATATATGTATATTTGGAACTTTGCTAATTGATCCCGTAATTCACGTATTTAATTAAAATAATTTATTTGATTAATGTACAAATTTAAAATTAATTATCGTAGATATATTATATAAAATTTATTTTTGAAATAATTTTATATTTAAATATTAATTCTAACGAAATATTGCGCATTGATTCATTACCATGCAAACCATACGCGTGCTAGAGATTTAAATCAATTATAATTTTTGTTAAATTCATAACTTTTCTTGATACCATTTTACTAATCTTAGTAATACACTGTGAGTAATTCCATTGTAACGTTCCGTTACAGATCTGAGGTAGAACTAGATTTTTGATCCTAGGTATAAATTGATTTGATGTCACTTGTAACTTTAATTTGTCATATTTTTGTGCATTCTGCACTTTAATTCAAGTTAATTTTAATATATTCTTGGAACAATTTGCTGATTTAATACAATTTTATGAATTTTTTTTAAATGTATTGTTATTTTAATGTCATAATTAGGAACCGTTGCCAGCTTTTAAAAAGTCACTCTCCCGTCAAATTACCCTCGTATGCTTCAGATAATGCAGCACATTCGTGTATCTTGAAATAAGTACGAAAAATCTAAGTATTTTCTAAGAAAATAGGTTACGGTAATTATTAGATTTCCAGTAAAACATCTATTACCTAAATACACAGTTATCGACTATATTTAAATAAAATATTCCCTAATAGCCCAAGAATGTTATAATTTCTTAAAGGAAGTTAATTACTGACTTTATATGGGAAATAAGATATTATCAACGTAGGCTCAATTTGCTGATACTAGACCTCACGTGATTTTATAAATTCTATAATTACACCAGTTTTAAACGTTTTTATCTCAGGACTAACTAGAAGTGGTCTCCTGTTGTTTTTGTAACTATGAATGCGAAACATATCAACCAGAAAAAGATCTTGTATATCTTGTAAATGTAAGGGTGTGTACTCAACTTATAGAACAAAATACTTCCTCAACTTGCTCAGTTCATTATTCTAAAATACTGTTATTTTTACTTTTAATGTTGGTTGCGAGATCTGTTATCTTAAACGCATTTAAAATAATTACATATTGCAGTGAATTTTTCCCCGCAACATTTTTGAAAAACATTATTTTATATTGAATTAATAATTTTTGATGCCGGTGTATATTTTTGTGAAATTATCTATGAATACTGATTTTATTTTGATGTATTATATTTTTATTTGACTTGCGTTGTTATAGTACGTCGATTTCCTGGATATTTCCATTACACCACTTCATGTGATCAGAGTTGTGAAGACGTATTTTATAAAATATAATTCTATATTTTATAAGTTCCTTATTAGCTTCGTGTATTGTATTAAATTGTGGATGGTGATTGATTTCATTTTACCGTGATATTTACGAGTGTGTTATTCTCGTAATTTTGTGATTTCTGTACGTTCTTCTGACTCCGGTGTCTCGTATAAAAAAATAAAACACATTTTATTTACGTAAGTAAAAGAAAGATATTACTTATTATCATTATTTTAATTTGTATGAATTTAATATTGTATTTTCATTTGTGAATTTTGATATATATAGTTTAATTGTAGTTAATATAGATGACAAAGAAAGTTTTTTAAAGTTTCTCGTAAAAAATTTCTTTAACTTTAGAAATTTTGTTCGCTTGGTGTTCAAGGGCAGTTTTTTTTTGCTTGCGATTGCGCATGTTTTAGAGACTTGTTTCGGATCTGTCAGTATTTGTTGTTTACTTTTTGAAGTTGTTTATCTGGGGTGAAGAAATTAAAGGACTTCTTTGAAATTTATTAGTTTTAACTTTGCTCGGGAT
This sequence comes from Melolontha melolontha, assembly GCA_935421215.2. Taxonomy (NCBI): domain Eukaryota; kingdom Metazoa; phylum Arthropoda; class Insecta; order Coleoptera; family Scarabaeidae; genus Melolontha; species Melolontha melolontha. The sequence goes on from OW285238.1 coordinate 170,957,252, forward strand.
TCATGTAAGGATGTTTAATTATACGCAACGGTCAATATTAGTATAATTTTACCTTAATAATTTTGTTTAATGATGCAAAATTAGTCTTTATACTTCATAAAGACGTTTTTTTAATTTTTTTTTTATTACTCCTGTGTTAAAGCTTCGTTTAAATTCATTGTGTTTTTGAATTCTACCTTTTTTCTTTTGTGTTTTTGAATAACTTAAAGACTTTATTAAATATTTTCTCAAACAAGTTTTGAGTAGCGTCCAATATAAGAATAGTTAACTAACATTATTGTGTTTTCCACGTTTTCCATTGGAAACTCGGAGAGGAAAGCAGTCTCATTAAAAGAAAAGTAACCGACTGAGTATCAAAGCTGGACAGAGTTGGTGTGACTAGTGGTACATCCAATTTCTAGCTCACTATTCATAGCAATATGTTTAGTAAATTTGAAACAAATATTCTTGATATTGCTTTTGTAAAATGAACAAAAACGCTTAACTCTGTTATGTCTTACTTTTAAAATCTATTCAACATGTCCCAATATTAGGTTCGACCCAATTATCACAATTATTAAACACTTAGAAAGAAATCGCATTTTTATTCTTTCCCCAGTCTTCATTATATTTAAAATAATAAAAATTATTTGTAGAGAGAACGTTAGATGTCTATTATCATTTAATAATAATAATAATAATATCGTTTATTGCCCAACAGGGCAACAGTAAACAAATCCTAATTAAATGCTTGAACTACTATAATAATAAAGTAACAATAAAAATAACTCAAAATGTTCAAAACAAAAATGCTTCTTGAACGCCGGCTCCCAATAAATAATATGTAGATGTATATTGTCTCAGCATTCTACACCACGTGAGTTAATGTGACTTTCCAAAATACGTTTGTGTTTGGAGAGCGATAGGCAAATGTGGAACATTGACGGAAAATAATGCGCAATTCACGAAAGCCAATGCCAGAAAGCAAGTCCGAATAGTCAATCCGACCTCTGATTAATTTATATAAAAAAGTTGCGCTATATAGGTTCTTGATCAGACAATCACTGAATGTCATCCTGAGACAGCAAAAGAGAATAATCAATTCCACGATCCGGATGTTTTGAATCTCAGATATTTAAAAAACCGACAGTGAATTCCCTCTACAGCAACATTCTGAGTATCCGAAAAGGGATACCAAATAACAATTCCGCACACCAGCTGATTGAAAACAAACACAAAATATTGAGGAGCTCAACGTTACTGAAAAATTTGATAGATTGTAAGATAAAACCTACTGTTTCACTTGCTGAAAGGCACATGTTTTGCACGTGATGATTGAAATTTAAGCAACGATCGAATGTTATTCCAAGATCCCTAACAGAAGCAAGCAACCCTAGAAACCATATGGCCGGTCCTAGCATTGGAGGAAGGAATAGGTGTCAATTTACTAGTAAAAGCCATGGCAAAACATTTATTTATATTCAACCTCAAGTGATTGGCACTAGACCAACTAAAGATTGAATCAATACTTTCCTGCAAATGTTTGATATCAGCATCTCTTGATAGTACATTGAAGATTTTAATATCGTCAGTATAACCCAAGGAATTAGAAGACGGACTTGGAAGTAAATCATTTATAAACAGTAAAAATAATAAAGGCTCTAGATTTGGGTGGTCAAAACTTATATAATATTTTTTTTATTTTTATCAGGTAGAAACATTCGTTCATAGCGTTTTCAGTTTCTAGGATGAGAGTAGGTTAAAAAAAGTTGTTGGACATGTGTCAAAGTTATTTTTATATCCTGTTATTGTATAATTGAATAGTTTGAATTTTTACAAAGATTGTATTAATTATTGACCAAACGAAAATAGAACGTCAAGTTGAAAATAACTTTAGCGTTTACTTGAGGCTAAACTACATATTTTATCTGAATTTAAATAGCAAGATCGTTTTCAGAAAAAAGTACGTAAAATAACCAAATTCTAAAGAAATCAGTGACATAACGAAAATTGAAAATTTTTAGAGGGGTACCCCCTAGAAATGTTCATTTTTGGGTCGATTTGGGTTGGTGTTAAATTTTCTATAAACTAATTCGAGGCCGTAGAAAACGAATCCTGCATTAATTTGAACGAGAAATGTACGACCTAGGAACTACGAATTTTTTAATACGGTGAAAGGCAGCGCTTAGGAGGAAGCCATATCTTGATCAAATTTGAAGGCTTAATTGATTAACAAAATTATGATGCATTAGTGTATAACATATTGAAACCTAGGGCTTGAGAAGTATATGCTTTGGTTGAAAAAAAATCGTTAAAATAGGTGAAATTTTTGTAAATTAGGAATTTAAGGCTAGATGACCTAACAAAGGTAAAACGACCCAGATTTTAATTACAAATTCATAATCTACACACCGAGATGAGGAATTTTATATCACAGGTATTTTTTTTTAAATTCATACTCAAAGTAAGTCAGGAAAAGTAACTGTAAATGTAAGTGTTCATTTGAAAAGTCAATCTACTAGCATGTGATTTACTGAGAACATTTTGAAGTATGTTGTAAATTAAAATTTACTACTTAACCTACGAAGTCGTATATTTTGACAGTTTCATGCATAGAAATAAATAACAGATAATAGGTATTTATTGAAAACTATAACAAATGTTGAAAATGTTGTCCTTCAAGATCAATGCACTTTAAAATCCTCCGTTCAAAATTTCTGATGATATTCTGCAACATTACTGGATTGTTATTAATTTCCATGCATTTCTGTTCGATTCTCTGTAGCATATCATTCAAATTTAATATAGGTGTTCGAAATATGTTATTTGTTAGATAAGGCCACAAAAAGAAGTCGCAAGGTGTTAAATCGCATGAACGTGCAGGCCAGGCAATTTCAGTATTTCGACTAATTACACGCTCATCAA